>WOVY01011857.1:0-50635 GCA_013436015.1 Rhipicephalus annulatus | reverse complement strand
TCCAGACAGACGTCAAGACAGTCGTCAAAACAGACTCAAGTTTGGTCGTACAATACCAGAACGTCCATCGTCATCATCATCATCATCATCATCATCATCAGCCTGTCTACGTCCACTGCAGGACAAAGGCCTCTCCCATGTTCCGCCAGTTAACCCGGTCCTGTGCTTGCTGTTGCCAATTTATACCCGCAAACTTCTTAATCTCATCTGCCCACCTAACCTTCTGTCTCCCCCTACCCCGCTTCCCTTCTCTGGGAATCCAGTTGGTGACCCTTAATGACCAGCGGTTATCCTGTCTACGTGCTACATGCCCGGCCCATGTCCATTTCCTCTTCTTTATTGCAGCTATGATATCCTTAACTCCCGTTTGTCCCCTAATCCACTCTGCTCTCTTCTTGTCTCTTAAGGTTACACCTACCATTTTTCTTTCCATTGCTCGCTGCGTCGTCCTCAATTTAAGTTGAACCCTCTTTGTGAGTCTCCAGGTTTCTGCTCCGTAGCTAAGTACCGGCAAGATACAGCTGTTATATACCTTCCTCTTGAGGGACAGTGGCAATCTACTTGTCATAATTTGAGAGTGCCTGCCGAATGTGCTCCACCCCATTCTTATTCTTCTAGTTACTTCAATCTCGTGGTTAGGCTCTGCGGTTATTACCTGCCCTAAGTAGACATAGTCTTTTACAACTTCAAGTGCACTATTACCTATCGCAAAGCGCTGCTCCTTTCCGAGGTTGTTGTACATTACTTTCGTTTTCTGCAGATTAATTTTAAGACCCACCTTTCTGCTCTCCTTGTCTAACTCCGTAATCATGAGTTGCAATTCGTCCCCTGAGTTACTCAGCAATGCAATGTCATCGGCGAAGCGCAGGTTACTGAGGTACTCTCCATTAACTCTTATCCCTAACTGTTCCCATTCTAGGCTTCTGAAAACGTCCTGTAAGCACGCAGTGAATAGCATTGGGGAGATTGTGCCCCCCCTGCCTTACAACCCTTCTCTATTGGTATTCTGTTGCTTTCTTTATGAAGCACTATGGTAGCAGTTGATCCCCTGTAGATTTCTTCCAGAATGTTTATATATATTTCATCTACGCCCTGATTCCGCAGTGCCTGCATGACGGTTGATATTTCTACTGAATCAAACGCCTCTCGTAATCTATGAAGGCTATGTATAGTGGTTGGTTATACTCTGAGCATTTCTCTATTACCTGATTGATAGTATGAATGTGGTCAATTGTTGAGTAGCCTGTTCTAAATCCTGCTTGTTCCTTTGGCTGATTGAATTTTAATGTTTTCTTTACTCTGCTAGCAATTACCTTTGTAAATAGCTTGTATACTACAGAGAGCAAGCTGATCGGCCTGTAATTCTTCAAGTCCTTGCCATCTCCTTTCTTATGTATTAAGATGATGTTAGCGTTCTTCCAAAACTCTGGTACTTTTCCCGTCAGGAGACACCTCGTAAATAGAGTGGCTAGTTTTTCTAACACAATCTGTCCTCCATCTTTCAGCAGATCTGATGTTACCCGATCCTCACCAGCAGCTTTGCCTCTGTGCGTGCTCTCCAAAGCTTTTCTCACTTCTTCTATCATTACCGGTGGGGTGTCGTCTGGGTTACTGCTAGTTCTTATAGTATTAAGGTCGTGGTTGTCTCGGCTACTGTACAGATCTCTGTAAAACTCTTCCGCTATTTTAACTATCCTATCCATATTGGTAGTTATTTTGCCTTCTTTGTCCCTTAATGCATACATCCGCCTTTTGCCTATCCCAAGTTTCCTCTTCACTGCTTTGACGCTTCCTCCGTTTTTCAGAGCATGCTAAATTCTCTCCATGTTATACCTTCTTACATCGCAGACTTTACGTCTATTAATCAACTTCGAAAGCTCTGCCAGTTCTATTTTGTCTGTTGTACTTGACACTTTCATGATTTGACGCTTCTTAATTAGGTTCTTCGTTTCCTGGGAAAGCTTGCCGGTGTCCTGTCTAGCTACCCTGCCTCCAACTTCCACTGCACACTCCGTGATGATACTCGTCAGATTATCATTCATTGTATCTACGCTAAGGTTGGTTTCCTCGCTAAGAGCAGAGTACCTGTTCTGCAGTGACACTCTGAATTCTTGTACTTTCCCTCTCAGTGCTAGCTCATTGATTGACTTCTTGCGTATCAGTTTCTGTCGTTCCTTCTTCAAGTCTAGGCGGATTCGAGCCCGTACCATTCTATGGTCACTGCATTTTACCTTGCCAACCACTTCCACATCCTGCACGACTCCTGGGGGTGCAGTCATTATAAATTCTATTTCGTTCTTATTTACGCAATTAGGGCTCCTCCATGACCATTTGCGGTTTTCTCGTTTTCGGTTGAAGGTATTCAAAATACGCAGATTATTGCGTTCTGCGATATCTACTAGTAGCTCACCTCTGGCGTTTCTAGTGCCGATGCCATAATCTCCTACTGCCTGGTCTCCAGCCTGCTTCTTCCCTACTTTCGCATTAAAGTCGCCCATTACTATAGTATACTGTGTTTTCACCTTACTCATTGCCGATTCCACGTCTTCATAGAAGCTTTCAACTGAAGCGTCATCATGGCTGGATGTAGGCGCGTAAGCCTGTACTACCTTCATTTTGTATCTTTTATTCAGTTTAATTACAATGCCTACCACCCTTTCATTAATGCTATAGTAATCCTCTATGTTGCCAGCTATGTTTCTGTGAATTAGGAACCCTACTCCCAGTTCTCTTCTGTCTGCCAAGCCCCCATAGCAAAAGACGTGCCCATTCTGTAGCACAGTATAAGCCTCATCTGTCCTCCTAACCTCACTCAGCCCTATTATATCCCATTTAATTCCTTCTAGCTCCTCGAATAATACAGCTAGACTTCCCTCACTAGATAACGTTCTAACGTTAAACGTTGCTAAGTTCAAGTTCCATTGGTGGCCTGTCCGTATCCAGAGATTCCTAGCACCCTCTGCTGCTTTGCAGATCTGACCGCCGCCGTGGTCAGTTGCTCCGCAGCTGGTGAGGACTGAGGGCCGTGAGTTAATTGACGAATGCCTACGGGAGGGGGTGGCCAGATACTGCACCAGGGTGGCCAATCCTTCTCTGGTGAGATCATCGGTGCGTTCCGGCTTTAAGCCGGTACGATCAGACAGTAGTGGGAATGCTCCATGCATGTCTTCCTTATTGTTGTTCAGCAGCGTTGGCGGCCACCCACCACGGAGCCCAACAAGGGAACGCTACAAGTTTACAAATGCTGAAACCTGCAGACGCCAGCCGTACAACGCCACTATAACCCAAAGCGCCTAGACCAAGGTAGGCTATTTGCACTGGGCTAACCCTAGCCGCCAGAAAGTTTGGAAGTAAACGGAAGAGAGTAGAAGACAGGACAGATAAATAGTAAGAGATAAAGAAGAAGATGTAGGGAGAGAGAGATAGGAAAAGGCGACTGCCGATTCCCCTGGGTGGGTCAGCTCAGGGGTGCCGTCTACGTGAAGCCGGGGCCAAAGGGGTGTGTTGCCTCTGCCGGGGGGCCTTAATGGTCCAATCACCCAGCGTCGGCTCAACCCCCAGGATCCCCTTTTCCTTGGACACGGCAAAGCCACGCATGGCTAGGCGTGGGAGGGAGTCGCAACTCCCCCGTCCAGACAGACGTCAGACAGACGTCAAAACAGACGTCCAGACAGACAGATGTCCAGACAGACGTCAAGAGAGAAAGCCAGACAGACAGATGTCAAGACAGGCGTCCAGACAGACGTCGAGACAGACGTCCTGACAGACGTCTAGAATCACGTCATCACAGACGTCAAGACAGAACTCAGGACAGACAGATGTCCAGAGAGACAGACCTCCAGACAGACGTCATAACAGACATCCAACAGACAACTAGACAGACGTAAAAAATGACGTCATTACAGACTACATGTCAGACGTCAAGACAGAAGTCCAGACAGACGTCAAGACAGACGACCAGACAGACAGACGTCATGACAGACGTCACGGCAGACGTCCAGACTGACGTCCAGACCGACAGACGTCAAGACAGACGTCAAGACAGACGTCTAGAATCACGTCATGACAGACGTCGAGACAGTCGTAAACTGACTTCCAGGTAGACGTCAAGACAGACGTTCAGACAGACGTCAAGACAGACGTCAAGACAGACGTCATGACAGACGTCACGACAGTCGTCCAGACAGACAGATGTCCAGACAGACAGACGTCCAGACATACGTCTAGACAGACGTCAAGACAGACGTCAAGATAGATGTTAAGACAGACGTCAAGACAGAGGTCAAGACAGACGTCCAGACAGACATACCTCATGACAGACGTCAAGAGAGACGTCCTGACAGACGTCTAGACAAATGTCTAGACAGACGTCAAGACAGACGTCAAGACAGACAGACATCCAGACAGACGTCAAGACAGACGTCGAGACAGACGTCAGGACAGACAGATGTCCAGACAGACAGACATCAAGACAGAAGTCCAGACAGACATTAGGACAGACATCCAGACAGACATCCAGACAAACGTCTAGACAGACGTCAAGACAGACGTCCAGACAGACGTCAAGACAGTCGTCAAGACAGACATCCAGCTAGACAGACGTCATGACAGACGTCACGACAGACGTCCAGACAGAGAGACGTCAAGACAGACGTCGAGGCATACGTCCAGACAGACGTCCAGACAGACGTCTAGAATCAGGTCATGACAGATGTCGAGACAGACGTCAAGAAAGACTTAGAGACAGACAGACGTCCAGACAGACAGACGTCCAGACAGACGTCCAGACAGACATCCAGACAGACGTCCAGGCAGACAGACGTCAAGACAGACGTCCAGACAGACGTCAATACAGACGTCAAGATAGACAGCCAGACAGACAGTCTTCAAGACAGATGTCCAGACAGACGTCCTGACAGACGTCTAGAATCACGTCATGACAGACGTCAAGACAGAAGTCAAGACAGACAGACGTCCAGACAGATGTCAAGACAGACGTAAAGACAGACAGACGTCCAGACAGACGTCCAGGCAGACGTCAAGACAGACGTCAAGACAGACGTCTCGGCAGACATCAAGACAGACGTCCAGACAGACGTCAAGACAGACGTCTAGAATCACGTCATGACAGACGTGGAGACAGACGTCAAGAAAGACTTCAAGACAGACAGATGTCCAGACAGACGTCATGACAGACCTCAGGACAGACAGACGTCCAGACAGACAGACTTCCAGACACACCTCAAGACAGACGTCAAGACAGACGTCAAGACAGACGTCCAGAGAGAGGTCAAGACAGACGTTCAGACAGACATACGTCGTGACACATGTCAAGACAGACGTCCAGACAGACGTCGAGAAAAACATCTAGACAGACGTCAAGACAGACGTCCAGACAGACGTCAGACAAATGTCCAGACAGACAGACGTCCAGACAGACGTCACAACAGACGTCAAGACAGACGTCCAGATAGACGTTAAGACAGACATCAAGAGAGAGGTCAAGACAGACGTCCAGACAGACAGACGTCCAGACAGACATCAAGACAGACGTCTTGACAGACGTCTAGACAGACGTCAGGACAGACGTCAAGACAGACGTCAAGACAGATCGACATCATGACAGGCGTCCAGACAGACGTCCAGACAGACATACGTCATGACAGATGTCAAGACAGACGTCCAGACAGACGTCTAGACAAACGTCTAGACAGACGTCCAGACAGATGTCTAGAATCACGTCATGACAGACGTCAAGACAGACGTCAAGACAGAAGTCAAGACAGACAGATGTCCAGACAGACAGACGTCCAGACAGACGTCAAGAGAGACGTCAAGACAGACTTCCAGATAGACGTCAAGACAGACAGATGTCCAGACAGAGAGACATCCAGGCAGACATCTGGACAGACGTCAAGACAGACGTCCATACAGACGTCTAGAATCACGTCATGACAGACGTCGAGACAGACGTCAAGAAAGACTTCAAGACAGACAGATGTCAAGACAGACAGACGTCCAGACAGACGTCATGACAGACGTCAAGACAGACAGACGTCCAGACAGACAGACTTCCAGACAGACAGACGTCCAGAGAGAGACAGACGTCCAGACAGACGTCAAGACAGACGTCCAGAGAGAGGTCAGGACAGACGTCCAGACAGACGTCGAGACAAACATCTAGACAGACGTCAAGACAGACGTCCAGACAGACGTCAAGACAGTCGTCCAGGCAGACAAATGTCCAGACAGACAGACGTCCAGACAGACGTCAAGACAGACAGATGTCCAGACAGACGTCAAGACAGACGTCCAGACAGACGTTAAGACAGACGTCAACACAGGCGCCAGAACAGACGTCCAGACAGACGGCAAGACAGTCGTCAAAACAGACGTCCAGATAGACGTCAAGACAGACGTTCAGACAGACGTCAAGACAGACGTCCAGACAGACAGACGTCATGACAGACGTCACGACAGACGTCCAGACAGACGTCCAGACAGACAGACGTCAAGACAGACGTCCAGACAGACGAAAAGACAGACAGATGTCCAGACAGACGTCAAGACAGACGTCCAGACAGACGTCTAGACAGACGTCAAGACAGATGTCCAGATAGACGTTAAGACAGAAGTCAAGAGATAGGTCAAGACAGCCGTCCAGACAGACATACGTCATGACAGACGTCAAGACAGACGTCCTGACAGACGTCCAGACAGACGTCAGGACAGATGTCAAGATAGACGTTAAGACAGACGTCAAGACAGACGTTCAGACAGATCGACATCATGACAGGCGTCCAGACAGACGTCCAGACAGACATACGTCATGACAGACGTCAAGACAGACGTCCAGACAGACATCCAGACAGACGCCAAGACAGACAGCCAGACAGACAGACGTCAAGACAGATGTCCAGACAGACGTTGAGACAGATGTCCAGACAGACGTCGAGACAAATGTCCTGACAGACGTCTAGAATCACGTCATGACAGATGTAAAGACAGACGTCAAGAAAGACTTCAAGACAGACAGATGTCCAGACAGACAGACGTCCAGACAGACGTCAAGACAGACGTCAAGACAGACAGAAGTCCAGACAGACAGACGTCCAGACAGACGTCCAGGCAGACGTCAAGACAGACGTCAAGACAGACGTCCAGACAGACATATGTCATGACAGACATCCAGACAGACATACGTCATGACAGACGTCAAGACAGACGTCCAGACAGACATCCAAACAGACAGACATCAAGACAGACGTCCAGACAGACATCCAGACAGACGTCAAGAGAGACAGACAGACAGACGTCAAGACAGACGTCCAGACAGACGTCTAGAATCACGTCATGACAGACGTCGAGACAGACGTCAAGAAAGACTTCAAGACAGACAGATGTCCAGACAGACAGACGTCCAGGCCGACGTCAAGAGAGACGTCAAGAAAGACAGACGTGCAGACAGACAGACGTCCAGGCAGACGTCAAGACAAACGTCAAGACAGACGTCCAGGCAGAGGTCAAGACAGACGTCCAGATAGACATACGTCATGACAGACGTCAAGACAGACGTCCAGACAGACGTCAAGACAGTCGTCCAGACAGACAGATGTCCAGACAGACAGACGTCCAGACAGACATCAAGACAGATGTCAAGACAGAAAGACGGCCAGACAGACGTCAAGACTGTCGTCAAAACAGACGTCCAGATAGACGTCAAGACAGACGTTCAGACAGACGTCAAGACAGACGTCATGACAGACGTCCAGACAGACAGACGTCAAGACAGACAGCTAGACAGACAGACTTCAAGGCAGACGTCCAGACAGATGTCGAGACAGACGTCCAGACAGACGTCTAGAATCACGTCATGACAGACGTCGAGACAGACGTCAAGAAAGACTTCAAGACATACAGATGTCAAGACAGACAGACGTCCAGACAGACGTTGAGACAGACGTCAAGACAGACAGACGTCCAGACAGACAGACGTCCAGAGAGACGTCAAGGCAGACGTCAAGACAGATATCAAGACAGACGTCCAGACAGACATCAGGAAAGACGTCAAGACAGACATCCAGACAAATGTCTAGACAGACGTCAAGACAGACGTCCAGACAGACGTCGAGACAGACAGACATCATGACAGACGTCACGACAGACGTCCCGACAGACAGACGTCAAGACAGACGTCCAGACAGATGTCCAGACAGACGTCAAGACAGACAGCCAGACAGGCAGACGTCAAGACAGACGTCCAGACAGACGTGAAGACATTCAGCCAGACAGGTAGATGTCAAGACATACATCCAGACAGACGACGAGACAGACCTCCAGACAGACGTCTAGAATCAGGTCATGACAGTCGTCGAGACAGATGTCAAGAAAGACTTCAAGACAGACAGACGTCCAGACAGACGTCAAGACAGACAGACGTCCAGGCAGACAGACGTCCAGGCAGATGTCAAGACAGACGTCAAGACAGACGTCCAGGCAGAGGTCAAGACAGACGTCCAGACAGACATACGTCAAGACAGACGTCAAGACAGACGTCCAGACAGACGTGAAGACAGTCGTCCAGACAGACAGATGTCCAGACAGACAGACATCCAGACAGCCGTCAAGACAGACGTCAAGACAGACAGACGTCCAGACAGACGTCAAGACAGTCATCAAAACAGACGCCCAGATAGACGTAAAGACAGACGTTCAGACAGACGTCAAGACAGACATCCAGACAGACAGACGTCAAGACAGACGTCAAGACAGACATCAAGACAGACGTCCAGACAGACATACGTCAAGACAGACGTCAAGACAGACGTCCAGACAGATGTCAAGACAGACGTCAAGACAGACATCCAGACAGACAGACGTCATGACAGACCTCACGGCAGACACCCAGACAGACAGACGTCAAGACAGACGTCAAGACAGACATCTGCACAGACGTCCGGAGGGACGTCAAGACAGACAGCTAGACAGACAGACGTGAAGACAGATGTCCGGACAGACGTCGAGACAGACGTCCAGACAGACGTCTAGAATCACGTCATGACAGACGTCGAGACAGACGTCAAAAAGACTTCAAGACAGACAGATGTCCAGACAGACGTCAAGACAGACAGACGTCCAGGCAGACAGACGTCCAGGCAGACGTCAAGACAGACGTCCAGGCAGAGGTCAAGACAGACGTCCAGATAGACATACGTCATGACAGACGTCAAGGTAGACGTCCAGACAGACGTCCAGACAGTCGTCCAGACAGACAGATGTCCAGACAGACAGACGTCCAGACAGACGTCAAGACAGACGTAAAGACAGACAGACGTACAGACAGACATCAAGACAGACGTCAAGACAGAGAGACGTCCAGACAGACATCAAGGCAGTCGTCAAAACAGACGTCCAGATAGACGTCAAGACAGACGTTCAGACAGACATCAAGACAGACATCCAGACAGACAGACGTCATGACAGACGTCCAGACAGACATCATGAGAGATGTCACGACAGACATCCAGACAGACAGACGTCAAGACATACGTCCAGACAGATGTCCAGACAGTCGCCAAGACAGACAACCAGACAGGCAGACGTCAAGACAGACGTCCAGACAGACGTCAAGACATTCAGCCAGACAGGCAGATGTCAAGACATACGTCCAGACAGACATCGAGACAGACGTCCAGACAGACGTCTAGAATCAGGTCAAGACAGACGTCCAGACAGATGTCAAGAAAGACTTCAAGACAGACAGATGTCCAGACAGACGTCCACGCAGACGTCAAAACAGACGTCAAGACAGACAGACGTCCAGACAGACAGACGTCCAGGCATATGTCAAGACAGACGTCAAGACAGATGTCCAGGCAGAGGTCAAGACAGACGTCCAGAAAGACATACGTCATGACAGACGTCAAGACAGACGTCCAGACAGACGTCAAGACAGTCGTCCGGACAGACAGATGTCCATACAGACAGACATCCAGACAGACGTCAAGACAGACATCAAGACAGACAGTTTTCCAGACAGACGTCAAGACAGACGTCAAGACAGACAGACGTCCAGACAGACGTCAAGACAGTCGTCAAAACAGACGCCCAGATAGACGTCAAGACAGACGTTCAGACAGACGTCAAGACAAAAAGACGTGAAGACAGACGTCCAGACAGACGTCAAGATAGACAGCCAGGCAGACAGACATCAAGACAGACGTCCAGACAGACGTCGAGACAGACGTCCAGACAGACGTCTAGAATCACGTCATGACAGACGTCGAGACAGACGTGAAGAAAGACTTCAAAACATACAGATGTCAAGAACGACAGACGTGCAGACAGACGTCAAGACAGACAGACGTCTAGACGGGCAGACGTCCAGAGAGACGTCCAGGGAGACGTCAAGACAGAGGTCAAGACAGACGTCCAGACAGACATACGTCATGACAGACGTCTAGACAGATGTCTAGACAAACCTCTAGACAGACGTAAAGACAGACGTCGAGACAGTCGTCCAGAGAGACAGATGTCCAGACAGACAGACGTCCAGACAGACGTGATGACAGCAGACGTCAAGACAGAAAGATGTACAGACAGACAGACGTCCATACAGATGTCTAGACAGACGTCAAGACAGACGTCAAGACAGACGTCCAGACAGACAGACGTCATGACAGACGTCAAGACAGTCGTCAAAACAGACGTCCAGATAGACGTCAAGACAGACGTGCAGACAGACGTCAAGACAGACATCCAGACAGACAGACGTCATGACAGACGTCATAACAGACATCCAGACAGAGAGACGTCAAGACAGACGTCAAGACAGACACCCGGACAGACGTCTGGACAGACGTCAAGACAGACAGCTAGACAGACAGACGTCAAGACAGACGTCTAGACAGACGTCGAGACAGACGTCCAGACAGACGTCTAGAATCACGTCATGACAGACGTCGAGACAGACGCCAAGGAAGACTTCAAGACACACAGATGTCAAGACAGACAGACGTCCAGACAGACGTCAAGACAGACAGACGTCCAGACAGACAGACGTCCAGAGAGACGTCCAGGCAGACGTCAAGACAGACATCAAGGCAGACGTCCAGACAGACATCAGAAAAGACATCAAGACAGACATCCAGACAAATGTCTAGACAGACGTCCAGACAGACGTCAAGACAGACGTCCAGACAGACAGACTTCATGACAGAAGTCACGACAGACGTCCAGACAGACAGACGTCAAGACAGACGTCCAGACAGAAGTCCAGACAGACGTCAAGACAGACAGCCAGACAGGCAGATGTCAAGACAGACGTCCAGAGAGACGTCAAAACATTCAGCCAGACAGGCAGATGTCAAGACATACGTCCAGACAGACGTCAAGACAGTCGTCAAGACAGTCGTCAAAACAGACGCCCAGATAGACGTCAAGACAGACATTCAAACAGACGTCAAGACAAACATCCAGACAGATAGACGTCTTATCAGACGTCACGACAGACGTCCAGACAGACATACGTCAAGGCAGACGTCCAGACAGACGTCAAGACAGACAGCCAGGCAGACAGACATCAAGACAGACGTCCAGACAGACGTCTAGAATCACGTCATGACAGACGTCAAAAAGGACTTCAAAACATACAGATGTCAAGACAGAGAGACGTCCAGACAGACATCAAGACAGACGTCAAGACAGACAGACGTCCAGATGGACAGACGTCCAGATAGACGTCCAGGCAGACGTCAAGACAGACGTCAAGACAGAGGTCAAGACAGACGTCCAGACAGACATACGTCAAGACAGACGTCAAGACAGACGTCCAGACAGACGTCTAGACAAACGTCTAGACAGATGTAAAGACAGACGTCCAGACAGACGTCAAGAAAGTCGTCCAGACAGACAGATGTCCAGACAGACAGACGTCATGACAGCAGACGTCAAGACAGAAAGATGTACAGACAGACAGACGTCCAGTCAGATGTCAAGACAGATTTCCAGACTGACGTCGAGACAGATGTCCAGACAGACAGACATCATGACAGATGTCACGACAGACGTCCAGACAGACGTCCAGACAGATGTCCAGACAGACGTCAAGACAGACAGCCAGACAGGCAGACGTCAAGACAGACGTCCAGACAGACGTCAAGACATTCAGCCAGACAGGCAGATGTCAAGACATACGTCCAGACAGACGTCGAGACAGACGTCCAGACAGACGTCTAGAATCAGGTCATGACAGACGTCGAGACAGACGTCAAGAAAGACTTCAAGACAGACAGATGTCCAGACAGACAGACGTCCAGGCAGACGTCAAGACAGACGTCAAGACAGACAGACGTGCAGACAGACAGACGTCCAGGCAGACGTCAAGACAAACGTCAAGACAGACGTCCAGGCAGAGGTCAAGACAGACGTCCAGATAGACATACGTCATGACAGACATCAAGACAGACGTCCAGACAGACGTCAAGACAGTCGTCCAGACAGACAGATGTCCAGACAGACAGACGTCCAGACAGACATCAAGACAGATGTCAAGATAGAGAGACGGCCAGACAGACGTCAAGACAGTCGTCAAAACAGACGTCCAGATAGACGTCAAGACAGACGTTCAGACAGACGTCAAGACAGTCGTCATGACAGACGTCCAGACAGACAGACGTCAAGACAGACATCCGGACAGACGTCCAGACAGACGTCAAGACAGACAGCTAGACAGACAGACGTCAAGGCAGACGTCCAGACAGATGTCGAGACAGACGTCCAGACAGACGTCTAGAATCACGTCATGACAGACGTCGAGACAGACGTCAAGAAAGACTTCAAGACATACTGATGTCAAGACAGACAGACGTCCAGACAGACGTTGAGACAGACGTCAAGACAGACAGACGTCCAGACAGACAGACGTCCAGAGAGACGTCCAGGCAGACGTCAAGACAGATATCAAGACAGACGTCCAGACAGACATCAGGAAAGACGTCAAGACAGACATCCAGACAAATGTCTAGACAGACGTCAAGACAGACGTCCAGACAGACAGACATCATGACAGACGTCACGACAGACGTCCCGACAGACAGACGTCAAGACAGACGTCCAGACAGATGTCCAGACAGACGTCAAGACAGACAGCCAGACAGGCAGACGTCAAGACAGACGTCCAGACAGACGTGAAGACATTCAGCCAGACAGGTAGATGTCAAGACATACATCCAGACAGACGACGAGACAGACCTCCAGACAGACGTCTAGAATCAGGTCATGACAGACGTCGAGACAGATCTCAAGAAAGACTTCAAGACAGACAGACGTCCAGACAGACGTCAAGACAGACAGACGTCCAGGCAGACAGACGTCCAGGCAGACGTCCAGGCAGACGTCAAGACAGATGTCCAGGCAGAGGTCAAGACAGACGTCCAGATAGACATACGTCATGACAGACGTCAAGGTAGACGTCCAGACAAACGTCAAGACAGTCGTCCAGACAGACAGATGTCCAGACAGACAGACGTCCAGACAGACGTCAAGACAGACGTAAAGACAGACAGACGTACAGACAGACATCAAGACAGACGTCAAGACAGTCGTCAAAACAGACGTCCAGATAGACGTCAAGACAGACGTTCAGACAGACATCAAGACAGACATCCAGACAGACAGACGTCATGACAGACGTCACGACAGACGTCCAGACAGACAGACATCATGAGAGATGTCACGACAGACATCCAGACAGACAGACGTCAAGACATACGTCCAGACAGATGTCCAGACAGACGTCAAGACAGACAGCCAGACAGGCAGACGTCAAGACATTCAGCCAGACATGCAGATGTCAAGACATACGTCCAGACAGACGTCGAGACAGACGTCCAGACAGACGTCTAGAATCAGGTCAAAACAGACGTCGAGACAGATGTCAAGAAAGACTTCAAGACAGACAGATGTCCAGACAGACGTCCAGACAGACGTCAAGACAGACGTCAAGACAGACAGACGTCCAGACAGACAGACGTCCAGACAGACGTCAAGACAGACGTCAAGACAGATGTCCAGGCAGAGGTCAAGACAGACGTCCAGAAAGACATACGTCATGACAGACGTCAAGACAGACGTCCAGACAGACGTCAAGACAGTCGTCCGGACAGACAGATGTCCATACAGACAGACATCCAGACAGACGTCAAGACAGACATCAAGACAGACAGTTTTCCAGACAGACGTCAAGACAGACGTCAAGACAGACAGACGTCCAGACAGACGTCAAGACAGTCGTCAAAACAGATGCCCAGATAGACGTCAAGACAGACGTTCAGACAGACGTCAAGACAAAAAGACGTGAAGACAGACGTCCAGACAGACGTCGAGACAGACGTCCAGACAGACGTCTAGAATCACGTCATGACAGACGTCGAGACAGACGTGAAGAAAGACTTCAAAACATACAGATGTCAAGAACGACAGACGTGCAGACAGACGTCAAGACAGACGTCAAGACAGACAGACGTCTAGACGGGCAGACGTCCAGAGAGACGTCCAGGGAGACGTCAAGACAGACGTCAAGACAGAGGTCAAGACAGACGTCCAGACAGATATACGTCATGACGGACGTCTAGACAGATGTCTAGACAAACCTCTAGACAGACGTAAAGACAGACGTCCAGACAGACGTCGAGACAGTCGCCCAGAGAGACAGATGTCCAGACAGACAGACGTCCAGACAGACGTGATGACAGCAGACGTCAAGACAGAAAGATGTACAGACAGACAAACGTCCAGACAGACGTCTAGACAGACGTCAAGACAGACAGACGTCAAGACAGACGTCAAGACAGACATCCAGACAGACAGACGTCATGACAGACGTCAAGACAGTCGTCAAAACAGACGTCCAGATAGACGTCAAGACAGACGTTCAGACAGACGTCAAGACAGACATCCAGACAGACGTCATGACAGACGTCTAGACAGACGTCGAGACAGACGTCCAGACAGACGTCTAGAATCACGTCATGACAGACGTCGAGACAGACGCCAAGAAAGACTTCAAGACACACAGATGTCAAGACAGACGTCCAGAGAGACGTCAAAACATTCAGCCAGACAGGCAGATGTCAAGACATACGTCCAGACAGACGTCAAGACAGTCGTCAAAACAGACGCCCAGATAGACGTCAAGACAGACGTTCAAACAGACGTCAAGACAAACATCCAGACAGATAGACGTCATGTCAGACGTCACGACAGACGTCCAGACAGACATACGTCAAGACAGACGTCCAGACAGACGTCAAGACAGACAGCCAGGCAGACAGACGTTGAGACTGACGTCCAGATAGACGTCTAGAATCACGTCATGACAGACGTCGAGACAGACGTCAAAAAAGACTTCAAAACATACAGATGTCATGACAGAGAGACGTCCAGACAGACATCAAGACAGACGTCAAGACAGACAGACGTCCAGATGGACAGACGTCCAGAGAGACGTCCAGGCAGACGTCAAGACAGACGTCAAGACAGAGGTCAAGACAGACGTCCAGACAGACATACGTCATGACAGACGTCAAGACAGACGTCCAGACAGACTTCTAGACAAACGTCTAGACAGACGTCCAGGCAGAGGTCAAGACAGACGTCCAGAAAGACATACTGTCATGACAGACGTCAAGACAGACGTCCAGACAGACGTCAAGACAGTCGTCCAGACAGACAGATGTCCAGACAGACAGACATCCAGAAAGACGTCAAGACAGACATCAAGACAGACAGACGTCCAGACAGACGTCAAGACAGACGTCAAGACAGACAGACGTCCAGACAGACTTCAAGACAGTCGTCAAAACAGACGCCCAGATAGGCGTCAAGACAGACGTTCAGACAGACGTCAAAACAGGCGTCAAGACAGACGTCAAGACAGACAGATGTTCAGACCGACGTCAAGACAGTCGTCAAAACAGACGCCCAGATAGACGTCAAGACAGACCTTCAGACAGATGTCAAGACAGACATCAAGACAGACAGACGTCATGACAGACGTCACGACAGACGTCCAGACAGACAGACGTCCAGACAGACGTCAAGACAGATGTCAAAACAGACAGGCGTCCAGAGAGACGTCCAGGCAGACGTCAAGACAGAGGTCAAGACAGACGTCCAGACAGACATCCGTCATGACAAACGTCAAGACAGACGTCCAGACAGACGTCGTGACAGCAGACGTCAAGACAGAAAGATGTAGAGACAGACAGACGTCCAGTCAGATGTCAAGACAGACGTCAAGACAGTCGTCATGACAGACGTCCAGACAGACAGACGTCAAGACAGACATCCCGACAGACGTCCAGACAGACGTCAAGACAGACAGCTAGACAGACAGACGTCAAGGCAGACGTCCAGACAGATGTCGAGACAGACGTCCAGACAGACGTCTAGAATCACGTCATGACAGACGTCGAGACAGACGTCAAGAAAGACTTCAAGACATACTGATGTCAAGACAGACAGACGTCCAGACAGACGTTGAGACAGACGTCAAGACAGACAGACGTCCAGACAGACAGACGTCCAGAGAGACGTCCAGGCAGACGTCAAGACAGATATCAAGACAGACGTCCAGACAGACATCAGGAAAGACGTCAAGACAGACATCCAGACAAATGTCTAGACAGACGTCAAGACAGACGTCCAGACAGACGTCCAGACAGACAGACATCATGACAGACGTCACGACAGACGTCCCGACAGACAGACGTCAAGACAGACGTCCAGACAGATGTCCAGACAGACGTCAAGACAGACAGCCAGACAGGCAGACGTCAAGACAGACGTCCAGACAGACGTGAAGACATTCAGCCAGACAGGTAGATGTCAAGACATACATCCAGACAGACGAAGAGACAGACCTCCAGACAGACGTCTAGAATCAGGTCATGACAGACGTCGAGACAGATCTCAAGAAAGACTTCAAGACAGACAGACGTCCAGACAGACGTCAAGACAGACAGACGTCCAGGCAGACAGACAACCAGGCAGACGTCCAGGCAGACGTCAAGACAGATGTCCAGGCAGAGGTCAAGACAGACGTCCAGATAGACATACGTCATGACAGACGTCAAGGTAGACGTCCAGACAAACGTCAAGACAGTCGTCCAGACAGACAGATGTCCAGACAGACAGACGTCCAGACAGACGTCAAGACAGACGTAAAGACAGACAGACGTACAGACAGACATCAAGACAGACGTCAAGACAGTCGTCAAAACAGACGTCCAGATAGACGTCAAGACAGACGTTCAGACAGACATCAAGACAGACATCCAGACAGACAGACGTCATGACAGACGTCACGACAGACGTCCAGACAGACAGACATCATGAGAGATGTCACGACAGACATCCATACAGACAGACGGCAAGACATACGTCCAGACAGATGTCCAGACAGACGTCAAGACAGACAGCCAGACAGGCAGACGTCAAGACAGACGTCCAGACAGACGTCAAGACATTCAGCCAGACAGGCAGATGTCAAGACATACGTCCAGACAGACGTCGAGACAGACGTCCAGACAGACATCTAGAATCAGGTCAAAACAGACGTCGAGACAGATGTCAAGAAAGACTTCAAGACAGACAGATGTCCAGACAGACGTCCAGACAGACGTCAAGACAGACAGCCAGACAGGCAGACGTCAAGACAGACGTCCAGACAGACGTCAAGACATTCAGCCAGACAGGCAGATGTCAAGACAGACGTCCAGACAGACGTCAAGACAGACGTCAAGACAGACAGACGTCCAAACAGACAGACGTTCAGGCAGACGTCAAGACAGACGTCAAGACAGATGTCCAGGCAGAGGTCAAGACAGACGTCCAGAAAGACATACGTCATGACAGACGTCAAGACAGACGTCCAGACAGACGTCAAGACAGTCGTCCGGACAGACAGATGTCCATACAGACAGACATCCAGACAGACGTCAAGACAGACATCAAGACAGACAGTTTTCCAGACAGACGTCAAGACAGACATCAAGACAGACAGACGTCCAGACAGACGTCAAGACAGTCGTCAAAACAGACGCCCAGATAGACGTCAAGACAGACGTTCAGACAGACGTCAAGACAAAAAGACGTGAAGATAGACGTCCAGACAGACGTCAAGATAGACAGCCAGGCAGACAGACATCAAGACAGACGTCCAGACAGACGTCGAGACAAACGTCCAGACAGACGTCTAGAATCACGTCAAGACAGACGTCGAGACAGACGTGAAGAAAGACTTCAAAACATACAGATGTCAAGAACGACAGACGTGCAGACAGACGTCAAGACAGACGTCAAGACAGACAGACGTCTAGACGGGCAGACGTCCAGAGAGACGTCCAGGGAGACGTCAAGACAGACGTCAAGACAGAGGTCAAGACAGACGTCCAGACAGACATACGTCATGACGGACGTCTAGACAGATGTCTAGACAAACCTCTAGACAGACGTAAAGACAGACGTCCAGACAGACGTCGAGACAGTCGCCCAGAGAGGCAGATGTCCAGACAGACAGACGTCCAGACAGACGTGATGACAGCAGACGTCAAGACAGAAAGATGTACAGACAGACAAACGTCCAGACAGACGTCAAGACAGACGTCAAGACAGACGTCAAGACAGACAGACGTCATGACAGACGTCAAGACAGTCGTCAAAACAGACGTCCAGATAGACGTCAAGACAGACGTTCAGACAGACGTCAAGACAGACATCCAGACAGACGTCATGACAGACGTCTAGACAGACGTCGAGACAGACGTCCAGACAGACGTCTAGAATCACGTCATGACAGACGTCGAGACAGACGCCAAGAAAGACTTCAAGACACACAGATGTCAAGACAGACGTCCAGAGAGACGTCAAAACATTCAGCCAGACAGGCAGATGTCAAGACATACGTCCAGACAGACGTCAAGACAGTCGTCAAAACAGACGCCCAGATAGACGTCAAGACAGACGTTCAAACAGACGTCAAGACAAACATCCAGACAGATAGACGTCATGTCAGACGTCACGACAGACGTCCAGACAGACATACGTCAAGACAGACGTCCAGACAGACGTCAAGACAGACAGCCAGGCAGACAGACGTTGAGACTGACGTCCAGATAGACGTCTAGAATCACGTCATGACAGACGTCGAGACAGACGTCAAAAAAGACTTCAAAACATACAGATGTCAAGACAGAGAGACGTCCAGACAGACATCAAGACAGACGTCAAGACAGACAGACGTCCAGACGGACAGACGTCCAGAGAGATGTCCAGGCAGACGTCAAGACAGACGTCAAGACAGAGGTCAAGACAGACGTCCAGACAGACATACGTCATGACAGACGTCAAGACAGACGTTCAGACAGACGTCTAGACAAACGTCTAGACAGACGTAAAGAGAGACGTCCAGACAGACGTCAAGAAAGTCGTCCAGACAGACAGATGTCCAGACAGACAGACGTCATGACAGCAGACGTCAAGACAGAAAGATGTACAGACAGACAGACGTCCATCAGATGTCAAGACAGATGTCCAGACAGACATCAAGACAGACGTCCAGACAGACAGACATCATGACAGATGTCACGACAGACGTCCAGACAGACAGACGTCAAGACATACGTCCAGACAGATGTCCAGACAGACGTCAAGACAGACAGCCAGACAGGCAGATGTCAAGACAGACGTCCAGAGAGACGTCAAGACATTCAGCCAGACAGGCAGATGTCAAGACATACGTCCAGACAGACGTCTAGAATCAGGTCATGACAGACGTCGAGACAGATGTCAAGAAAGACTTCAAGACAGACAGATGTCCAGACAGACATCAAGACAGACGTCAAGACAGACAGACGTCCAGACAGACAGACGTCCAGGCAGATGTCAAGACAGACATCAAGACAGATGTCAGGCAGAGGTCAAGACAGACGTCCAGACAGACATATGTCCAGTCAGATATCAAGACAGATGTCCAGACAGACGTCAAGACAGACGTCCAGACAGACAGACATCATGACAGATGTCACGACAGACGTCCAGACAGACAGACGTCAAGACATACGTCCACACAGATGTCCAGACAGACGTCAAGACAGACAGCCAGACAGGCAGATATCAAGACATACGTCCAGACAGACGTCGAGACTGATGTCCAGACAGACGTCTAGAATCAGGTCATGACAGACGTCGAGACAGATGTCAAGAAAGACTTCAAGACAGACAGATGTCTAGACAGACATCAAGACAGACGTCAAGACAGACAGACGTCCAGACAGACAGACGTCCAGGCAGACGTCAAGACAGACGTCAAGACAGACGTCCAGGCAGAGGTCAAGACAGACATCCAGACAGACAGACGTCATGACAGACGTCACGACAGACGTCAAGACAGACAGACATCATGAGAGATGTCAGGACAGACGTCCAGACAGACAGACGTCAAGACATACGTCCAGACAGATGTCCAGACAGACGTCAAGACAGACAGCCAGACAGGCAGACGTCAAGACAGACGTCCAGACAGACGTCAAGACATTCAGCCAGACAGGCAGATGTGGAGACATACGTCCAGACAGACGTCCAGACCGACGTCTAAAATCAGGTCATGACAGACGTCGAGACAGATGTCAAGAAAGACTTCAAGACAGACAGATGTCCAGACAGACGTCCAGACAGACGTCCAGACAGACGTCAAGACAGACGTCAAGACAGACAGACAGACGGACAGACATCCAGAGAGACGTCCAGGCAGACGTCAAGACAGACGTCAAGACAGAGGTCAAGACAGACGTCCAGACAGACATACGTCATGACAGACGTCAAGACAGACGTCCAGACAGACGGCTAGACAAACGTCTAGACAGACGTAAAGACAGACGTCCAGACAGACGTCAAGAAAGTCGTCCAGACAGACAGATGTAAAGACAGACAGACGTCATGACAGCAGACGTCAAGACAGAAAGATGTACCGACAGACGGACGTCCAGTCAGATGTCAAGACAGATGTCCAGACAGACGTCAAGACAGACGTCCAGACAGACAGACATCATGACAGATGTCACGACAGACGTCCAGACAGACAGACGTCAAGACATACGTCCTGACAGATGTCCAGACAGACGTCAAGACAGACAGCCAGGCAGGCAGATGTCAAGACATACGTTCAGACAGACGTCGAGACAGACGTCCAGACAGACGTCTAGAATCAGGTCATGACAGACGTCGAGACAGATGTCAAGAAAGACTTCAAGACAGACAGATGTCCAGACAGACGGCAAGACAGACAGACGTCCAGACAGACAGACGTCCAGGCAGGCGTCAAGACAGATGTCAAGACAGACGTCCAGGCAGAGGTCAAGACAGACGTCCAGAAAGACATATGTCATGACAGACGTCAAGACAGACGTCCAGACAGACGTCAAGACAGTCGTCCAGACAGACAGATGTCCAGACAGACAGACGTCCAGACAGACGTCAGGACAGACGTAAAGACAAACAGATGTACAGACAGACATCAAGACAGACGTCAAGACAGAGAGACGTCCAGACATACGTAGAGAGTCGTCAAAACAGACGTCCAGATAGACGTCAAGACAGACATCCAGACAGACAGACGTCATGACAGACGTCACGACAGACGTCCAGACAGACAGACATCATGAGAGATGTCACGACAGACGTCCAGACAGACAGACGTCAAGACATACGTCCAGACAGATGTCCAGACAGACGTCAAGACAGACAGCCAGACAGGCAGACGTCAAGACAGACGTCCAGACAGACGTCAAGACATTCAGCCAGACAGGCAGATGTCAAGACATACGTCCAGACAGACGTCGAGACAGACGTCCAGACAGACGTCTAGAATCAGGTCATGACAGACGTCGAGACAGATGTCAAGAAAGACTTCAAGACAGACAGATGTCCAGACAGACGTCCAGACAGACGTCAAGACAGACGTCAAGACAGACAGACGTCCAGACAGACGTCCAGGCAGACGTCAAGACAGACGTCAAGACAGACGTCCAGGCAGAGGTCAAGACAGACTTCCAGAAAGACATACGTCATGACAGACGTCAAGACAGACGTCCAGACAGACATCAAGACAGTCGTCCAGACAGACAGATGTCCATACAGACGTCAAGACAGTCGTCAAAACAGACGCCCAGATAGACGTCAAGACAGACGTTCAGACAGACGTCAAGACAGAAAGACGTGAAGACAGACGTCCAGACAGACGTCAAGACAGACAGCCAGGCAGACAGACATCAAGACAGACGTCCAGACAGACGTCGAGACAGACGTCCAGACAGACGTCTAGAATCACGTCATGAGAGACGTCGAGACAGACGTCAAGAAAGATTTCAAAACATACAGATGTCAAGAACGACAGACGTGCAGACAGACGTCAAGACAGACGTCAAGATAGACAGACGTCCAGAGAGACGTCCAGGCAGACGTCAACACAGACATCAAGACAGACGTCCAGACAGACATCAGGAAAGACATCAAGACAGACATCCAGACAAATGTCTAGACAGACGTCAAGACAGACGTCCAGACAGACAGACTTCATGACAGACGTCACGACAGACGTCCAGACAGACAGACGTCAAGACAGACGTCCAGACAGATGTCCAGACAGACGGCAAGATAGACAGCCAGACAGGCAGATGTCAAGACAGACGTTCAGACAGACGTCAAAACATTCAGCCAGACAGGCAGATGTCAAGACATACATCCAGACAGACGTCGAGACAGACGTCCAGACGGACGTCTAGAATCAGGTCATGACAGACGTCGAGACAGATGTCAAGAAAGACTTCAAGACAGACAGACGTCCAGACAGACGTCAAGACAGACAGACGTCCAGACAGAAAGACGTCTAGGCAGACGTCAAGACAGACATCAAGACAGACGTCCAGGCAGGGGTCAAGACAGACGTCCAGACAGACATACGTCATGACAGACGTCAAGACAGACGTCCAGACAGATGTCAAGACAGTCGTCAAAACAGACGCCCAGATAGACGTCAAGACAGACGTTCAAACAGACGTCAAGACAAACATCCAGACAGATAGACGTCATGTCAGACGTCACGACAGACGTCCAGACAGACAGACGTCAAGACAGACGTCCAGACAGACGTCAAGACAGACAGCCAGGCAGACAGACATCAAGACAGACGTCCAGACAGACGTTAAGACAGACGTCCAGACAGACGTCTAGAATCACGTCATGACAGACGTCGAGACAGACGTCAAGAAAGACTTCAAAACATACAGATGTCAAGACAGACAGACGTCCAGACAGACATCAAGACAGACGTCCAGACGGACAGACGTCCAGAGAGACGTCCAGGCAGATGTCAAGACAGATGTCAAGACAGAGGACAAGACAGACGTCCAGACAGACATACGTCATGACAGACGTCAAGACAGACGTCCAGACAGACGTCTAGACAAACGTCTAGACAGACGTAAAAAGAGACGTCCAGACAGATGTCAAGAAAGTCGTCCAGACAGACAGATGTCCAGATAGACAGACGTCATGACAGCAGACGTCAAGACAGAAAGATGTACAGACAGACAGACGTCCATCAGATGTCAAGACAGATGTCCAGACAGACGTCAAGACAGACGTCCAGACAGACAGACATCATGACAGATGTCACGACAGACGTCCAGACAGACAGACGTCAAGACATACGTCCAGACAGATGTCCAGACAGACGTCAAGACAGACAGCCAGACAGGCAGATGTCAAGACAGACGTCCAGACAGACGTCAAGACATTCAGCCAGACAGGCAGATGTCAAGACATACGTCCAGACAGACGTCGAGACAGATGTCAAGAAAGACTTCAAGACAGACAGATGTCCAGACAGACATCAAGACAGACGTCAAGACAGACAGACGTCCAGACAGACAGACGTCCAGGCAGACGTCAAGACAGACATCAAGACAGACGTCAGGCAGAGGTCAAGACAGACGTCCAGACAGACATATGTCCAGTCAGATGTCAAGACAGATGTCCAGACAGACGTCAAGACAGACGTCCAGACAGACAGACATCATGACAGATGTCACGACAGACGTCCAGACAGACAGACGTCAAGACATACGTCCACACAGATGTCCAGACAGACGTCAAGACAGACAGCTAGACAGGCAGATATCAAGACATACGTCCAGACAGACGTCGAGACTGATGTCCAGACAGACGTCTAGAATCAGGTCATGACAGACGTCGAGACAGATGTCAAGAAAGACTTCAAGACAGACAGATGTCTAGACAGACATCAAGACAGACGTCAAGACAGACAGACGTCCAGACAGACAGACGTCCAGGCAGACGTCAAGACAGACGTCAAGACAGACGTCCAGGCAGAGGTCAAGACAGACATCCAGACAGACAGACGTCATGACAGACGTCACGACAGACGTCCAGACAGACAGACATCATGAGAGATGTCAGGACAGACGTCCAGACAGACAGACGTCAAGACATACGTCCAGACAGATGTCCAGACAGACGTCAAGACAGACAGCCAGACAGGCAGACGTCAAGACAGACGTCCGGACAGACGTCAAGACATTCAGCCAGACAGGCAGATGTGGAGACATACGTCCAGACAGACGTCGAGACAGACGTCCAGACAGACG
This sequence comes from Rhipicephalus annulatus, assembly GCA_013436015.1. Classification (NCBI taxonomy): domain Eukaryota; kingdom Metazoa; phylum Arthropoda; class Arachnida; order Ixodida; family Ixodidae; genus Rhipicephalus; species Rhipicephalus annulatus. Next base: position 25,910 of record WOVY01011857.1, on the reverse strand, counting down.
TCTAGAATCAGGTCATGACAGACGTCGAGACAGATGTCAAGAAAGACTTCAAGACAGACAGATGTCCAGACAGACGTCCAGACAGACGTCCAGACAGACGTCAAGACAGACGTCAAGACAGACAGACGTCCAGACGGACAGACATCCAGAGAGACGTCCAGGCAGACGTCAAGACAGACGTCAAGACAGAGGTCAAGACAGACGTCCAGACAGACATACGTCATGACAGACGTCAAGACAGACGTCCAGACAGACGGCTAGACAAACGTCTAGACAGACGTAAAGACAGACGTCCAGACAGACGTCAAGAAAGTCGTCCAGACAGACAGATGTAAAGACAGACAGACGTCAAGACAGCAGACGTCAAGACAGAAAGATGTACCGACAGACGGACGTCCAGTCAGATGTCAAGACAGATGTCCAGACAGACGTCAAGACAGACGTCCAGACAGACAGACATCATGACAGATGTCACGACAGACGTCCAGACAGACAGACGTCAAGACATACGCCCTGACAGATGTCCAGACAGAGGTCAAGACAGACAGCCAGGCAGACAGATGTCAAGACATACGTCCAGACAGACGTCGAGACAGACGTCCAGACAGACGTCTAGAATCAGGTCATGACAGACGTCGAGACAGATGTCAAGAAAGATTTCAAGACAGACAGATGTCCAGACAGACGGCAAGACAGACAGACGTCCAGACAGACAGACGTCCAGGCAGGCGTCAAGACAGATGTCAAGACAGACGTCCAGGCAGAGGTCAAGACAGACGTCCAGAAAGACATATGTCATGACAGACGTCAAGACAGACGTCCAGACAGACGTCAAGACAGTCGTCCAGACAGACAGATGTCCAGACAGACAGACGTCCAGACAGACGTCAGGACAGACGTAAAGACAGACAGATGTACAGACAGACATCAAGACAGACATCAAGACAGAGAGACGTCCAGACATACGTAGACAGTCGTCAAAACAGACGTCCAGATAGACGTCAAGACAGACATTCAGACAGACGTCAAGACAGACATAAAGACAGACAGACGTCATGACAGACGTCACGACAGACGTCCAGACAGACAGACATCATGAGAGATGTCACGACAGACGTCCAGACAGACAGACGTCAAGACATACGTCCAGACAGATGTCCAGACAGACGTCAAGACAGACAGCCAGACAGGCAGACGTCAAGACAGACGTCCAGACAGACGTCAAGACATTCAGCCAGACAGGCAGATGTCAAGACATACGTCCAGACAGACGTCGAGACAGACGTCCAGACAGACGTCTAGAATCAGGTCATGACAGACGTCAAGACAGATGTCAAGAAAGACTTCAAGACAGACAGATGTCCAGACAGACGTCCAGACAGACGTCAAGACAGACGTCAAGACAGACAGACGTCCAGGCAGACGTCAAGACAGACGTCAAGACAGACGTCCAGGCAGAGGTCAAGACAGACTTCCAGAAAGACATACGTCATGACAGACGTCAAGACAGACATCAAGACAGTCGTCCAGACAGACAGATGTCCATACAGACGTCAAGACAGTCGTCAAAACAGACGCCCAGATAGACGTCAAGACAGACGTTCAGACAGACGTCAAGATAGAAAGACGTGAAGACAGACGTCCATACAGACGTCAAGACAGACAGCCAGGCAGACAGACATCAAGACAGACGTCCAGACAGACGTCGAGACAGACGTCGAGACAGACGTCCAGACAGACGTCTAGAATCACGTCATGAGAGACGTCGAGACAGACGTCAAGAAAGATTTCAAAACATACAGATGTCAAGAACGACAGACGTGCAGACAGACGTCAAGACAGACAGACGTCTAGACGGGCAGACGTCCAGAGAGACGTCCAGGGAGACGTCAAGACAGACGTCAAGACAGAGGTCAAGACAGACGTCCAGACAGACATACGTCATGACAGACGTCAAGACAGACGTCTAGACAGACGTCTAGACAAACCTCTAGACAGACGTAAAGACAGACGTCCAGACAGACGTCGAGACAGTCGTCCAGACAGACAGATGTCCAGACAGACAGACGTCCAGACCGATGTCATGACAGCAGACGTCAAGACAGAAAGATGTACAGACAGACAGACGTCAAGACAGACGTCTAGACAGACGTCAAGACAGACAGACGTCAAGACAGACGTCAAGACAGACGTCCAGATAGACATACGTCATGACAGACGTCAAGACAAACGTCCAGACAGACATACGTCATGACAGACATCAAGACAGACGTCCAGACAGAAGTCAAGACAGTCGTCCAGACAGACAGATGTCCAGACAGACAGACGTCCAGACAGATGTCAAGACAGACATAAAGACAGACAGACGTCCAGACAGACGTCAAGACAGACGTCAAGACAGACAGACGTCCAGACAGACGTCAAGACAGTCGTCAAAACAGACGCCCAGATAGACGTCAAGACAGACGTTCAGACAGACGTCAAGACAGAAAGACGTGAAGACAGACGTCCAGACAGACGTCAAGACAGACAGCCAGGCAGACAGACATCAAGACAGACGTCCAGACAGACGTCGAGACAGACGTCCAGACAGACGTCTAGAATCACGTCATGAGAGACGTCGAGACAGACGTCAAGAAAGATTTCAAAACATACAGATGTCAAGAACGACAGACGTGCAGACAGACGTCAAGACAGACAGACGTCTAGACGGGCAGACGTCCAGAGAGACGTCCAGGGAGACGTCAAGACAGACGTCAAGACAGAGGTCAAGACAGACGTCCAGACAGACATACGTCATGACAGACGTCAAGACAGACGTCTAGACAGACGTCTAGACAAACCTCTAGACAGACGTAAAGACAGACGTCCAGACAGACGTCGAGACAGTCGTCCAGACAGACAGATGTCCAGACAGACAGACGTCCAGACTGATGTCATGACAGCAGACGTCAAGACAGAAAGATGTACAGACAGACAGACGTCAAGACAGACGTCTAGACAGACGTCAAGACAGACAGACGTCAAGACAGACGTCAAGACAGACGTCCAGACAGACATACGTCATGACAGACGTCAAGACAAACGTCCAGACAGACATACGTCATGACAGACATCAAGACAGACGTCCAGACAGAAGTCAAGACAGTCGTCCAGACAGACAGATGTCCAGGCAGACAGACGTTCAGACAGACGTCAAGACAGACAGACGTCCAGGCAGACAGACGTCCAGGCAGACGTCAAGACAAACGTCAAGACAGACGTCCAGGCAGAGGTCAAGACAGACGTCAAGATAGACATACGTCATGACAGACGTCAAGACAGACGTCAAGACAGACGTCAAGACAGACGTCAAGACAGACGTAAAGACAGACAGACATTCAGACAGACATCAAGACAGACGTCAAGACAGACAGACGTCCAGACAGACGTCAAGACAGTCGTCAAAACAGAGTTCCAGATAGACGTCAAGACAGACGTTCAGACAGATGTCAGGACAGACATCCAGACAGACAGACGTCATGACAGACGTCAAGACAGACGTCCAGACAGACAGACGTCAAGACAGACGTCAAGACAGACACCCGGACAGACGTCTGGACAGACGTCAAGACAGACAGCTAGACAGACAGACGTCAAGACAGACGTCCAGACAGACGTCGAGACAGACGTCCAGACAGACGTCTAGAATCACGTCATGACAGACGTCGAGACAGACGTCAAGAAAGACTTCAAGACATACAGATGTCAAGACAGTCAGACGTCCAGACAGACGTCAAGACAGACGTCAAGACAGACAGACGTCCAGACAGACAGACGTCCAGAGAGACGTCCAGGCAGACGTCAAGACAGACATCAAGACAGACGTCCAGACAGACATCAGGAAAGACATCAAGACAGACATCCAGACAAATGTCTAGACAGATGTCAAGACAGACGTCCAGACAGACGTCAAGACAGACGTCAAGACAGACGTCCAGACAGACAGACTTCATGACAGACGTCACGACAGACGTCCAGACAGACAGACGTCAAGACAGACGTCCAGACAGATGTCCAGACAGACGTCAAGACAGACAGTCAGAAAGGCAGATGTCAAGACAGACGTCCAGACAGACGTCAAAACATTCAGCCAGACAGGCAGATGTCAAGACATACGTCCAGACAGACGTCGAGACAGACGTCCAGACGGACGTCTAGAATCAGGTCATGACAGACGTCGAGACAGATGTCAAGAAAGACTTCAAGACAGACAGACGTCCAGACAGACGTCAAGAAAGACAGACGTCCAGACAGACAGACGTCTAGGCAGACGTCAAGACAGACGTCAAGACAGACGTCCAGGCAGAGGTCAAGACAGACGTCCAGACAGACATACATGATGACAGACGTCAAGACAGACGTCCAGACAGACGTCAAGACAGTCGTCAAAACAGACGCCCAGATAGACGTCAAGACAGACGTTCAAACAGACGTCAAGGCAAACATCCAGACAGATAGACGTCATGTCAGACGTCACGACAGACGTCCAGACAGACAGACGTCAAGACAGACAGCCAGGCAGACAGACATCAAGACAGACGTCCAGACAGACGTTGAGACAGACGTCCAGACAGACGTCTAGAATCACGTCATGACAGACGTCAAGACAGACGTCAAGAAAGACTTCAAAACATACAGATGTCAAGACAGACAGACGTCCAGACAGACATAAAGACAGACGTCAAGACAGACAGACGTCCAGATGGACAGACGTCCAGAGAGACGTCCAGGCAGACGTCAAGACAGACGTCAAGACAGAGGTCAAGACAGACGTCCAGACAGGCATACGTCAGGACAGACGTCAAGACAGACGTCCAGACAGACGTCTAGACAAACGTCTAGACAGACATAAAGACAGACGTCCAGACAGACGTCAAGAAAGTCGTCCAGACAAACAGATGTCCAGACAGACAGACGTCATGACAGCAGACGTCAAGACAGAAAGATGTACAGACAGACAGACGTCCAGTCAGATGTCAAGACAGATTTCCAGACAGACGTCAAGACAGACGTCCAGACAGACAGACATCATGACAGATGTCACGACAGACGTCCAGACAGACAGACGTCAAGACATACGTCCAGACAGATGTCCAGACAGACGTCAAGACAGACAGCCAGACAGGCAGACGTCAAGACAGACGTCCAGACAGACGTGAAGACATTCAGCCAGACAGGCAGATGTCAAGACATACGTCTAGACAGACGTCGAGACAGACGTCCAGACAGACGTCTAGAATCAGGTCATGACAGACGTCGAGACAGATGTCAAGAAAGACTTCAAGACAGACAGATGTACAGACAGACGTCAAGACAGACGTCAAGACAGACAGACGTCCAGACAGACAGACGTCCAGGGATACGTCCAGGCAGACGTCAAGACAGACGTCAAGACAGAGGTCAAGACAGACGTCCAGAAAGACATACGTCATGACAGACGTCAAGACAGACGTCCAGACAGACGTCTAGACAAACGTCTAGACAGAAATAAAGACAGACGTCCAGACAGACGTCAAGAAAGTCGTCCAGACAGACAGATGTCCAGACAGACAGACGTCATGACAGCAGACGTCAAGGCAGAAAGATGTACAGACAGACAGACGTCCAGTCAGATGTCAAGACAGATTTCCAGACAGACGTCAAGACAGACGTCCAGACAGACAGACATCATGACAGATGTCATGACAGACGTCCAGACAGACAGACGTCAAGACATACGTCCAGACAGATGTCCAGACAGACGTCAAGACAGACAGCCAGACAGGCAGACGTCAAGACAGACGTCCAGACAGACGTCAAGACATTCAGCCAGACAGGCAGATGTCAAGACATACGTCCAGACAGACGTCGAGACAGATGTCCAGACAGACGTCTAGAATCAGGTCATGACAGACGTCGAGACAGATGTCAAGAAAGACTTCAAGACAGACAGATGTACAGACAGGCGTCAAGACAGACGTCAAGACAGACAGACGTCCAGACAGACAGACGTCCAGGCAGACGTCAAGACAGACGTCAAGACAGACGTCCAGGCAGAGGTCAAGACAGACGTCCAGAAAGACATACGTCATGACAGACGTCAAGACAGACGTCCAGACAGACGTCAAGACAGTCATTCTGACAGACAGATGTCCAGACAGACAGACATCCAGAAAGACGTCAAGACAGACATCAAGACAGACAGACGTCCAGACAGACGTCAAGACAGACGTCAAGACAGACAGACGTCCAGACAGACGTCAAGACAGTCGTCAAAACAGACGCCCAGATAGACGTCAAGACAGACGTTCAGACAGACGTCAAGACAGACATCCAGACAGACAGACGTCATGACAGACGTCATGACAGACGTTCAGACAGACGTCATGACAGACGTCACGACAGACGTTCAGACAGACAGACGTGAAGACAGACGTTCAGACAGACGTCCAGTCAGACGTCAAGATAGACGTCAAGACAGACGTCCAGACAGACGTCTAGACAGACGTCAAGACAGACAAACGATAGACAGACGTCCAGACAGACAGACGTCAAGACAGATGTCCAGACAGACGTCGAGACAGACGTCCAGACAGACGTCAAGAATGACGTCATGACAGATGTCAAGAGAGACGTCAAGACAGACAGGTGTCCAGACAGGCAGACGTCCAGACTGACATCTAGACAGACGTCAAAAATGACGTCATTACAGACTACATGACAGACGTCAAGACAGAAGTCAAGACAGTCATCAAAAAAGACGACCAGGTAGACGTCAAGAAAGGCGTTCAGACAGACGTCACGACAGACGTCCAGACAGACGTCACGACAGACAGCCAGACAGACAGACGCGAAGACAGACGTCCAGACAGACGTCTAGAATCACGTCATGACAGACGTTGAGATAGACGTCAAGAAAGACTTCAAAAAGGACAGATGTCCAGACAGACAGACGTCCAGACAGACGTCAAGACAGACGTCAAAACAGACAGAAGTCCAGACAGACAGACGTCAAGATAGACGTCAAGACAGACGTCAAGACAGACGTCCAGACAGACATCCACACAGACGTCAAGACAGACAGACAGACGTCAAGACAGACGTCCAGACAGACGTCAAGACAGACGTCCAGACAGACGTCTAGAATCACGTCATGACAGACGTCGAGACAGATGTCAAGAAAGACTTCAAGACAGACAGATGTTCAGACAGACAGACGTCCAGACAGACGTCAAGACAGACAGACGTCCAGGCAGACGTCAAGACAGACGTCCAGGCAGACGTCAAGACAGACGTCCAGCCAGAGGTCAAGACAGACGTCCAGATAGACATACGTCATGACAGACGTCAAGACAGACGTCCAGACAGACTTCAAGAGAGTCGTCCGGACAGACAGATGTCCATACAGACAGACATCCAGACAGGCGTCAAGACAGACATCAAGACAGACAGTTTTCCAGACAGACGTCAAGACAGTCGTCAAAACAGACGCCCAGATAGACGTCAAGACAAAAAGACGTGAAGACAGACGTCAAGACAGACAGCCAGGCAGACAGACATCAAGACAGACGTCCAGACAGACGTCGAGACAGACGTCCAGACAGACGTCTAGAATCACGTCATGACAGACGTCGAGACAGACGTGAAGAAAGACTTCAAGACATACAGATGTCAAGACAGACAGACGTCCAGACAGACGTCAAGACAGACGTCAAGACAGACAGACGTCCAGAGAGACGTCCAGGCAGACGTCAACACAGACATCAAGACAGACGTCCAGACAGACATCAGGAAAGACATCAAGACAGACATCCAGATAAATGTCTAGACAGACGTCAAGACAGACGTCCAGACAGACAGACTTCATGACAGACGTCACGACAGACATCCAGACAGACAGACGTCAAGACAGACGTCCAGACAGATGTCCAGACAGACGGCAAGATAGACAGCCAGACAGGCAGATGTCAAGACAGACGTTCAGACAGACGTCAAAACATTCAGCCAGACAGGCAGATGTCAAGACATACGTCCAGACAGACATCGAGACAGACGTCCAGACGGTCGTCTAGAATCAGGTCATGACAGACGTCGAGACAGATGTCAAGAAAGACTTCAAGACAGACAGACGTCCAGACAGACGTCAAGACAGACAGACGTCCAGACAGACAGACGTCTAGGCAGACGTCAAGACAGACATCAAGACAGACGTCCAGGCAGAGGTCAAGACAGACGTCCAGACAGACATACGTCATGACAGACGTCAAGACAGACATCCAGACAGATGTCAAGACAGTCGTCAAAACAGACGCCCAGATAGACGTCAAGACAGACGTTCAAACAGACGTCAAGACAAACATCCAGACAGATAGACGTCATGTCAGACGTCACGACAGACGTCCAGACAGACAGGCGTCAAGACAGACGTCCAGACAGACGTCAAGACATTCAGCCAGACAGGCAGATGTCAAGACATACGTCCAGACAGACGTCTAGAATCAGGTCATGACAGACGTCGAGACAGATGTCAAGAAAGACTTCAAGACAGACAGATGTCCAGACAGACATCAAGACAGACGTCAAGACAGACAGACGTCCAGACAGACAGACGTCCAGGCAGACGTCAATGACAGACATCAAGACAGACGTCAGGCAGAGGTCAAGACAGACGTCCAGACAGACATATGTCCAGTCAGATGTCAAGACAGATGTCCAGACAGACGTCAAGACAGACGTCCAGACAGACAGACATCATGACAGATGTCACGACAGACGTCCAGACAGACAGACGTCAAGACATACGTCCACACAGATGTCCAGACAGACGTCAAGACAGACAGCTAGACAGACAGATATCAAGACATACGTCCAGACAGACGTCGAGACTGATGTCCAGACAGACGTCTAGAATCAGGTCATGACAGACGTCGAGACAGATGTCAAGAAAGACTTCAAGACAGACAGATGTCTAGACAGACATCAAGACAGACGTCAAGACAGACAGACGTCCAGACAGACAGACGTCCAGGCAGACGTCAAGACAGACGTCAAGACAGACGTCCAGGCAGAGGTCAAGACAGACATCCAGACAGACAGACGTCATGACAGACGTCACGACAGACGTCCAGACAGACAGACATCATGAGAGATGTCAGGACAGACGTCCAGACAGACAGACGTCAAGACATACGTCCAGACAGATGTCCAGACAGACGTCAAGACAGACAGCCAGACAGGCAGACGTCAAGACAGACGTCCAGACAGACGTCAAGACATTCAGCCAGACAGGCAGATGTGGAGACATACGTCCAGACAGACGTCGAGACAGACGTCCAGACAGACGTCTAGAATCAGGTCATGACAGACGTCGAGACAGATGTCAAGAAAGACTTCAAGACAGACAGATGTCCAGACAGACGTCCAGACAGACGTCCAGACAGACGTCAAGACAGACGTCAAGACAGACAGACGTCCAGACGGACAGACATCCAGAGAGACGTCCAGGCAGACGTCAAGACAGACGTCAAGACAGACGTCAAGACAGACGTCCAGACAGACATACGTCATGACAGACGTCAAGACAGACGTCCAGACAGACGGCTAGACAAACGTCTAGACAGACGTAAAGACAGACGTCCAGACAGACGTCAAGAAAGTCGTCCAGACAGACAGATGTAAAGACAGACAGACGTCAAGACAGCAGACGTCAAGACAGAAAGATGTACCGACAGACGGACGTCCAGTCAGATGTCAAGACAGATGTCCAGACAGACAGACATCATGACAGATGTCACGACAGACGTCCAGACAGACAGACGTCAAGACATACGTCCTGACAGATGTCCAGACAGAGGTCAAGACAGACAGCCAGGCAGGCAGATGTCAAGACATACGTCCAGACAGACGTCGAGACAGACGTCCAGACAGACGTCTAGAATCAGGTCATGACAGACGTCGAGACAGATGTCAAGAAAGACTTCAAGACAGACAGATGTCCAGACAGACGGCAAGACAGACAGACGTCCAGACAGACAGACGTCCAGGCAGGCGTCAAGACAGACGTCCAGAAAGACATATGTCATGACAGACGTCAAGACAGACGTCCAGACAGACGTCAAGACAGTCGTCCAGACAGACAGATGTCCAGACAGACAGATGTCCAGACAGACAGACGTCCAGACAGACGTCAGGACAGACGTAAAGACAGACAGATGTACAGACAGACATCAAGACAGACATCAAGACAGAGAGACGTCCAGACATACGTAGACAGTCGTCAAAACAGACGTCCAGATAGACGTCAAGACAGACATTCAGACAGACGTCAAGACAGACATCCAGACAGACAGACGTCATGACAGACGTCACGACAGACGTCCAGACAGACAGACATCATGAGAGATGTCACGACAGACGTCCAGACAGACAGACGTCAAGACATACGTCCAGACAGATGTCCAGACAGACGTCAAGACAGACAGCCAGACAGGCAGACGTCAAGACAGACGTCCAGACAGACGTCAAGACATTCAGCCAGACAGGCAGATGTCAAGACATACGTCCAGACAGACGTCGAGACAGACGTCCAGACAGACGTCTAGAATCAGGTCATGACAGACGTCGAGACAGATGTCAAGAAAGACTTCAAGACAGACAGATGTCCAGACAGACGTCCAGACAGACGTCAAGACAGACGTCAAGACAGACAGACGTCCAGACAGACGTCCAGGCAGACGTCAAGACAGACGTCAAGACAGACGTCCAGGCAGAGGTCAAGACAGACTTCCAGAAAGACATACGTCATGACAGACGTCAAGACAGACATCAAGACAGTCGTCCAGACAGACAGATGTCCATACAGACGTCAAGACAGTCGTCAAAACAGACGCCCAGATAGACGTCAAGACAGACGTTCAGACAGACGTCAAGATAGAAAGACGTGAAGACAGACGTCCATACAGACGTCAAGACAGACAGCCAGGCAGACAGACATCAAGACAGACGTCCAGACAGACGTCGAGACAGACGTCGAGACAGACGTCCAGACAGACGTCTAGAATCACGTCATGAGAGACGTCGAGACAGACGTCAAGAAAGATTTCAAAACATACAGATGTCAAGAACGACAGACGTGCAGACAGACGTCAAGACAGACAGACGTCTAGACGGGCAGACGTCCAGAGAGACGTCCAGGGAGACGTCAAGACAGACGTCAAGACAGAGGTCAAGACAGACGTCCAGACAGACATACGTCATGACAGACGTCAAGACAGACGTCTAGACAGACGTCTAGACAAACCTCTAGACAGACGTAAAGACAGACGTCCAGACAGACGTCGAGACAGTCGTCCAGACAGACAGATGTCCAGACAGACAGACGTCCAGACCGATGTCATGACAGCAGACGTCAAGACAGAAAGATGTACAGACAGACAGACGTCAAGACAGACGTCTAGACAGACGTCAAGACAGACAGACGTCAAGACAGACGTCAAGACAGACGTCCAGATAGACATACGTCATGACAGACGTCAAGACAAACGTCCAGACAGACATACGTCATGACAGACATCAAGACAGACGTCCAGACAGAAGTCAAGACAGTCGTCCAGACAGACAGATGTCCAGACAGACAGACGTCCAGACAGATGTCAAGACAGACATAAAGACAGACAGACGTCCAGACAGACGTCAAGACAGACGTCAAGACAGACAGACGTCCAGACAGACGTCAAGACAGTCGTCAAAACAGACGCCCAGATAGACGTCAAGACAGACGTTCAGACAGACGTCAAGACAGAAAGACGTGAAGACAGACGTCCAGACAGACGTCAAGACAGACAGCCAGGCAGACAGACATCAAGACAGACGTCCAGACAGACGTCGAGACAGACGTCCAGACAGACATCTAGAATCACGTCATGAGAGACGTCGAGACAGACGTCAAGAAAGATTTCAAAACATACAGATGTCAAGAACGACAGACGTGCAGACAGACGTCAAGACAGACAGACGTGTAGACGGGCAGACGTCCAGAGAGACGTCCAGGGAGACGTCAAGACAGACGTCAAGACAGAGGTCAAGACAGACGTCCAGACAGACATACGTCATGACAGACGTCAAGACAGACGTCTAGACAGACGTCTAGACAAACCTCTAGACAGACGTAAAGACAGACGTCCAGACAGACGTCGAGACAGTCGTCCAGACAGACAGATGTCCAGACAGACAGACGTCCAGACTGATGTCATGACAGCAGACGTCAAGACAGAAAGATGTACAGACAGACAGACGTCAAGACAGACGTCTAGACAGACGTCAAGACAGACAGACGTCAAGACAGACGTCAAGACAGACGTCCAGACAGACATACGTCATGACAGACGTCAAGACAAACGTCCAGACAGACATACGTCATGACAGACATCAAGACAGACGTCCAGACAGAAGTCAAGACAGTCGTCCAGACAGACAGATGTCCAGGCAGACAGACGTTCAGACAGACGTCAAGACAGACAGACGTCCAGACAGACAGACGTCCAGGCAGACGTCAAGACAAACGTCAAGACAGACGTCCAGGCAGAGGTCAAGACAGACGTCAAGATAGACGACAAGACAGTCGTCCAGACAGACAGACGTCCACACAGACGTCAAGACAGACGTAAAGACAGACAGACGTACAGACAGACGTCAAGACAGACGTCAAGACAGAGAGACGTCCTGACAGACGTCAAGACAGTCGTCAAAACAGACGTCCAGATAGACGTCAAGACAGACGTTCAGGCAGACGTCAAGATAGACATCCAGGCAGACAGACGTCATGACAGACGTCACGACAGACGTCCAGACAGACAGACATCATGAGAGATGTCACGACAGACGTCCAGACAGACAGACGTCAAGACATACGTCCAGACAGATGTCCAGACAGACGCAAGACAGACAGCCAGACAGGCGGACGTCAAGACAGACGTCCTGACAGATGTCAAGACATTCAGCCAGACAGGCAGATGTCAAGACATACGTCCAGACAGACGTCGAGACAGACGTCCAGACAGACGTCTAGAATCAGGTCATGACAGACGTCGAGACAGATGTCAAGAAAGATTTCAAGACAGACAGATGTCCAGGCAGACGTCAAGACAGACGTCAAGACAGACGTCCAGGCAGAGGTCAGGACAGACGTCCAGAAAGACATACGTCATGACAGACGTCAAGACAGACGTCCACACAGACGTCAAGACAGTCGTCCAGACAGACAGATGTCCAGACAGACAGACATCCAGAAAGACGTCAAGACAGACATCAAGACAGATAGACGTCCAGACAGATGTCAAGACAGACGTCAAGACAGACAGACGTCTAGACAGACGTCAAGACAGTTGTCAAAACAGACGCCCAGATAGACGTCAAGACAGACGTTCAGACAGACGTCAAGACAGACATCCAGACAGACAGACGTCATGACAGACGTCACGACAGACGTTCAGACAGACGTCATGACAGACGTCACGACAAACGTTCAGACAGACGTGAAGACAGACGTCCAGACAGACGTCAAGACAGAGAGCCAGGCAGACAGACATCAAGACAGACGTCCAGACAGACGTCGAGACAGACGTCCAGACAGACGTCTAGAATCACGTCATGACAGACGTCGAGACAGACGTCAAGAAAGACTTCAAAACATACAGATGTCAAGAACGACAGACGTCCAGACAGACGTCAAGACAAACGTCAAGACAGACAGATGTACAGACGGACTGACGTCCAGAGAGACGTCCAGGGAGACGTCAAGACAGACGTCAAGACAGAGGTCAAGACAGACGTCCAGACAGACAGACGTCAAGACACACGTCTAGACAGACGTCTAGACAAACCTCTAGACAGACGTAAAGACAGACGTCCAGACAGACATCAAGACAGTCGGTCAGACAGACAGATGTCCAGACAGACAGACGTCCAGACAGACGTCATGACAGCAGACGTCAAGACAGAAAGATGTACAGACAGACAGACGTCCAGTCAGACGTCAAGATAGACGTCCAGACAGACGTCTGGACAGACGTCAAGACAGACAAACGTCAAGACAGACGTCAAGACAGATGTCCAGACAGACATACGTCATGACAGACGTCAAGACAGACGTCCAGACAGACATACGTCATGACAGACATCAAGACAGACGCCCAGACAGACAGATGTCCAGACAGACAGGCGTCAAGACAGACGTAAAGACAGACAGACGTCCAGACAGACAGACGTCCAGGCAGAGGTCAAGACAAACGTAAAGACAGACAGACGTCCAGACAGAGTTCAAGACAGACTTCAAGACAGACAGATGTCCAGACAGACAGGCGTCAAGACAGACGTAAAGACAGACAGACGTCCAGACAGACAGACGTTCAGACAGATGTCAAGACAGACATCCAGACAGACGTCATGACAGACGTCACGACAGACGTCCAGACAGACAGATGTCAAGACAGACGTCAAGACAGACATCCAGACAGACGTCCGGACAGACGTCAAGACAGACAGACGTCAAGACAGACGTCCAGACAGACGTATAGAATCACGTCATGACAGACGTCGAGACAGACATCAAGAAAGACTTCAAGACATACAGATGTCAAGATAGACAGACGTCAAAACAGACAGACGTCCAGACAGACAGACGTCCAGAGAGACGTCCAGGCAGACGTCAAGACAGACATCAAGACAGACGTCCAGACAGACATCAGGAAAGACATCAAGACATACATCCAGACAAATGTCTAGACAACCGTCAAGACAGACGTCCAGACAGACAGACATCATGACAGACGTCACGACAGACGTCCAGACAGACAGAGGTCAAGACAGACGTCAAGATAGACAACCCGACAGGCAGACGTCAAGACAGACGTCCAGACAGACGTCAAGACATTCAGCCAGACAGGCAGATGTCAAGACATACGTCCAGACAGACGTCGAGACAGACGTCCAGACGGACGTCTAGAATCAGGTCATGACAGACGTCGAGACAGATTTCAAGAAAGACTTCAAGACAGACAGACGTCCAGACAGACGTCAAGACAGACAGACGTCCAGGCAGAGCTCAAGACAGACGTCCAGACAGACATATGTCATGACAGATGTCAAGACAGACGTCTAGACCAATGTCAAGACAGTTGTCCATACAGACAGATGTCCAGACAGACAGACATCCAGACAGACGTCAAGACAGACGTCAAGACAGACAGACGTCCAGACAGACGTCAAGACAGTCGTCAAAACAGACGCCCAGATTGACGTCAAGACAGACGTTCAGACAGACATCAAGACAGACATCCAGACAGATAGACGTCATGTCAGACGTCACGACAGACGTCCAGACAGACAGACTTCAAGACAGACGTCCAGACAGACGTCAAGACAGACGTCCGGACAGACGTCAAGACAGACAGCCAGGCAGACACACTTCAAGACAGACGTCCAGACAGACGTTGAGACAGACGTCCAGACAGACGTCTAGAATCACGTCATGACAGACGTCGAGACAGACGTCAAGAAAGACTTCAAAACATACAGATGTCAAGACAGACAGACGTCAAGACAGACATCAAGACAGATGTTAAGACAGACAGACGTCCAGACGGACAGACATCCGGAGAGACGTCCAGGCAGACGTCAAGACAGACGTCAAGACAGAGGTCAAGACAGACGTCCAGACAGACGTCATGACAGATGTCAAGACAGACATCCAGACAGACGTCTAGACAAACGTCTAGACAGATGTAAAGACAGACGTCCAGACAGACGTCAAGACAGTCGTCCAGACAGACAGACGTCATGACAGCAGACGTCAAGACAGAAAGAAGTACAGACAGACAGACGTCCAGTCAGACGTCAAGACAGACGTCCAGACAGACAGACGTCAAGACAGACGTCAAGACAGACGTCCAGAAAGACATACCTCATGACAAACGTCAAGACAGACGTCCAGACAGACATACGTCATGACAGACGTCAAGACAGACATCCAGACGTCCGGACAGACGTCAAGACAGACAGCCAGACAGGCAGATGTCAAGACATACGTCCAGACAGACGTCGAGACAGATGTCTAGACAGACGTCTAGAATCAGGTCATGACAGACGTCGAGACAGATGTCAAGAAAGACTTCAAGACAGACAGATGTCCAGACAGACGTCCAGACAGACGTCAAGACAGACGTCAAGACAGACAGACGTCCAGACGGACAGACGTCCAGACAGACGTCAAGACAGACGTCAAGACAGACGTCAAGACAGACGTCAAGACAGACGTCCAGACAGACATACGTCATGACAGACGTCAAGACAGACGTCTAGACAGACGTCTAGACAAACCTCTAGACAGACGTAAAGACAGACGTCCAGACAGACGACAAGACAATCGTCCAGACAGGCAGATGTCCAGACAGACAGACGTCCAGACAGACGTCATGACAGCAGACGTCAAGACAGAAAGATGTACAGACAGACAGACGTCCAGACAGACGTCTAGACAGACGTCAAGACAGACAGACGTCAAGACAGACGTCAAGACAGACGTCCCGACAGACATACGTCATGACAGACGTCAAGACAGACGTCCAGACAGACGTCAAGACAGTCGTCCAGACAGACAGATGTCCAGACAGACAGATGTCCAGACAGACGTCAAGACAGACAGACGTCCTGACAGACAGACGTCCAGGCAGACGTCAAGACAAACGTCAAGACAGACGTCCCGGCAGAGGTCAAGACAGACGTCCAGATAGACATACATCATGACAGACATCAAGACAGACGTCCAGACAGACGTCAAGACAGACGTAAAGACAGACAGACGTCCAGACAGACATCAAGACAGACGTCAAGACAGACAGACGTCCAGACAGACGTCAAGACAGTCGTCAAAACAGACGTCCAGATAGACGTCAAGAGAGACGTTCAGACAGACGTCAAGACAGACATCCAGACACACAGACGTCACGACAGACGTCAGGACAGGCGTCCAGACAGACATCAAGACAGACACCCGGACAGACGTCTGGACAGACGTCAAGACAGACAGCTAGACAGACAGACGTCAAGACAGACGTCCAGACAGACGTCCAGACAGACGTCTAGAATCACGTCATGACAGACGTCGAGACAGACGTCAAGAAAGACTTCAAGACATACAGATGTCAAGACAGACAGACGTCCAGACAGACGTCAAGACAGACGTCAAGACAGACAGACGTCCAGACAGACAGGCGTCCAGAGAGACGTCCAGGCAGACGTCAAGACAGACATCAAGACAGACGTCCAGACAGACATCAGGAAAGACGTCAAGACAGACACCCAGACAAATGTCTAGACAGACGCCAAGACAGATGTCCAGACAGACGTCAAGACAGACGTCCAGACAGACAGACATCATGACAGATGTCATGACAGACATCCAGACAGACAGATGTCAAGACATACGTTCAGACAGATGTCCAGACAGACGTCAAGACATTCAGCCAGACTTGCAGATGTCAAGACATACGCCCACACAGACGTCGAGACAGACGTCCAGACAGACGTCTAGAATCAGGTCATGACAGACGTCGAGACAGATGTCAAGAAAGACTTCAAGACAGACAGATGTCCAGACAGACGTCAAGACAGACGTCAAGACAGAGGTCAAGACAGACGTCCAGACAGACATACGTCATGACAGACGTCAAGACAGACGTCTAGACAGACGTCTAGACAAACCTCTAGACAGACGTAAAGACAGACGTCCAGACAGACGTCAAGACAGTCGTCCAGACAGACAGATGTCCAGACAGACAGACGTCCAGACAGACGGTTTGACAGCAGACGTCAAGACAGACGGATGTCCAGACAGACAGACGTCCAGACTGACATCTAGACAGACGTCCAGACAGACATCTAGACAGACG
Organism: Rhipicephalus annulatus; assembly: GCA_013436015.1. NCBI lineage: Eukaryota > Metazoa > Arthropoda > Arachnida > Ixodida > Ixodidae > Rhipicephalus > Rhipicephalus annulatus. The sequence goes on along the minus strand of WOVY01011857.1, from coordinate 7,944 downwards.
TCAAAAATGACGTCATCACAGACTACATGACAGACGTCAAGACAGAAGTCAAGACAGTCGTCAAAAAGACGACCAGATAGACGTCAAGAAAGGCGTTCAGACAGACGTCACGACAGACAGCCAGACAGACAGACGCGAAGACAGACGTCCAGACAGACGTCTAGAATCACGTCATGACAGACGTCGAGATAGACGTCAAGAAAGACTTCAAGAAGGACAGATGTCCAGACAGACAGACGTCCAGACAGACGTCAAGACAGACGTCAAGACAGACAGACGTCCAGGCAGACAGACGTCCACGCAGATGTCAAGACAGACGTCCAGGCAGAGGTCAAGACAGACGTTCAGATAGACATACGTCATGACAGACGTCAAGACAGACGTCCAGACAGACGACAAGACAGTCGTCTAGACAGACAGACGTCCAGACAGACGTCAAGACAGACGTAAAGACAGACAGACGTACAGACAGACGTCAAGACAGACGTCAAGACAGAGAGACGTCCAGACAGACGTCAAGACAGTCGTCAAAACAGACGTCCAGATAGACGTCAAGACAGACGTTCAGACAGACGTCAAGATAGACATCCAGACAGACAGACGTCATGACAGACGTCACGACAGACGTCCAGACAGACAGACATCATGAGAGATGTCACGACAGACATCCAGACAGACAGACGTCAAGACATACGTCCAGACAGATGTCCAGACAGACGTCAAGACAGACAGCCAGACAGGCAGACGTCAAGACAGACGTCCAGACAGACGTCAAGACATTCAGCCAGACAGGCAGATGTCAAGACATACGTCCAGACAGACGTCGAGACAGATGTCCAGACAGACGTCTAGAATCAGGTCATGACAGACGTCGAGACAGATGTCAAGAAAGACTTCAAGACAGACAGATGTCCAGACAGACGTCCAGACAGACGTCAAGACAGAGTCAAGACAGACAGACGTCCAGACGGACAGACGTCCAGACAGACGTCAAGACAGACGTCAAGACAGACGTCAAGACAGACGTCAAGACAGACGTCCAGACAGACATACGTCATGACAGACGTCAAGACAGACGTCTAGACAGACGTCTAGACAAACCTCTAGACAGACGTAAAGACAGACGTCCAGACAGACGACAAGACAGTCGTCCAGACAGGCAGATGTCCAGACAGACAGACGTCCAGACAGACGTCATGACAGCAGACGTCAAGACAGAAAGATGTACAGACAGACAGACGTCCAGACAGACGTCTAGACAGACGTCAAGACAGACAGACGTCAAGACAGACGTCAAGACAGACGTCCCGACAGACATACGTCATGACAGACGTCAAGACAGACGTCCAGACAGACGTCAAGACAGTCGTCCAGACAGACAGATGTCCAGACAGACAGACGTCCAGACAGACGTCAAGACAGACAGACGTCCTGACAGACAGACGTCCAGGCAGACGTCAAGACAAACGTCAAGACAGACGTCCCGGCAGAGGTCAAGACAGACGTCCAGATAGACATACATCATGACAGACATCAAGACAGACGTCCAGACAGACGTCAAGACAGACGTCCAGACAGACATCAAGACAGACGTCAAGACAGACAGACGTCCAGACAGACGTCAAGACAGTCGTCAAAACAGACGTCCAGATAGACGTCAAGAGAGACGTTCAGACAGACGTCAAGACAGACATCCAGACAGACAGACGTCACGACAGACGTCAGGACAGGCGTCCAGACAGACATCAAGACAGACACCCGGACAGACGTCTGGACAGACGTCAAGACAGACAGCTAGACAGACAGACGTCAAGACAGACGTCCAGACAGACGTCCAGACAGACGTCTAGAATCACGTCATGACAGACGTCGAGACAGACGTCAAGAAAGACTTCAAGACATACAGATGTCAAGACAGACAGACGTCCAGACAGACGTCAAGACAGACGTCAAGACAGACAGACGTCCAGACAGACAGGCGTCCAGAGAGACGTCCAGGCAGACGTCAAGACAGACATCAAGACAGACGTCCAGACAGACATCAGGAAAGACGTCAAGACAGACACCCAGACAAATGTCTAGACAGACGTCAAGACAGATGTCCAGACAGACGTCAAGACAGACGTCCAGACAGACAGACATCATGACAGATGTCATGACAGACATCCAGACAGACAGATGTCAAGACATACGTTCAGACAGATGTCCAGACAGACGTCAAGACATTCAGCCAGACTTGCAGATGTCAAGACATACGCCCACACAGACGTCGAGACAGACGTCCAGACAGACGTCTAGAATCAGGTCATGACAGACGTCGAGACAGATGTCAAGAAAGACTTCAAGACAGACAGATGTCCAGACAGACGTCAAGACAGACGTCAAGACAGAGGTCAAGACAGACGTCCAGACAGACATACGTCATGACAGACGTCAAGACAGACGTCTAGACAGACGTCTAGACAAACCTCTAGACAGACGTAAAGACAGACGTCCAGACAGACGTCAAGACAGTCGTCCAGACAGACAGATGTCCAGACAGACAGACGTCCAGACAGACGGTTTGACAGCAGACGTCAAGACAGACGGATGTCCAGACAGACAGACGTCCAGACTGACATCTAGACAGACGTCCAGACAGACATCTAGACAGACGTCAAAAATGACGTCATCACAGACTACATGACAGACGTCAAGATAGACAGACGTCAAGACAGACGTCCAGACAGACGTATAGAATCACGTCATGACAGACGTCGAGACAGACATCAAGAAAGACTTCAAGACACACAGATGTCAAGACAGACAGACGTCAAAACAGACAGACGTCCAGACAGACAGACGTCCAGAGAGACGTCCAGGCAGACGTCAAGACAGACATCAAGACAGACGTCCAGACAGACATCAGGAAAGACATCAAGACATACATCCAGACAAATGTCTAGACAACCGTCAAGACAGACGTCCAGACAGACAGACATCATGACAGACGTCACGACAGACGTCCAGACAGACAGAGGTCAAGACAGACGTCCAGACAGATGTCCAGACAGACGTCAAGACAGACAACCAGACAGGCAGACGTCAAGACAGACGTCCAGACAGACGTCAAGACATTCAGCCAGACAGGCAGATGTCAAGACATACGTCCAGACAGACGTCGAGACAGACGTCCAGACGGACGTCTAGAATCAGGTCATGACAGACGTCGAGACAGATTTCAAGAAAGACTTCAAGACAGACAGACGTCCAGACAGACGTCAAGACAGACAGACGTCCAGACAGACAGACGTCCAGGCAGAGCTCAAGACAGACGTCCAGACAGACATATGTCATGACAGATGTCAAGACAGACGTCTAGACCTATGTCAAGACAGTTGTCCATACAGACAGATGTCCAGACAGACAGACATCCAGACAGACGTCAAGACAGACGTCAAGACAGACAGACGTCCAGACAGACGTCAAGACAGTCGTCAAAACAGACGCCCAGATTGACGTCAAGACAGACGTTCAGACAGACATCAAGACAGACATCCAGACAGATAGACGTCATGTCAGACGTCACGACAGACGTCCAGACAGACAGACTTCAAGACAGACGTCCAGACAGACGTCAAGACAGACGTCCGGACAGACGTCAAGACAGACAGCCAGGCAGACACACTTCAAGACAGACGTCCAGACAGACGTTGAGACAGACGTCCAGACAGACGTCTAGAATCACGTCATGACAGACGTCGAGACAGACGTCAAGAAAGACTTCAAAACATACAGATGTCAAGACAGACAGACGTCAAGACAGACATCAAGACAGATGTTAAGACAGACAGACGTCCAGACGGACAGACGTCCGGAGAGACGTCCAGGCAGACGTCAAGACAGACGTCAAGACAGAGGTCAAGACAGACGTCCAGACAGACGTCATGACAGATGTCAAGACAGACATCCAGACAGACGTCTAGACAAACGTCTAGACAGATGTAAAGACAGACGTCCAGACAGACGTCAAGACAGTCGTCCAGACAGACAGATGTCATGACAGCAGACGTCAAGACAGAAAGAAGTACAGACAGACAGACGTCCAGTCAGACGTCAAGACAGACGTCCAGACAGACAGACGTCAAGACAGACGTCAAGACAGACGTCCAGAAAGACATACCTCATGACAAACGTCAAGACAGACGTCCAGACAGACATACGTCATGACAGACGTCAAGACAGACATCCAGACGTCCGGACAGACGTCAAGACAGACAGCCAGACAGGCAGATGTGGAGACATACGTCCAGACAGACGTCGAGACAGACGTCCAGACAGACGTCTAGAATCAGGTCATGACAGACGTCGAGACAGATGTCAAGAAAGACTTCAAGACAGACAGATGTCCAGACAGACGGCAAGACAGACAGACGTCCAGACAGACAGACGTCCAGGCAGACGTCAAGACAGACGTCAAGACAGACGTCCAAGCAGAGGTCAAGACAGACGTCCAGAAAGACATATGTCATGACAGACATCAAGACAGACATCCAGACAAATGTCTAGACAGACGTCAAGACAGACGTCCAGACCGACGTCAAGACAGACGTCCAGACAGACAGACTTCATGACAGACGTCACGACAGACATCCAGACAGATGTCCAGACAGACCTCAAGACAGACAGCCAGACAGGCAGATGTCAAGACAGACGTCCAGACAGACGTCAAAACATTCAGCCAGACAGGCAGATGTCAAGACATACGTCCAGACAGACGTCGAGACAGACGTCCAGACGGACGTCTAGAATTAGGTCATGACAGACGTCGAGGACAGATGTCAAGAAAGACTTCAAGACAGACAGATGTACAGACAGACGTCAAGACAGACGTCAAGACAGACAGACGTCCAGAGAGACGTCCAGGCAGACGTCAAGACAGACGTCAAGACAGAGGTCAAGACAGACGTCCAGAAAGACATACGTCATGACAGACGTCAAGACAGACGTCCAGACAGACGTCTAGACAAACGTCTAGACAGACATAAAGACAGACGTCCAGACAGACGTCAAGAAAGTCGTCCAGACAGGACAGATGTCCAGACAGACAGACGTCATGACAGCAGACGTCAAGACAGGAAGATGTACAGACAGACAGACGTCCAGTCAGATGTCAAAAAGATTTCCAGACAGACGTCAAGACAGACGTCCAGACAGACAGACATCATGACAGATGTCACGACAGACGTCCAGACAGACAGACGTCAAGACATACGTCCAGACAGATGTCCAGACAGACGTCAAGACAGACAGCCAGACAGGCAGACGTCAAGACAGACGTCCAGACAGACGTCAAGACATTCAGCCAGACAGGCAGATGTCAAGACATACGACCAGACAGACGTCTAGAATCAGGTTAAGACAGACGTCGAGACAGATGTCAAGAAAGACTTCAAGACAGACAGATGTACAGACAGGCGTCAAGACAGACGTCAAGACAGACAGACGTCCAGACAGACAGACGTCCAGGCAGACGTCAAGACAGACGTCAAGACAGACGTCCAGGCAGAGGTCAAGACAGACGTCCAGAAAGACATACGTCATGACAGACGTCAAGACAGACGTCCAGACAGACGTCAAGACAGTCGTTCAGACAGACAGATGTCCAGACAGACAGACATCCAGAAAGACGTCAAGACAGACATCAAGAAAGACAGACGTCCAGACAGACGTCAAGACAGATAGACGTCCAGACAGACGTCAAGACAGTCGTCAGAACAGACGCCCAGATAGACGTCAAGACAGACGTTCAGACAGACGTCAAGACAGACATCCACACAGACAGACGTCATGACAGACGTCACGACAGACGTTCAGACAGACGTCATGACAGACGTCACGACAGACGTTCAGACAGACAGACGTGAAGACAGACGTCCAGACAGACGTCCAGTCAGACGTCAAGATAGACGTCAAGACAGACGTCCAGACAGACGTCTAGACAGACGTCAAGACAGACAAACGATAGACAGACGTCCAGACAGACAGATGTCAAGACAGATGTCCAGACCGACGTCGAGACAGACGTCCAGACAGACGTCAAGAATGACGTCATGACAGAAGTCAAGAGAGACGTCAAGACAGACAGATGTCCAGACAGACAGACGTCCAGACTGACATCTAGACAGACATCTAGACAGACGTCAAAAATGACGTCATTACAGACTACATGACAGACGTCCAGACAGACATCAAGACAGACGTCAAGACAGACGTCCAGACAGACAGACTTCATGACAGACGTCACGACAGATGTCCGGACCGACAGACGTCAGGACAGACGTCCAGACAGATGTCCAGACAGACGTCAAGACAGACAGCCAGACAGGCAGATGTCAAGACAGACGTCCAGACAGACGTCAAAACATTCAGCCAGACAGGCAGATGTCAAGACATACGTCCAGACAGACGTTGAGACAGACGTCCAGACGGACGTCTAGAATCAGGTCATGACAGATGTCGAGACAGATGTCAAGAAAGACTTCAAGACAGACAGACGTCCAGACAGACGTCAAGACAGACAGACGTCCAGACAGACAGACGTCTAGGCAGACGTCAAGACAGACGTCAAGACAGACGTCAAGACAGACGTCCAGGCAGAGGTCAAGACAGGACGTCCAGAAAGACATACGTCATGACAGACGTCAAGACAGACGTCCAGACAGAAGTCAAGACAGTCGTCCAGACAGACAGATGTCCAGACAGACAGACATCCAGAAAGACGTCAAGACAGACATCAAGACAGACAGACGTCCAGACAGACGTCAAGACAGACGTCAAGACAGACAGACGTCCAGACAGACGTCAAGACAGTCGTCAAAACAGACGCCCAGATAGGCGTCAAGACAGACGTTCAGACAGACATCCAGACAGACAGACGTCATGACAGACGTCACGACAGACGTCACGACAGATGTTCAGACAGACAGACGTGAAGACAGACGTCGAGACAGACGTCCAGACAGGACGTCTAGAATCACGTCATGACAGACGTCGAGGACAGACGTCAGAAAGACTTCAAACATACAGATGTCAAAAACGACAGACGTCCAGACAGACGTCAAGACAGACAGACGTCCAGACGGACAGACGTCCAGAGAGACGTCCAGGGAGACGTCAAGACAGACGTCAAGACAGAGGTCAAGACAGACGTCCAGACAGACAGACGTCAAGACAGACATCTAGACAGCCGTCAAGACAGACAGACGTCCAGACAGACAGACGTCCAGGCGGACGTCAAGGCAGACGTCAAGATAGACAGACGTCAAGACAGACGTCAAGACAGACAGATGTTCAGACAGACGTCAAGACGGTCGTCAAACAGACGCCCAGATAGACGTCAAGACAGACCTTCAGACAGATGTCAAGACAGACATCAAGACAGACAGACGTCATGACAGACGTCACGACAGACGTCCAGACAGACAGACGTCCAGACAGACGTCAAGACAGATGTCAAGACAGACAGACGTCCAGAGAGACGTCCAGGCAGACGTCAAGACAGACGTCAAGGACAGAGGTCAAGACAGACGTCCAGACAGCCCATACATCATGACAAACGTCAAGACAGACGTCCAGACAGACGTCTAGACAAACGTCTAGACAGATGTAAAGACAGATGTCCAGACAGACAGACGTCCAGACAGACGTCATGACAGCAGACGTCAAGACAGAAAGATGTACAGACAGACAGACGTCCAGTCAGATGTCAAGACAGACGTCAAGACAGACGTCCAGACAGACGTTAGACAAACGTCAAGACAGACAAACGTCAAGACAGACGTCAGACAGACAGACGTCAAGACATATGTCCAGACAGACGTCGAGACAGACGTCCAGACAGACGTCAAGACATGACGTCATGACAGATGTCAAGAGAGACGTCAAGACAGACAGATGTCCAGA
>WOVY01011856.1:1200000-1569471 GCA_013436015.1 Rhipicephalus annulatus | reverse complement strand
AATGAGATCTAACAGACAGTAATGGCAAGGAATGTACAGGGGAAGTTATTAAAACCAATGGAATGTATATAAAAAGAAAGCAAAGTGGATGAAAAACAACCAGCCGTGAGCAGGAATGGAACCTACGACCTTCGAATAACGCTTTCGATGCTCTAACCACTCAGCTATCACAGCGGCCTTCCCTCCATTCACTTTTTTGGGTTTATATTTGAATTTAGAAGTAGGAGTGACAGTCAGCGCCATCTATAAGCCAAGCGATGAGTGCAAAAAACGCTCTTTTATGCGCATGTTTGGCGTCACGTAGCACGTGAACCTATTATGAGCGGGCAGCTGATTAATAGTTCCTCGTATACACCTAATGACACCAAGTCTGCCAGTACGAGATCCTCGTTTAATGAAATAAGGAAAGGAAGTGTATAACTAACCCCCGAATGCAGAGATGTTACTTGACTCGTACTTGACTCGTTCTTGGCTCAGACAGTCTTGCCGGTCGCCATAAATCGTTCTCAAACTTGCGGATGACTTGAAGGCGACTTGGCTCGGTCGAAGTCAGGACAAGTTTCAAGTCAGCTGCGGGGCTTGCTTGAAAGCGACTTGACGCGTTATTCCAACATGGCCACCTCTCGAATGGACGTCGCGTGAAAGGTGGCCGCTTTTGAGTTTGTTTGCCTCGTCAGCGTAGCATTTTTTGAGGCGCACTGCCTGCCGAAGATTCTTGGAACCGCTTTACGTGACCAAGGAAATCCGATGGAGTTGTACGAGGAGCAACAATTCCACGCTAGGTACAGATTCATGAAGAACGCCGTGGGGCAGCTGCTCGTTATGTTGCCGCTCCGTGAAAGGGGGGCAACCGAAGACAGCCCGTGCATCTAGTGTTACAGCTACTGATGGCTCTCAGGTTTTACAGCGCTGGCACATTCCAACCAGTCACCGGAAATTTCGTCCGCATTCCGTAGGCGACAGTGTGCCGTGCAGTCGGAAAAGTTACGCTACTCATCGCAAAGCACCTGTACGCGATGCTGGTGCGCTTTCCGCAGCCGGCGGACTGTTATGAAGTGGCTGAGTTCCCCTTGCGTTACAGGTTGTGTCGACTACCCACACGTGCGTATTAATAGCCCCAGTGTCGACAACGCCGAAGTGTTCCGTAACCGCAAAGGCTATTTCTGTTTTTCTATAACACGACGACATTTTCAGTCTCTTTCGGTAAAAAAAAATTGACTCGGTGCTGTGTCCGTGTGCCTCGTCTATCCTTTCGTCCCGTCTAGGGTGCTGTGTCTCGCTCAGAAAGGCATCGCTTGTAGCACAACGCTACGTAAAATTACACATACATAAAAAAGTGGTGCCCCGATCACGGGTTCTTTTATCCGCATTACCATCATGCAGCGATACATTGCTGCACCCCGCGAGACAGAATTCTGCTGAGGGCAATGTCCTGACCCCCGCTTTTTTCTCTTGTTTACCAAGCTCAACAAAAAGATACGAATCACATTTGTTCCCAGAACTTGTTTTTTTTTCATATTAACTGCGACCTAGCCCATTACAGGCATGCACACAGGTGAACAGAAAGGCAAATACCGTGAAAATCGCGTCACCTCGTGAGCCAGGTCAGCACAAATACATGCCATGGCGTTCAATTGAGGAAAAAAAACGACGAAAGAACCCAACGCGATGCTTGTTTCGCCTCCAAACAAGCAACCATGGAGAAACGCACCGCATTTGGGTGGCCACTAAGCCCAGCGGACAACGAACGCTTTACAAAAGCAACACTGCGCATCGCTGTGGTGGCAGGCACCACGTGCCGCTCGTTAGCCGTAAAATGGCAAGCATATGCTTGTGGCCCTTCGTTTTTATAGTTATTTTAAAACGTATGGTCTTTTTTTGGTGTAATGCATGCCTTACGCGAACAACTTCATTAATACCCTCGTTAGCAGGCAAGCAGCGTGTTTCTGCTTTCAAGCTCGTTCTTGACTTGACCAAGCAAGACAGCCTGAGCATCTATGAAACGCGAAGGCTGACTTGGGCGTTTTGAAGTCCGCTGCTTGCTTCGCGCTGACTTGCTCAAGTTAAGTTGAAGTCGCGAGCCAAGTAACATCTCTGCATTCGGGGGTAAGGGCTAGTTTTTCCGTGATTTAAAACAATAATAATGAGATCTAACAGACAGTAATGGCAAGGAATGTACAGGGGAAGTTATTAAAACCAATGGAATGTATATAAAAGGAAGCAAAGTGGATGAAAAAACAACCAGCCGTGAGCAGGAATCGAACCTCCGACTTTCGAATAACGCGTTCGATGCTCTAACCACTGAGCTACCATAGCGGCTTTCCCTCCACCACTTTTTTGGGTTTATATGCGAATTTAGAAGTAGGAGTGACAATCAGCGCCATCAATAAGCCAAGCTACAAGTGTGAAAACACTCTTTTATGCGCATGTTTGGCGTCACAAAGCACGCGAACTTATTATGAGCGGGCAGCCGATTAAGAGTCCCTCGTATGCAACCTAATGACACCAAGTCTGCCAGTACGAGACCCTCGTTTAATGAAATAAGGGAAAGAAGTGTGTACCTAAGGGCTCGTTTTTTCCGTGTTTTAACACAGTAATAATGAGATCCAACAGCCAGTAACGCCAAGGAACGTACAGGGGAAGTTGTTAGAACCAATGGAATGTAAGTAGGAAGGAAGAAAAGTGGATGAAAAATAACCAGCCGTGAGCAGGAATGAAACCTACGACCTTCGAATAACGCGTTCGATGCTCTAGCCACTGAGCTACCACAGCGCCCTTCCCTCCATCCACTTTTTGGGGTTTATATGCGAATTTAAAAGTAGGAGTGACAGTCAGCGCCATCAATAAGCCAAGCTACAAGTGTGAAAACACTCTTTTATGCGCATGTTTGGCGTCACATAGCACGTGATCTTATTATGAGCGGGCAGCTGAATAATAGTCCCTGGTATACTACCTAATGACACCAAGTCTGCCACTACGAGGCCCTCGTTTATTTAAATAATGGGAAGAAGTTTATACTTAAGGGCTCGTTTTTCCATGTTTTAACACAATATAATGAGATCAAACAGCCAGTAATGCCGAGGAATGTACAGGGGAAGTTTTTAGAACCAATGGATTGTAAATAGTAAGAAAGAATTGTGGATGAAAAAATAACCAGCCGTGAGCAGGAATTCAACCTACGACCTTCGAATAACGCGTTCGATGCTATAACCACTGAGCTACCACAGCGGCCTTCCCTGCCTCCTCTTTTTGTGTTTATATGCGAAATTAGAAGTAGGAGTGACAGTCAGCGCCATCTATAAGCCAAGCGACGAGTGTGAAAACACTCTTTTATGCGCATGTTTGGCGCCACGTAGCACGTGAACCTATTCTGAGCGGGCAGCTGATTAATAGTTCCTCGTATACAAGCTAATGACACCAAGTCTGCCAGTACGAGACCCTCGTTTAATGAAATGAGGGAAAGAAGTGTATACCGAAGGGCTAGTTTTTTCCGTGTTTTAAAACAATATTAATGAGATCTAACAGACAGTAATGCCAAGGAATGTACAGGGGAAGTTACAGAATCAATGGAATGTAAATAAGAAGAAAGAAATGTGGATGAAAAAATAAGCAGCCGTGAGCAGGAATCGAACCTACGACATATATATATATCTATATATATATATATATATATATATATATATATATATATATATATATATATATATATATATATATATATATATATATATATATTGTCAAGGAGGGAGCACATGCACGTCGAATAGCAAACTGTTTCTTTTAGTCACACTAGTGGCCACGTAAGAGGAAAATCACATTACAGCAAGACACTGGCACTGTTAGCTGCGAACAGAGGATCGGCCGTCGATCAACTGACAAGTGGTGAAGCATGTCGGCATTATTACTTTCCATCGAATATTCTAGCATTATCGCTAGCGGCAACGTAGGTTCTCAAATTATCTGTGACGTTCCCGAAGAGGGCGTAATCTTACCAAATTGATCTATCTACTAAAGCCTCCAAGCATTTCGAACATCGTAGGCGCGGGTTTCGCTGAATGTGGTCTAACGGGGTGATAACTAAACTTGAGGAAAGGAACGTGGGATTGCCCCCCTCTTAAAAAGGCATCTTCCCGATGCTTTACCAAAAGACGAAGGTACAATAATAAAGACAATAAACAATAAGTACAGCAAATAAAACAAATTACAGTCTTCAGGTTCGTGCATGAAATGGCTTGAGGCGCAGGACATGGACGGCTTCACGTCGAGCACGGCACTGTTGAGAGTTCGTCATGCCGTTGGGAACAACCTTCGTAGTGGAGTGCGCCGAGATGTCGAAATACTCTGTGCGGTCCGATGTACCATCGCAAAAATGTTTCAGAGCCAACGTTGGCGCATTGACGTCCATACTCAGACACGGTGCCCCGGCTGATACTGAACGAAGCTTCGTCGCAGATTCTAACGATAGCTGTCGGTAACCTGCTGATTGTTGATGCGCAGGCGAGCGAGCTGACGATCTCTTCCCAAGCACTTAATGTAGGCGGTGACGTCGAAGTTCTCTTCACCAGCGACGTTCGGAAGCATAACGTCGAACGTTGTTGCCGGACTCCTTCCACAGACCAACTTGAACAGCGCCGTCTGCGGCGTTTCTTGGACGGCCGTATGGTACGCGAAGATCACGTACAAAAGAATTTCATCTCACGTCCTGTGCTCGACATCGACGCACATAGAAATCATATCAGCGATGGTCTTAAGACGTTCGTTGAGGCCAATGGTCTGTGGATGGTAGGTGGTGGTTCGGCGGCAACTTGTCTGGCTGTACCTCATTATTACGTCATTTAGGTCCGCCGTACAGACTCTACCTCTATCAGTAAAACGAACCTGTGGACCTCTGTGACTGGAGAAGTCCGTCTGGCCTAGTCGGCGGTGTCTTTCGTTACTGACAGTCATGGTAGGTCTTGACGTAGCGAGTGACGTCGGTGGAAGGTCGTGGCCAGTAGTACTTTTTGTATTCTTGGGAGCGTACGAAAAACACCGAGGGGTCCAGCCGTCGGGTTGTCTTGTCGGGCATTGAGTCATTCTGTTCTCACTGCTGAAGGAACCACAAGAAGGAGGTTGGCCCGAATGGGCGAGAAGTTCTCCCTTAGCAAAATCCATTTTGCGAGAAGAGTGACTCCAGTCTTTTCTTGAAAACTTTTGGAACAGTCATGCTACTACAGTTAAGGTATTCTACAATGCTTTCGAGTTCCTGGTCAGCTCGCTGTTTCTTGGTGAAGTGGTCGGCAGTTATTGTTCCCAAATAAGCTGTCCTCATCAAGGCCGTCGGGCAGCGGTGGTTCGACGGGAGCATGAAAGAAGCTGTCGGTGCCAGAGTGTGTTCTTCCAGACTTCTAAACGATGGTCACGTTAAAATATTGAAGTCTGACGCTCCATCTTACGAGGTGACCCGAAGGGTCTTTCAAGTTACCTAGCCAACACAAGGCGTGGTGGTCACTCAAAAGTTTAAAATGCCTGCAGTCGTAGTAGGGGTGAAACTTTGACGGTGCCCAGATGATGACAAGGTACTCCTTTTCTGTTGTGGAATAGTTGGCATGAGCCTTCGATAGTGACCGGCTAGAATAACCGATGACGTTTTCTACGCCACCAAGCCTTTGCAGATGGATTGTGCCGAGTCCTAAGTTGCTTGCATCAGTGTGCACTTCTGTTTTGGCGTATTCGTCGGAATGCGCAAGTATCGGTGGTGATTGTAGGCATCGTTTAGATTCTTGCAACAATTCCTCTTGTGCCGCTTCCTACCTGAATTCGACGTTGAATTTCGTGAGATGAGTTGAGGGTTAGTGCAGAAGTGTTGATAGCTTCAAGTACCGCTTCAAGGCACTGGAGATGCTAGTGGAAGCTGGAGAAAAATATGTCGACTACTTTCAGCTACACGAGGCAAGCCTCGTTTCAATCCAGTCAGCACGGTGTCCGTAAAGCGCTGGAACCTCGCCGGCAAATGGCATGACCTTAAACTTGAATAGGCCGTCTGGTGTCATAAAGGCCATCTCCTCTCGATCTCTCTCGTCAACCAGAATTTGCCAATATCCCGTTTTGAGGTCCATTGAAGAAAGAGTACTTCGCGTTGTGGAAACGGTCGACTGTGTCGTCTATGCGTGGGAGAGAATACACGTCCTTCTTTGTTATCTGATCAGGCAGCGGTAATCGACGCAAAAACGTAGGTTCTCATCTTTCTTTTTCACTAATAACACGAGTGGCACCCACAAACTCTTGGATGGCTGAATGATGTCGTTGCTAAGCATTTCGTCAACTGGTTTCTTCACGGCGTCGCATTCGCGTGTCGAGACTTGCTGCGGGCTTTGACGAACTGGTCGGGCACTTTCTTCTATTATGATGCGATGTTTCGCGGCTGAGGTTTGTCGAATTTTCTATTTTGATGAGAAGCAGTCCTTGAACTACAAGAGCAGGGACTTAAGTTGGTCTTGCTTGCACATCAAAAGGGTCGGGTTGACATCGAAATCTGGTTCGGCACCTCGATTCGTCGAAGCAGCTTCGGCAGCATCAAAGATGACGAATGAATGGCTGCTCTTCCCGAATTCATCAATGCGGGTGACCACCGTACCACGGCTGAGGTGCCTATATAAATTTGTTAGCACCACCTTTGCTTCGCCGCCACGTAGCTCAGCTATGCCTCATGGGACGCAAATCTGACGGTTCAGAAGAAAGTGCTGATCTTCCTCCACGACACGTTCAAAGTAATACAGCTTTTTCGGTTCTAATGAAAATTAAGACGCTAGAGAAAATCGGCATGGTTACCTGCTCTTGCAGCACATACAATGCGTGCTCCCTTGGTGTTGTAGGGTCGGCAGCGTGTTTTCGTAGGTTAGTGTGAGTGACTCAGACCTTAGGTCAATGACAGGACTGTGTTGACTCAGAAAATTCTTTCCTTGTATCACATCCGTGGGGCAAATTTGTAAGAATACAAAACTGACAGGATAAGTCTGGTTATTGATTTTTTTAATCTTGCTGTGCAGATTCCAGTCGGCGCTATCATGTGCCCTCAAGCGGTCCAGATTTCGGGGCTTCACCATGCAGATCTGACTTTCTTTCAACTTTGAAGTGAAAGACCCACTGACAATGAAATAGTCCGCTCCGCCGTCGTGCGTTGCGGTTGGGTCGTGGCGTCACGTCACGGGTATGTTTATTTGCTCCGCTGCTCCTATGTTGCGTCGTGACGTTTTCCGCAGGTTGCGAAGATTCGACGTCATGACCCTTTTCGTCTTGTGCCTTAGTTCCTCGTACAGCAACCGCACCTACACCAGTTGCTGGCCTTAGTTTTCTAAGTAAGGGTTTGGAGTTCGGCCCCGAACAGGGCCGGCGGTGTGGTGTAGCATAGCGGCCGGGCGATGTATAACGATAAGGCCATCGGGCTGTCGACTGTGTCACCCTATTGTGGACAAAGAGCAATGATGTCGAAGCTCCGTCGGCCGGTACTGGCAACGGTGGTATGTGTGCCCGGCCTCGCCGCAGTGTTAGCATAGCGGGTGGTTGACAAGTGCACGCCAAACATCAGTTTTCCTGTGTGCGCTGCGCTGTCTGGCTGGCGAAGGGTAGGACGTCAGTGGTCAACGAGATTCCACAGGGCCGGGACGTGGAAGAAAGAAGATGCTGCATGCCGAATAATAAACTTCATTTAAGCCGAACTTGTGGCCACGTACAAAGAAATTAAGATTACAGCAAGACACTGCCGTTTAAGAGAATTTTATTTCCGGATATATCTTACACAGCTTGTGTGCATACATAAATATGGACAATAGTGAACAATGCGTATGTACAATGCAAGCTGTTATATACAGCAAAAGAACTTATTGTGTATGCAGTGACGTAAAATGCAAAAATTGTTCAACAAAGACAGAACATTCATGACATCGAGATGATTAAACTTAAGTAAACAGTGATGCTGTATGAACAAACAAGGGGAGGTCATTCACAGTGTAGCGTGATATTTTGCATTCACCTGTGAGGACAATTCGCTCTCGCGCTCAAGAACAATATTGCACAAAAGGACATGTTTGTAAACAAGAAAAGGAAAATACACACTGTAATATCACAGTGGTACAAGCTCTAGCCCCCCTCCTCAATAGGGGAGGAAAGGCATTGACACTGTTGTTTTTTACGATAATAGATCGCATAGACCACCGGCGGAGGAAAGCCTCCTCTCCCAGCATGACTAGTTCTGCGTTAAGATGCATAAGCATTATGTTTCTTAGCCGATGTAGTAGGAGAAACATGGCTCTATCGGGGGCGTCCTCTCAGGCAGGCCAGTCCCCTTCGTTTTCATGAGACGAAGGCTCCGATAGCCAATAAGGGTACGACAAAGTTATCCCTGTGGCTAGACTTCCACTGCATACTTGTTTGGAACATCCCGGTAACCATGCGCAAAAAGGTGCCCGCTGCTATACATTCATGGAAGACATGGTTTAGTGTTTCGACGCGACCGCACTGCGGGTGTGGCGAAGGGCGCCACGCACTACGCCGCAAGGCGGTCGGCCGTTAGGTAAAGCCCCCCATTCTCTGAGCCAGTTTAGGTCACGGACCTCGGAGGGAAAAGACGTGTTTGTAAGAGTCCAGCACCTTCTCGCCCGGCATTTCCGGCGTTGTTCTTCAGATAGGCTTTTAAATGCTAATAATTCGCTCATGTCAGTGGGGGACATTTCCATGAGTTCTTGAACTAGAAAATCGTTTCGCCATTGTTGCAAAGATTTTATAACATATGGCTGCTCAGCAGCTGGTCCCGTGCCGTTTGCTAAACCAAAAAGTCTTCTAGAGGTTGCTAGCAGATACACTACAAGTTGCCTGCCTCGATACGATGCGTTCTCTAAGAGTGCCCAGGTGTTTTTGAGAGCCAACATGCGGCACACTACATCAAGGTTGGGTACACTGAGCCCTCCCCATTTTACTGGTAGGCAAACCAAGGCTCTGGCAACAGCTTCAGCGTGGCCGTCCCAGAAAAAGGAGCCGCACGCAGTAGCCACTCAGCGAAACCCGTCGAGGTGGTTAGGCAATTCTGGCTACATAAAGCAGTGGCGCTGTCATGCTGAATTTATTTAGGTAAGCTCTTTCAGTAAAAGGTAGTTGAAACGTACTGGCGACTTCAATGCGTCTGTCCACTTTGTGTTGGATTTCTTTCCATGTGGTGCAGGCTACCTCGGCAGTCGAAAGGAAAGTTACACCTAAGACTTTAACACCTTGGACAATTTCGACGCCATTGGGGCACTCTTCACTGTGCATCCCAAAGTACAATGCCTTGCTTTTTCCGGGATTAAGACGTGCTCCCGACAGGTAACTATACGTGTGGAATATTCGCAAAAGGGCTCTGTAGCTATCTATGTTCCAAATAAACAACGAGATGTCATCGTCGTCTGCCGCTACTTTCACTTCGCCAAAGCCTGGAAGAGGAAACCGCGTATCGAAGTGTATTTCTGGATTTCTTTCAATAATGAATCTATGCATAATACAAAGAGAAGGGCGGAGAGGAAACAGTCTTTTCGAAGGCCCCTACTTACTTCAATAGGCTCAGATGTATCCATTCGCTACTAATGACGTTTCTAAGTCTCTGTATAGTAAGCGAAGGGTGTCGGGTAAATGTTCTGGGAAGCCATAACGCTCAAGCACAGCGAAGAGATAGTTCCATATTACGCGATCAAGAGCTTTTTCCTGATCCAAGGAAACACAAATGTCAGATATTTGTGTTCTTGTAGCGTACGTTAATAAATTGCGAGTCAGTGCAAGCGAGGAATAGATCGTACGACCTCGGACACAGCATGTTTGTATGTCACTTACTATTTCTGGAAGAAGTGTTGCTATGCGGATTGCAAGGATGGCTGTCAACATCTTATAATCCAAGTTAAGTAGGCAAATGGGCCTCCATGCCCTTGGATCGGACGGCTCTCCCTCGCTTTTAAGCAAGAGTACAACTCTGCTCTCACGAAACGTATTCGGTCTGATTCCGTCAACAAGAAGCCCATTCAGCATTGTCAAAAGGTGGTCTTGTATTGTTTCAAAGAAGCTTTTGTAGAAACTCAAAAATATCCCGTCAGGGCCGGCGGCGGCGGTTGTATTCATGCGCTGAAGCACGATGCGTAATTCAGCGTCACTGGGCTGCACAGACCATTGCAGAGCTCCTTCGGTACGTGGGAAGTTCTCTCGCAAAACGTATCAACTATGGTGGTATAGTTCACGTCGTTTGCGTTTTTCGCCCTGAAAAGATTCCACAAATGTGTTTCAAAGACCCTCATTATGTCTTCTGCTCGTGTAGACTGTTCGCCGTTCGGCAACTGAACGAAAGGGACATGCATTTGTTCACCCAAGGAGCCGTTGCGAGCACTTCGAAGAACAGCTGGATCTGAAACTGGTCGCCCTTTGATAAAAGACTGCGCAGCCGTGCGCGAGCTAAGACGTAGCAAAAGTTCGTACCGCGCCTTTAACTGATCAAGACAGTCGTGCTTTGCTAACGTCAGCGTCTGGCCTCTGCGTACAATGCGCGCTTTTCGTAGCGTGTCGTTTATCTCTGTCGTCAGGCGCGCTTTCCTTTCGTGCCCCACTTTGATAAGCTCGGCGCGCTAACTGTGTTTCAATGCGTCCCAGTTACGGAGTTCCGGCGGCCTTTTGCATGCTTGCTCTAGTGCATTGCGCAGTAATACTACGCTTTCCGGGTCGTGCACAAGTGTGGTGTACATTTTCCAATGGTTTCTAAATGTGGTGGATTGCTCAAAGAAAAGTTTTACAGACACTGGAAAGTGGTCTCTAATGCATTGAACGTCCGGTGGGAAATGTAGGACCTCGCAACTGTGTGGCTAGCACTTCTGGAAAATGGAAGCGGTCTAGCCGGGTCATGTTGGTATCCCGTTGCCATGTTGCAACGAAGCCATTTCCGCGAGTGTCGACCCACGCATCCCTGAGCTTGAAATTGCGGGTGAGTCGTCGCAATGCGCTAACTCCGCTATATTGTCTGCTTTGTCTGCGTCCACGCGCATCTCTGTCGGTGTCCTCAACACAGTTAAAATTATCCATTATCTATCTTTGTCTTGTATGTGCTTGAATTCTTACTTATACATTTTTAGTTGACTTATGTTGCCTTCCTGATTTGCGCATCTGACACTTGTTTCTTTATTTTGTCTTTTTTTTTCTGGTGTGTTACAAAAATGTTGAACCCACCCCCTCTGTAATGCCCTTGGGCCCTGAGGGTATTCTAATAAATAAATAAATAAATAAAATCCCCTACTAAGAAAGTAGGGTAGCTGTCAAACATAAATGAATCGAGTGAATTCAAAAAATCGACCGTGCCCCCACGTTGAACTGGGGCAAACATTACGAGCGCCCTTACTCGTCTGCCGTGGAGGTCAAAGTCCACTGCTAGTGTGCGGCCGTCAAAACCATACACAGTGTGCTCTTCGACGTAACACTGGTGTCAAGAAAACAACTCCGACTCCGCAAATCTTTGAATCAGTGAGCGAAAAAAAGGCTTCTACTCCAAAATGCGAACAAAATGATCGCACATCAAAAGGGGTTCTAAAATTACATTCCTGTAAGAAGAGGAAGTCGACATGACGTGACCTTGCGAAGTGCTTGATTTCTCTCTGCTTATCTTGGCGTCTGAAACTCCTGTCGTTTAAGGAAAGAAAATGCACCGTAGCCATTTTTAAAAAAGAAGAGTGCGCGCACACTTCAAAGAAACCCCTTTCAGGGGGTGGGGCGAGCGCTCAACGAATGAACATGACTAAAAAGAGAAATGCTCTGACGTCGTCAGAGCATTGGCGAATTTTAGGGGCTTACTACTGTCCGTAGAGCCCTCAGAGTCCGTGGTCGGTGGGTGAGCTCGTTTGGTGGCTTAACGGTCTATTTTCATGGCGCTGGCACCGACACTCGCACCGGCGGCCGCACCTGTCATCTGGTAAATGGGGTTTGACAGGCTCAGTTTGCGGGTCTGAGCCGAGTACTTGCTGGCGCGGGCGCTCGTCGTTGTCGGTGGCATAATCACAGTTGTGGTCTTGTCTGGGCCGATGATTGGAGCGTCTGCACGTCCCTTCGTTCGGGTGCCACGTCTCATCAAAGCTCTCGGCGCCTCGGAGCTACTGGTGGTGCCAACTGTGTCAGAGCTGTAGGTCTCGTGGTCTCTGCTAAGTACGGGCACTCGGGCTTCGGCTTTGGATGAGCTGTGTTCTTCGTAGGCGTCCGGCGAGAATTCGCTGTTCTCGGACGGGGTGTGAAGGGTTGACGAGGCTTTTTCAGAGAGAGGGGAGGCAGGTCTCCCTCCTGCGTCTTGTGGTTCAGCATGGGCGTCAGTGTCGCTTGTGTCAGTGTCGCTCGCAGGCTCGAGCGCCGGATAATCATCTTGCAATGCGGGCGTGAGGTCGGTGCACGCTTGTTCTTTGGTTGCCGGTGCTGCAGCTGCTGCGAAGGACTTCGGACGTACGCAGTCAGCTGTTGCATGGCTGCCCGAGCACTTGCGGCACGGTTATGCGCATCCCTCTGTGGCATGTCCAAACACGTTGCAGCGCGTGCAACGGGGCGTGGCACAATCTTTGGCGATGTGGCCAGCATTCCTGCACTTAGAGCACACTTTTTTGACACCCCGGTAGTCACATATGACATCTTAGCCTTGGACTGTCAGAAAGTTCGGTATTTGGCTTTTCATTTCCACTAGCGCCACACGGACACCTGTGCCAACCCCAGGGCGGCCCTTGAACACTGGCTCGTGGATATGTTGCACGTTGCCGTAGGTGGAGAGAGCAGTCGCTAGGGCTGCATCGCTTACCCACAGCGGTACCCGGAAGACTGTGACGTGGACTATTTCAGTACCTACGCTGACTAATGGAACTGATTCGCGTTCAAGAGAATGGCGCCCCGGCTCTTCAGCTTGGTGGCTGCATGGACGTTTGCGGCTGTGGTGCCAAACTTTGCACCTCCGATGTGCTGGAGGGACTTGATACCGGCTGGGCCGGTTACTGCTTCGAGGGCAACTATAATGTTGTCGATGGTGCTCCCCTCTGGAACGCTGTAGTTAAAACATCACACTTTCATCCTGGCCCGGGCTCCCACGGCTTGCGCTGTGGTGCCCGGACGTTGGCTCACGATGAAGGCCTGGACAGAGCCGGGGGGTTCTCCAGGGGTTCGCTTGATGCTCGATAAGGTGGGGTCGACGACTGTAAGCGTGCCTGGTCGCGGGAATCCCAGCGCCAGGTAAGCAGTGAACGGAGCGTCGTCCGTCGATCAACTCACAAGTGGTAAAGCGTGTCGGCATTTATATCTCCACCATCGCATATTCAGCGTTATCACTAATGGTGACGTAGGTTCCCAAACAATCTGTGACGTTCGCGAAGCCGACATAATCTTAACAAAACGGTCTACTAAAGCCTCAAAGCTTCTCGAACATGGTAGACGTGGTTTGAGCTGAACGTAGCGTAACGGGGTGATAAGAAATCTTGAAGAAAGGAAAGCTAATATATATATATATATATATATATATATATATATATATATATATATATATATTATAGACGTGGGAGATGTGGTTGGCTCGTACTATATGTTTATTCCATTCTTAATTCTTCCTTCTCAGCTTCTCCCAACCATTGCTACCTTCTTACGCTACGAGATTTCCCCTCCCCCGAAGGAACGCGCGCGTTGCACATAACCATACATGAAGAACAAGCAGTCTTAGAACAAAAAAATGTCCGAATGGGCTGGCATTCTTGTGAAGAACGAGCGAGGATCAAATACCTTGCAGAATCGACTGTACGGATATCCTAGGCATCGAATTCCTTGTCGCGCGTGATACAGAGGTCTTCAGGCAGCTTGCGTGCACGTTGCTCGAGGTGTATTGGGCGCTGACTGTGCTCCTGCCGAGTACAAGGGGTGCTTTTGTGGCTTTTGGAGATTTTCAACGGTGACATCGCAGATGCTTTGATGAAAGGCGCATCCTTAATATTTGGTGGACAATGTATCCAAGACGATGGGCCTTTTTGCAGTGTTGTTTAAGCCTTAAAAGTGGTTTTGATGAAGTTTTCTTTCGTCGTTGACGATGTTGAAGTATATGTTAACTTTGTAGTTTCTTGGTTTCGTCAACTTGCTTGTAGTGTGACATTGATTGTGGTGTGACAGCATTCTTAGCAAGTCTTCCGCAGGCTTCAGCGATGCCAACCAATTCAGCTATTCCGGGCGCAAGACAATGTGGGCGGTTTCGTGCACTTAAATCTTCTGTATTTATAAATCGTTTATTGTTGGTGGTTGCCTGAAGAGAACTTGAGTCGTCGGAAGTCAAACCTGCACTTTTATTTTCATTTTTGGCAGTAAGGTTGTTTACTGAGTTCACGGCGCTTCGATCTTGTGATTGGTGAACACTTGACGTTTCTGCAGAAGACGTTTCTTCACAAGATGGTGCTTGTGAATGCTTCTGTATGGTGTATGAGCAAGGCCACGCCTCCCAGTAGTTGTACCGTCACACGAGTCGATAGGGTGAAGACCTGGCCGCCATTCATCAGCCTAACATCCATCACGAATCTACCAGCAAGACGTCTCAACTGAATATAGACCACAGAAGAGGTGATCTCAGGCGCAAGCAGTTAGCACCATCATGATGGAACCGTATACAAACTTTCCCATCCCCAAGTACACCGGAGCAGCGCACGATAGACTTGTACAGGACTGGTTCGACCTGCTCGAGCTCCGCGCTACCACTGCATCATAGTTGGAACGAGAGATGGTTACAAATTTCAGTGGCTACATAACTGGTAAGGCATTCAATTGTTACTTTATCCTCATATTTGATAATGATAAATCATGGCAAAAGATTGGAAAAAAGTTGATTGGGTGTTTGAGCGACTACGACAACGACTTCCTCAATAGGAACCGTCTGAAGACAATCATCTTCGGCCGTCCTAGTACACAATCTTCACTCAAGACACATAGCTTTCCATCAGGTTTCTCTTCACGAAAGCCAGTATGTTCAAAGTCGTCGCTCCAGTACATGACCAGAAACGTTGCTCACCCATCAGATGCCCTTCATACTTCGTCTGGCATACATGGTTCACCACCCAGTTTTCTATCACGTTGCTCTTTAAGCGTCTTTGCGCTCACCAGTTGCCTCATAAGGGCGCCGCCTTCACAATACACGAGCTGACGCATCAGTAAAGAACCCTGTCGAGCCATGCTCCTCCGCACGGGCTCATGCATCACCGTCCGGTGCCCACACATTCGACAGTCGAAGCGAAACAAAAAGCTCAGACGCATCGAATGTCGCACGCTGCCAGGAACAGGAGCCGCTGGTAGAAGAAGCTTCTGAGCGTAGAAGAAGCTAGCTTTCTGTCCACTCTGAAGCATTATCTTCACCGCCCAAAGAGAATGACAACACCCACACACTTACAGCTGCCGACTGGACACCGCATCAAGTTTGCGAGAAAACAAGCAGGAAGTTCAAGAAGCGCTGCCACCTCAGCACATTTTGATGCAACAGCAACAATGCCAGCGAAAACGAGTTCAAGGATTCCAGACACTACAACAGATACAACAACAAGAATGATGACGCAAAGCGAGCCTCTCAAAGCAAACTCATGCGCATAAGGTATCGGTGCCACAAACGCATTTAGCACAAGAGATAAAGACTGCGCCTACGATTACAGCTGAGAAACCACAGAAAAAGATGGAAGAGATGAGAAAGCACCATCTGTACAACACAGAAATAAAGACACCATTCTGATTCCATCAGCGACAGTCATCGCACATCCAAACTGGAAGCACACCATCTGTTCCCACCACGACACACAACTCAACCCCTTCGACACCTGAACTTCAAGTGCTACATGGACTCCGAACCTTGTCCGTTCCCCACAAGAACTCAACTCATGTCATCACCAGTGCAGATCTCCAGGGTGTGGTTATGCCATCCAAAACGCAACAGCCAGCCTTGTCCACCAGGGTTTCCTTCGATGTGGCCGGACTGCTTCATCTCCTGTGGATTTTTTGTGCGAGTTGGGGAACCCCCTTACGAAATGGAACTATGGTGGATTTTGGCATTCTTCGCTTTAATGCTCTGCGTTCTTGTTGTTTTGTTGATTGTCTGACGCGACTTCTCAAAGAGGAGCGGAATCTTGAGACCTAGGAGAGCAGTGACTGGTGGTATGGTAGAGACATATGAAAAGGAACAAGTAGTGCAAAGAAATAATCATATGGTGTATGAGCCTGGCCACGTCGCGCTCGCAGTCATCGCAACTATATATATATATATAACAGAAGCTGCTACACGTACAAAAAAGCAAGCAGTTTTTTTATCGAATAACGCTTCGGCTCTGGTATGACCTTTGTCAGAAAATGAAAAATGAACAACGCATAAGCCGCTTTTAAGAGCCACTGATGTCTCAGAAAACATCAGGAGTTCAAAACCAAACATCGGTGACAATTCATTTTGGTCGATCACCCCATGTATTATTTTAAGTGCTACAACTCAAGGCACATATAAATAGGAAGACATCGCACCAGTGAAACATGTAAACCCGCAAAAAAATGATGAGGCTACAAAGGAGACACGAGAGATTAGGGCGGCATGCGTGGCAGAACAGATATCATGCGCATCTACTCCGGTACGGCACAGATAAAACTACTGAAAGATGAACAAAAAATTTTACAAGTCACTATGGTCGCTATACAAACAATAGAACGTGCGACTTTATTGTAATATGCATTGTGAAAAAAAGGGGGGGTGCATGAGGAAAAAAAACAAGTTTGTGTGACAGGAGGGGGAGGACCGCGCAAGTGTTTGATAAACTTTGTCACCCACAAGGAAAGGTGACACGTCCGATGCTTTCATTTATGCCAGCGTTAAGACTGTTTAAAATAATTGATCAGGTAGGATTCGCGAACTTCTCGGTCATGATGAGTTTTAAATGCACACTGTAGTATGGTAGCCTTGATGTTTGCAGAGAACTGACCTGGCATCTGCACTTGTTTTGATAGTGGAAGATGAGGTAGGTTAGAAGCGTGGGCTCTATGCTTGTTGAAGCGTAATCTGAATGACGTTTCAGTGTGACCGATGTATCCCTGGTTGCATGTGGAGCACTCAAGCTTGTACACAACATTGGCGCTGTCACAAGTGAAATATCCGTTGATGCTCTTGGTAAATCTTGAAACGCTGCTAGCTATGGCGTGTGAAGATGTCATGTGTGGGTATACCTTACAACGGTGTTTATTGCAGGGGTGACAGCCAACAGTTTTTGAACTACTGACGTTATTTTTAGAGATATCAGTGGCCTTTAAAGGCGGCATATGCCTTGTTCATTTTTTTCTTCTCTGACGAAGGCCGTGCCACGGCCGAAAACGTTTCATAACTTGATAAAGGAACTGCTTGCTTTTTCGTACGTGTAGCAGCTTCTTTTCTTACACGTCCCAGACCCACTGATCTATCCCACTATATATATATATATATATATATATATATATATATATATATATATATATATATATATATATACAGAAATTGGAAATTGGCTTGAGCGGACAAACGTACGAAATCTTTTATAACTCCTACGTTACCACCGGGGTGCGGCCTTCGTCAGGGAATACATTGCAAACGTCAACGGGCTGCTTATATACTATGGGGGCCCTGAACACCTGTCTATTTATTATATAATGTCACGTATATCACAGTGGCACACAAATAAACGTGCGAAACAGCCCCATGTAATAATGACAGGACTATACCACGAAATGGTAATATACGGTGAATTCTTCGCTGCAAAAAAGGGCAAAAAAAGCCGAATTATACCTTGCCAATTGCCCCGCTGCAGTGGTCAAGTGGCTAAGGTACTCGGCTGCTGACCCGCAGGATGCGGAATTGAATCCCGGCTGCGGCGGCTGCATTTCCAATGAAGGCGGAAATGTTGTAGGCCCGTGTGCTCAGATTTGGGTGCACCAGGTGGTCTAAATTTCCCGAGCCCTCCACTACGGTGTCTCTCATAATTATACGGTGGTTTTGGGACAATAAACCCCACATATAGATCGATATACGTTGCCAATTTAGAGCAAAACGTTCAAATGTAGGACATCTAACCGAACCAGCAGTACCACAGCTGAACACATAACTGAAGTTATGTTTTGGAAGTGTGTCTGCAACCACATTGCCAATCGCTATACCAGTTATTCGTTTGAAACAATTAAATTGGTTCAATACTTGTGTAAACAGCATATCTTGCCACTTGCACGGTGAGTTCAACTTTAATAATTCTCATGCAGTGACGTTTTTTGCATGAAAAACTTGCTTCTGGAAAATTGCAGAGGGTAATACTAATGGCAAAAAGTTGCCTGCCATTCAGTAAGCACACCTCTAGGGGCAGTGCCAGCAGTGGTGGGGGGGGAGGTCGTGGGGGGCTGGAGCTCCCTGAAAATTTCCACCTGCTCCCCGCCCCTGCCACCACAAAAGCAAACATAGTGAAATGCACCACAGAAGCTCTCAGCGTCCCTGCCCCCTGAAGTAACTCGCGTATGATGGGTGACCCCCACATAGTAAAGAAACCCTTGCGCCACCCCTCTATGCCTTTGCTTCTGCTACCTGTCACTTTGTTGTTAAAATGATAGAGCGACCGCCCCGGAAAGGCGGTTGCTTTACCAGAGACCAATGCCCCGAAAAGGCATTGGTCTCTGGTTTGATCCACGGACCAAGAGAAATTTTTCGTCAATTGAGAAGCTTTTATTTGTAAGAAATCCATACAGATTTCCTTGTGGACTTTCCAAAAACGGGTGTTTGTCTATTTTCCCTTATTGAACCCTTCTGCCCCCTTGCAAACTTCCACAGAACTTATTCGCATTGCTTTGCTGTCTCATGTTACACAAAGCAATTTATTATTTCGCAAACATTAAAAATCGTGTGTTCCTTCAGAATTATGCATAATGCTGCACCCTCCAAAAGGACCATGTGTTTTAAATGATGCATGCTGCTTTTATTTCATGTTTTCCAATAAAGGTGACAAAAACCAAAGCATTTCAATGTAAATAATTTCTGGCAACACACGTGACACATCCAAGTGCGAGTATTCATTGGCCCAAAATAAAGAATCTCTTAGGCATGCTTGCGGTGTGGATAATATTATGATGATAAGAATAGAAGCGTGTTTCATGCTTCCTGAGGAACATATAAATATGTACATTCATGCGAAAAATTTGCTTTTATGTGTAACCAACACAAGTAGTGTTGACCAGCATCTCACTCAAAAGTGAAATCTTACATTGCATTTCTACATTAGGACAAAACTATTTACTTTTTAATGGGTGCACGCATTCTAGTCATAATATCTGCTGAAGCCACTGTAGTGCTCAGATTCTAGTGTTACGGCCCATGTGGTGACTGTAACACATATTGATTCTTTAAAAAACTGCGGTGGCGGCTACGTATGCTTTGGTACCTCACTATGTAGGCTGCATTTTCACTGGAAGGAGAAAACCACCATGCTATGCTAATGAAATATCGCAGTATATGCCAGTAATTGCCATCTGCTTTCGTTTTTATTTTTTGTGTTTGCCTGCACTTGTTTACTAGTGCCAACCTTGCTCTTTTTTTGATACACCTCAATAATATGCAAGGAAGGTGTTGCCACGTGAAACTCAGCTTGTAATATATTCTTGCAGGACATCAGCAACTCAGTGTTCTCTCAAGGAACAGTGCATCATGTTATGCGTCCGCTTGTTTGAAACAAACTGAGTGTGAACTTTGTTTCATACAAGCACATGCGTCGATGATGCACTGTACTTTTTCTTTTTATTAACTTCAGTGTTACTGACTTAATGCTGCCGCCATGTCACATGTGGTGTACGCTGCTGTTGTCAGCAGAAAATAGACTTTCTTGTTCTATTGCTTTCCAATCAAATTCTGTGGTCAATATTTTTAACACTCCTAATTATTGCTCCGAAAGAATTTCACTCAGTGAATGCCTGAAACAATTGTATTGATAATCGGTTAACTTTCATTTCTAGAACGTGCCTGTCTAAACTGAGCATTTCTTTAGACTGGCACAATCTGATGACGTGAGCATGTCTTCACCAGTGAGACAAAAAGAATGGTATGTGCCCATAAGGTATCATTGCGGATGCATTTGTATGTAAATGCAAATGCCTTTGAAGAAAGATGGTGCATGTCGGAGGCTCTTCACTATTTATTATATACAACACTTTGAACTTGACCCCAAACCAGAATTCAACTGCGTTCATGTCATTGTCCCTTTTGACAAGCATTTATTACAAAAGCCAAAAGAACTGCACTCACAATACTTCTTCAGCACTTGTTAGTTGAAGATAAGTTTGACGTCATAGCTGATTTGAAGCTCTACAAGCATGATTGTGCTTTCGGGAAATGAACAAAAAAAGGTCCTAATCATACCGCCTGTAGCATGTACGAAACAAATGCTCGTGCGGACATTCTAAAGGTAGAAGGTCCGATACCAGAGAAGGCTGAAAAGGTGGGTTGAGCCCATGAAGCCACTGCAGTTCAAATGGAAGCATTTAAAGAGGGTATGGAGCAAGTACAACGAACAAAAGTGCTTCACGGCAGTTTGTAAAAGTGGCGAAGTAGATAGACCGGCAGTAGATAGTGAGGACAAAACTATCTTGGCAGTTGAAAGCGGCCAAACAAGATCCAACCACACGTTCCTTACAGTGAACGGAAACCTGGTAAAACTTAAAGTGCACAGCAGAGCAACTGTTCACGTCGTCTCAGCTATACACGTCAACGCATAGCAACTAGAGCCATATGCCATGACCCTGAGAACTTGGTACGGAAGTGAAGTGCAATACTGGGGCAAAGCTCAACTAGACGCCACCCCAGCAAACGAACAGTGAGATAATAGTCTTTAGAGAAGACCTGACTTTTCTGATTGGAAGAACAAGAGCTAATAAAATGGGCCTCACAACTGTAGACTATAATCTTGTGTAAAAGCAGTGCTGGGGAAGGGGGGGCGTTTGCACTGGAGCCCACCCCCTTGAAAGAAAACCTATCTCAAACACAACGCATAACTTCTCCGCCCCTGTGCCCCCGTGATGAAATTCGCTTGTTGTCTCTCCCCCCTTCCCCCACCTTATAAGAAACTGCCGTGGCCTCACCCATGACCTAGTGATTTAAATACATGAAGTTACCAAAGAGCAGTTCATGCGTTAGATAGTAGAAAAATACCCTGACGCCCTTGCAGACACTTCAAGAACACTCCCGGGAACTGTTCATTTGGAAAGTAAGCCTGATCTCCCAAATGCAATAATGACTTGCTTAGTGTGAGTCACAACATTAAACTGCATCTCAAACAAATGCTGATGAAACTAAACAAAAGTGGTGTCATCAAAGGTCAAATTTACCTAAGCAATTGTGTTAGTATCAAAAGCCAACACAATGGGTTAGGTGAATGGTTGTCGCAAACAAAAAAAAGGCAGATCCTACGTAATGTGGAAATCTATGATATGCGAACCACGAATGAGGAAGATTGATATGTCGCTTTTAAATCAGCAACACGTTACAGTAGGACGTGAATTTTTGCCATACGTTACTTCCATGTCATGATTTTTATGTTAGGGGCATGTCAATGGCATTTGTCGTTTATTCACGTCATGTGATGCCTAATTTGGTATATATGTGGAGCTAGTGAAACGCCGTGAGCGTGCTGTGAGCGTTGCATGTAGCCATGTCTTACATGACACGCACATCATGATTATCATGTTAGGGCGTGTCATTTACCTTCCTTGTCTATTCATGTCACGTAATACAAAATTTGGAATATGTGGAACTAGCGAAATGGCCACGGGCATGCTAACAGCGTAGCATGTAGACATGTTTGACATGACGCGCATGTGATTACTGTTATGTTTGGACATGTATTTCACCTTCATCTTCCATTCACGCCATGGAGTATCAAATTCAATATAATTGAAGCTAGCAAAACGGCCGTAAGCGCATCGTAAGTGTGGCATGTAGTCACGTTGTTACATGACACGCATATCATGATTATCATGTTTGGACGTCTAACTCGTGTTGACCATGCAGTCATGTCACACCATACCAGTTTTGCAACATGTCATTTGGCCAAAAGCACCACGAGAGCAGCAAGACTATGAAAGTGAAATTATGACACTCATAGCATACACGTCATGACTTTTATGTTACGACTAGTCAGTTATGTTCATCATACAGTGAAGTTATACCATTAAGGAAGCGGCCAGGAGAGCTAAAAGTCGTATGTGAATAGATAGATAGAGATAGATAGACAGATAGATAGACAGATAGATAGATATTGAGAGATAGATAGATATTGATAGATAAATAGATAGATAGTTAGATAGATAGATAGATAGATAGATAGATAGATAGATAGATAGATAGATAGGTAGATAGATAGATAGATAGATAGATAGATAGATAGATAGACTCAACGTTACCGAAGTTCGCTAAGGCATGCTTCGAATTTTTTGAAAAAAAAGGACCAATGTGAGTATCCATCGATCCGCAAGTGCTCGAAGCTCTACAGAAAGCATGTCACGCATTGTACACTGTTGATGATGTTGTGCTAGATCCTGCTAAGCCAATGTTTTCTTAAAACTGAATCTTCAAGAGGCGGTAATCAACACGAACGAAGCTTGCTGACCACCTTACTAACTCTGAAAAATTTGATCCAAATAAATAATAAATTCAAGGCGATTCAGCAGATTCCAAAAACAATAGATTCCAAGGAGTACAATGTTTGTGAGCTAAAATGAACTACCTCTCCAGATTTCTAGTTTAATTTTCATGCGTATTGGAGCTTTTGAGAAAACTCACTGTCAAAAATGCATCATAGCAGACGGGGAAGCAGCAGGAGGAAGCATTTCAAAAGGCAAGAGTTCGTGAGAAGAGCTCCGTTTTTAGCCTTTCTTTAAATATTAAAAGCTGCTAGAAATCTATTGTGATGTGAGCAATGTTTGACTCGGAGCAGCTCTTCATTAAATTAGAAAGCAAGTCTCTTTCGTCAGCAGAGCACTGACAACAATGGAAGTTTGGTATGCACAGAGAGAAAAGGATATCTGAACCATTGTCTTTGACTTTAAAAAGTTTTATCAGCATACATTCAGAAAGAAAACAAAGATATTGAGCAATTTTAAGGAGATGAAGCAAGCAATCCTGAAGAAACGATTGGATCAAGCTCGAAGATAACTGCAAAGCATGATTCTTCAGATGCAAAGGCACAACATTGCAATAGAAAACAGACCAGGAAAGGAATTAGTCTTGGCTGACATAATATCTGGAGCTTTCATTCTCAATGAAAGCAATGAAGAGGAACTTGAGAACATACATGTCGTGCAATACGTCTCTGTGAGAAAGAAAATTTTGGAAAATATGAAAGCTGTGACTGAGTGTGATGAATTACTGCGAAGACCAGTGAATCTTTCGTTCAGGCTAGCCCCAACACAAACAAGAACTACCCAAAAGCATGCACTTATAATAAAAGGGCCCCAGAAGCTGTTTTTCACATTCCGTTTTTGATTAGACCACTACGGGAGCACATCATTGGCACCAGAGTTCTATCGAAACACCCGTTATGAATGGAACTCTGAGTATTAAAAAGTACCCTCCTCCTCCACTCTGCCTTTCACCCTCAACTGCCCTCAACTTTTTCTTTGAGCGCTCAAGGCAAAGCTCCGCCTTCACGGCACCTGCGTCACTATGTGGCGTGAGACCACGTACGCGTGAATCCCGCCACCGATCCAATACCGACAGTCTTTGCTGCGAGTTGCACAGCCAATCAGATCAGCTGGAAACGATGACGTCAGTGGGGCAGAGCGCGTCGCTTGGCGTATGGGTGGTTGAAAACGCGTTTGGCCGAGTCGGTGTGGTCTGCTGCGATCTGGAGTGATTAGCAGCTTTAGAGCTTTGTAATAAATTACATAGTTCACGCAGAGAGCTCAAGTCGGTCTCTAAATTGCCCACAGGATTTGGTATACCAGCCCAATGTGTTCATAAAAAATCGTCAAAACCGTTTCAGGGTCCCTTTAACACACAGAAATAAGATTTTCTGAAAAAGGAATTTCCAAGAATTGAAGCCTTTGAGAATCGCCTGATTTAAAAAATTATGCCTAATTTTTGTAATGTTTCTGTGAGGTGAAAGCAAAGTGAAACTCCAGACAAAGCAACTCGGAATCGGGAACTGTCTTGAATGCGCTCGTGAGTGTGTCGTCTGGCCAGGAAAGAACACAGAGTTGAAACGCTTGATCATGAGGTGTGAAATATCCTGAAAGTACGCACAAACACCGCAAACAGAAGCTCTTTCACTCCATACGGAACCTAGCTATCCACTGGGACGGGTTAGATGTGACATGCTTGAACTCTAGGGAAAGAATGTTCTGGTTACAGCTAATTATTACAGCAACATTAGGGAAGTGGACAAAGTCAAATTGATGGTTTTGATCCAAGTGATACTGAAACTAAGGACTCACTTTGCAGTGCACTGGGTACCGAGAATTCTGATAAGCAACGATGACCTGCCAATCACTGACGAAGAATTAAAAACACCAGGAAGAGCTGGAACTTCGAACACAAAACGTGAAGCTTGGTTGACCCGCGTGCAAATAGAAGGGCTGAACCAGGCCTAATGAGAGCAAAAATGCTCCCTAAAAAGCACATGGAAGCCACTCAGACACACAAATGACATTTGGTTATTAACAAAACACATCACTTCAAGAAAATAATGGTACTACAGCAGAAGTGTCAATGAGTTGCCACACTAAACTTAATGTGCCAACATCTTCACAGTTATTGCAAATCGAAATAGTCGATGTGAGTGAAATAAGGACTTAGAAGAGGCGGAAAAGCACAAGCTACCATTACAGACAAAGTGAACCATTCGCCAAGCCTTAAAAAAGGTCAGTGGATGTCCCAGTTCAACCAACGAAAACAGGAGCATGAGTCAAAGGCAATAATTAGGAGAATTTATGACAGGTCGTATTGAAGTTCAGATGGAAGACAGCATCTTGAGAAAGAACCAAGTGCTCAACAGGGCAAGGCTTTCCTCAGACAAACACATTGAAATGAGTGAGTCAGAGACAGATCAACCGAAGCAGACTGGAATTTCTGCCGGACCTTGAATAACCATACAGCCTCCAAAGAGGCTCCAGAATTTCATAAATGGTTGAAGGATTGACTTCCGAAAGACATGAAAGTAACAAAAAGGATCCACATACAGCCTCTAGAGAGGCTCCAGGATTTCATAAATGGTAAACGGATTGACTTCAGAAAGAGATGAAAGTAACAAAAGGATCCAGAAATGCAGAGGCGTACAGACACTTTCGCGAGTGGGGGCGGGGGCAAACCTAACAACACACACACACACACACACGCACACGCACACGCACACGCACACACACACGCACACGCACACGCACACGCATACACACACACACACGTATATATATATATATATATATATATATATATATATATATATATATATATATATATATATATATATATACTCAGGAAGTTTTTCCAATGAGTCAAACGTACTTAGGCTGAGAAGAAGCACAACTTAGCGGTTGTCTTAATTTTATTACCAACGGTTTCGCCCGGTGGACTGGTCATCGTAAGGGTTTGCGAACAAGTGCGACGCTATGCGAACATGCCGCATCAACATGTCTTTGCAAGAAGTAAACGGGAGAGAGCGACAAAGTCGTGGTGTGTTACAGTGGTGACATTTACTGTGCCGAAAAGTTTCTCAGTTTCTTTGTCGTCTCATTCTCTGGAGCAATATATATATATATATATATATATTGTAGGCATCTATTATGCGCTTCATCCTCATCTGAACAGCAGTCAATCATCATCATATGTTCTGGCTGACAGTCATCATCTGCTTGGCACGAGCGCTTCTTTGTCGGGTCCGTTGCGCTTGTTCGTTCCCGAGTTCACAGCCAATAAACCTCGCTACAACCGAGTCGTCATACGTGGTGGAGGTGAATTGACGTTCCCAGTACCTCTACTTACAACGCCTACTCGCTGGAGCTCCGTTCAGGCCGCCGCTTGGACCCTCAGTCCGCCAACATGTCTCAGAGTGAGGGGTGGATGCCCTTTCGGCTCCCGTCTCTGCGCCGCAAGCCGTCTCTGCGCCGCAAGCCGTCACTGCGCCGCAAGCCCCTCCTCTTTACATCGTAAACCACCAGCGTGACCCTCCGATCTTCGCTGGTCTCCGCGGGGAAGATGTGGAGGACTGGCTCGATAACTACGAGCGGGTAAGCGCAACTAATCACTGGGACGACTCTAACAAGCTCCGCGGAGTATCGCTTTATCTCACGGGCGTTGCCAAGACATGGTTCTTGAACCATGAGATCGACCTCACCGACTGGCCTGCCTTCAAGCAGCAGCTTCGCCAAGTATTCGGCACGCCAGCCGTTCGATCCGCTCTAGCGAGGAGGGCCCTAGATACTCGCCAACAACATCCCGGCGAGTCATACACATCTTATATCGAGGATGTCCTTGCGCTTTGCCGGCGCGTCAATTCTTCGATGTCCGAGTCGGACAAACTGCGCCACATCCTGAAGGGCATCGGAAGCATTGCCTACAATGCCCTTGTTGCCCAGAATCCTTCTACTGTCACGGACGTCGTCTCTACGTGTCAGCGTCTCGACGAACTTGATTCTGTTCGCCTTCAGTCGGGCAATAGTGAACACCGTACCGCAGACCGGGACCTGCGTGACATGATACGGGAGATCATACGAGAAGAACTTCAATCAATGGGTATCTCAAAACCTTCTCCATCTGTCACGCAGCCTTCAAGCATGGCCCTCCATGACATCGTAAGGGAGGAACTAACATCATTCACCGGTCCAGCCTACGTCCAGCCACCTCCGTCTAGCCCTCCAACGTACGCGCAAGTTGCGGCCGCACCTCCTCGCAACGAAAACTCTACTTCACCGCTGCCATCATTCACGCCGGTTGCTGCTGCACCACCGGTCCACTTCCGGCCAATCCCACCCGAACCTCCGTCAGTCCACTTGAGTGCGCTATCTCCCGGTGTGCCGAACGCCCTCTACTACCCGCCTTGGCGCCCGTCTCGCCCAACATGCTTTTACTGTGGATATCGTGGCCATATATCGCGCTTCTGCCGCAAGCGCCAGCAGGACGAGCGTCGCGGGTATGACATGCGTGAACGGGACTTTTCCAGAGGGGACTCTTACGCTCGGAGTTATTCATCTGGACAGCAGCGGTCTCCATCTCCGCCCGCGTCGACTGAGACGCGGAACACTTACCATTCAAGCCGACGCCGATCACCTTCGCCCTTCCGTCGCTCCTCCTCTCCTCTTCGGCCAGCCTCGTTTACTACTAATAACCGGTCGGAAAACTAAATGATGCAGTTTTCGGAGGAGAAACTGCATGTAACAGTCGGACTCATATTCCTCCAGCACGCCCGTTCAACATGGTTTCTGTTACGGTGGAAGGAGTTCTCGTGGACGCTTTGGTGGACACCGGTGCTACAGTTTCTGTGATTAGGTATGATTTGTGCAAGCGCCTGAAGAAAGTAATGACACCTTATAATGGACCCAATCTAGTCGAAGCCCAGGGGAACGCTATCCGCCCTTTTGCTCTTTGTACTGCTCGTGTGTTTATTGATGACATTTTGCATTACATCGAGTTCACTGTGCTTACCCGCTGCTCTCACCAGCTGATTCTAGGGTGGGACTTCCTATCTTCTTCTTCAGCCGCTATATGTTGTGGTGAACGGATTCTGCACCTAACTAATACGGACTCCATGTTCGACGAAGGCGTCTACAAGCCTCTACGCCTGTTCGCTCGCGAAGATCTCGAACTACCGCCAAACCAAGAACGAATTGTGACCCTGATTTCTAAGGACATCGACCACGGTGACGTCTTGGTGTCCCCTTCGTCGACTTGCGTCGCAAAAGGCATAGCCCTTGCATCAGGTGTCGTACGCTTTCACCATGGCTCCGCGCTCGTCATTGCTACGAATGAAACGCCAGAGAAAGTTCTCCCGCCAGAGGGCACTGCAGTAGCCTGTGTTGTGGATGCTGAGCCTGTCAGCGTCACGCCACTTAACCCTGCCTCTACCAACGACCGTTCTATGAGTAAGCCTGCCTCATCCTCTCCCTTCACAGCTCTTATCAGTGATGACTTAACAGCTATGCAGGCGCAGCAGTTGCTTGCGTTATTAACGAAACACGCCGATTCTTTCGACACCTGCTCCTCAACGTTGGGCCGAACTACCACTGCAGCGCATCGCATTCAGACGGAGGGAACATCTATTGTACATCGCCGCCCGTACCGCATGTCTCTCGCTGAGCGAAAAATCATCGAGGAAAACGTCGCTGACATGCTCCAACGAGAAATAATTCGTCCATCAACTAGCCCTTGGTCATCCCCTGTTGTTTTGGTACGGAAAAAAAGATGGCTCCGTGCGCTTTTGCGTTGATTACCGGGCACTTAACAACATCACACGCAAGGACGTATACCCCATGCCACGCATCGACGACGCCCTTGATTCGCTGCAAGGCGCCGAATACTTTTCAAGCCTTGATTTGCGTTCGGGATATTGGCAAATTCCCATGCACGATGACGACAAAGAAAAAACGGCATTTGCAACCCCCGATGGCCTATACAAATTTAACGTGATGCCTTTCGGGCTCTGCAATGCGCCCGCGACGTTTAAACGCATGATCGACACCGTCCTGCGTGGTCTGAAATAAAAGACGTGTCTCTGCTACCTTGATGACATTATCATCTTTTCATCAACGTTTTCTCAGCACCTGAGCCGCTTGGATGACGTCCTAACATGCCTCGCCGGTGCGGGTCTGCAGCTCAACACTAAGAAGTGCCGTTTCGCCACCAAATCCATCAAGGTTCTCGGTCATGTCGTCAGCAAGGACGGTATTCGCCCTGACCCCGAAAAGATCGCTGCCGTCCTTCGATTTCCATGCCCCACAAGACTTAAGGATTTGCGAAGTTTTCTTGGCCTCGCATCATATTTCTGTCGCTTCATACAAAATTTCGCTTCAATAGCTGGACCACTTCACAAACTACTTGCATCTAATGCACCCTTTGTGTGGTCCGAGGAATGTCAGTCGGCGTTTCACCTATTGAAAAAAGCTTTGACGTCAGAGCCTGTACTCTGCCATTTTGATGACACCGCCCCAACACTCCTGCATACCGACGCCAGCGGCTGCGGTATAGGTGCTGTTCTCCTCCAACGCGATAACTCTGAACGGGAAAGGGTCATCGCATATGCTAGCCGAGTGCTAACTTCTACCGAAAAAAACTATACCATCACTGAGCAGGAGTGCCTCGCTGTGGTTTGGTCCATACAAAAGTTCCGTCCTTATCTGTACGGCCGTCAATTCACCATCGTAACGGACCACCACGCCTTATGCTGGCTTTCTACAATGAAGAACTTGTCCGGACGCTTGGGTCGTTGGATTTTACGCCTGCAGGAGTATCAGTTTAGGATTATTTATAAATCGGGCAAAAAACATCAAGACGCCGACGCTCTTTCTCGTTGCCCACTACCTACAGCATCGTTCGACACTCCAGCTGCCACCTCCAACGACACCAGTGCGGACGTGACTCCCACTTCTGTTGCCTTGCTCGCCTCGCTGTACCAACCGCCAATCGACGATGAACAACCCTTCAGTTCTCACCAGCAGGCTGACCCGTATTGTCGGCGCATTATAGACCACCTTTCAGGAGCTACGCGTCCACCCAATGCACGCCTTCGTCGACAACTCGAGCACTTCAAGTTTCAGGACGGTGTGCTGTATCGTCACATATATCATCCTGACGGCACACGCTGGGTACCTGTTCTGCCACGCGCTCTTCAACATCATGTACTTAACGCCTTTCATGACGATTTAACTGCTGGCCACTTAGGCTTTCAAAAAACCTACGACCGCATTCGAAGCCGCTTTTATTGGCCTGGGATTTCTACCAGCGTAGCAAAGTACGTGGGTTCCTGCTCTCCATGCCAACTTCGCAAACTTCCGACATCTCCCCCAGCTGGTCAGTTACAGCCAATGACGTGCCCTACAACACCTTTCGAGGTCGTCGGCGTCGATCTTTATGGACCCCTTCCTGTTACTGGTGCTGGAAATAGATGGATAGTCACCGCCGTTGACCATATGACACGCTACGCCGAGACAACTTCAGTAGCTACTGGTTCAGCATCGGAAGTTGCTAACTTCGTCCTTCACGCCATAATACTACGCCATGGTGCACCTCGTGTACTTCTGAGTGACCGTGGAAAGGTGTTCTTATCACAGCTTTTAGGTGAAGTTCTTCGCGTTTCTGGTACCACACACAAGATGGCGTCTAGCTACCATTCTCAAACAAATGGTCTGACCGAGAGATTTCATCGAACCCTTGCCGACATGATCGCCGTATACATTCAACCGGATCACAGAAACTGGGATAAACTTCTACCGTTCCTCACTTTCGCCTACAACACCGCTGTTCAGCGCACAACAGGCTACTCACCGTTTTATCTCGTTTACGGACGTTCACCTACTTTCTTTATCGATGTTTCCTTCTTCACCAGCAATGGCCCTACATCACCATCTCCTTGCGAAGAATATATTTCTCGCCTTGCCCAGTGCCGCCAGCGCGCTCGTATGAACACGGAAGCTACGCAACAAGCAAGGAAGGCCGTCTACGACACCTCTCATCGTGTGGTATCATTCCGACCGGGTGACGAGGTGCTGCTATTGACACCAATTCGCACACCTGGTCTCTGCGACAAGTTCCAGCCTCGATTCATCGGCCCATATGTTGTTTTAGAGCAGACTTCACCTGTCAACTATCGTGTGACGCCTCTTGTCGTGCCAACTGACTGCCGTTACCGCAGCACCGAAATTGTACACGTTTCCCGCATGAAGCTTTTCACACGACGTTCCTCTTCACCTTGACTACCCGGCCGCAGCGGCCAGGCTGGCCGCTTCCACGGGGGGGGGGGGAATCAGTGTAGGCATCTATTATGCGCTTCATCTTCATCTGAACAGCAGTTAATCATCATCATAAGTTCTGGCTGACAATCATCATCTGCTTGGCACGAGCGCTTCTTTGTCGGGTCCGTTGCGCTTGTTCGTTTTCGAGTTCACGGCCAATAAACCTCGCTACAACCGAGTCGTCATAATATATATATATATATATATATATATATATATATATATATATATATATATATATAATATATATTTATCAGAGCGAGCGGCTCAAAGGAATTTTTACAGAACAACCACGCGTGGTCTACCGACGATCGCGGAACCTTCGTGATTTACTAACCTCATCGAAAACCATGTGTTCACATCATGAAGGCTGTCATCCCTGCAACAAACCACGTTGCAAAGTGTGCGCGCACATGACGCCATTTAAAATAGTTTTAAGTACATCGTCCAGTTTTTCTTTAAAGATAAATGGGAACTACACGTGTGATAGTATCAACGTCATCTATCTTCTCGAGTGTTCAACATGCGGAGCTCAGTACGTAGGTCAAACAGAGACAAGTTTCAGAATTCGTTTTAATAAACACCGTGCATATGCCGAAAGCCTCCCTAATCTACCGCTGTCGAAGCACGTCGGTATGCTTGGCCCTGGTTTCGACAAAATTAGGGCCACTACTATTCAGTCCGGTTTCAAGACAAATCACGATAGAGAAGTGAGGGAATCCTTCTTGATCCACAAATTTAACACCATTCGTTCAGGTATCAATGAAAACGTAGGAAAGCTCACCTGCCTCGCACTATAGCAACACGACTTCTTAGATTAGTAAAATATTTTAGTGTATTTTAAAATGTATATTAGTCAACCATGGTTTCTTTACTTCAGAGCTCTTTTACATGTCCTGCCAACGATACTGTGCCCCGCGTGCTGATGCGCAAGGAAATTTGAAACTTGTATATTCATGCACCCGTCGCATGTCAGTCATGTCAACACAAGGTTCTGACAGATTACCATTTTTTTTACTTTGATTGCCCTAGCTACTATACCGAGAGTTCATCACATGAGCCTATAAAAGCGGCTGCATAGTATCATACCTATTTACTCTGACGAAGCCCGTGCCACAGCCGAAACGTTAGCAAATACGATTTCCTTTTCAAATGTGCTATCTGCAAGTTCATTCAATATAGAAAATGCCTGGACCTGTCGTGCCTTCCCTTGAAGTTCTTCTTCAACCATGGGTCCTGGGACAGCACTGAAGAAAAGGATGATTTCGAAATACCCTGTGCACACTCCTACCACAGCGGTTGTGGGAGATTTACAAACAAAGTATGTACATCAATACTTCGACCCCGTCTGCAACGGCGCACCAGCCTTCATTTCGCAGTGTGGTGCTACAATCGGGGATGTGCGTGACTTACTGGATCTAGTGCCCCGCTCAGCATCCTGTCTTATTCTTCATGTAGGGACGGTCGATGTGGCTTCGAATTCGGGACACGAGACGTTTGCAAAATACCGTGATCTACTTGAAAGCATCGCGAAAGACCGCCCTGAAATTCGGCGAATTTACGCCACGTGATACTGCCTAGAAGCGGAAACCGTCGACAAAGGAACTGTAACCTGACATTCGTCCGACGCTGCAACAGAGAAGCATCAGTGTTCAACAACCTGCTTCGGAATTTTAGCCGCTATTCCCGGCTAGTTTGCTACCTCAATCATGAAATCAAATGGTTACCACACACACGCGTCCTCACAGCAGACGGCCTTCATATGAGCTTCGAGGGTTTGTCGTTGCTTGCAAGCCACATCCGCCACCTGTGCTTCAGGAGACCGGTGGATGCGACATCAGCTGTCTGGTGCGATTCATCAACGAATGACGACTCTCCGCATCGAGTGGATTGAGCTGGGCGACCTTCAGCACCCAGTAATCCTACAGCGCAGCCGAACTCAAGAAACAACACCGCGCCGACAGCAACCTTCACCCTGACGAGCAAGCCTTCCGTAGCAGAGAACGTCACCTCGAAAGCATCGGGCGCCCACATGAACAAGTCGCAATACGTCTTGCCTACCGCCGCCTGCGGTCGTTGCATCACTTTCGCCGTCTCAACCACGCTACGGACTCTGGAACAGGGGCACAGCCACGAGAGGAACGAACTGACTAACACAACGCCAGCTGGGTGAGAGCACTTTGTCTGTTGGCTCAATGAACTTTTTAAGGACCAGAAAGGTTCTAGAAAAACGGACTCGTTGTGAATCGCACATATCAATGCTTAGAATGTATGTCGCGGCAACAAGTGTTCCTAAAGGTTTACAACTAAAACTGCAGCCGGCCACATCACAGATATCAAAGAAAAACCTGTCAAGGTGGAACAACACTTTAAATCGGGCGTCTGTTGAACTAATTACCAGCATACTTATTAGCCATTATGAATCATCAGAAAAAGGTCTGCGGAATCAGGAAAAACAGCTTGGGCAATCCTCTCAGTTTACGACTAAAGAATTAAAAACTTTCGAATTATATCGGTCACAGAAGTTAGCCGAGCTGGATGCTAAAAAGTCAGAGAAGGTCACGCATGACAACTTAAGAAAAAAGGAATGCTCCCGACGAGGAAGCACTCTAACTACAGCTGAAATGCGCCAGCCCAAGCTGGAAAGTAAATCTTCAGGACAGGATAACATTATAAATTTGTCATGTTACGATCTATCAATTGAGGAACGTAGTGTGTTATCTCGAGGACTTAATTTTTTCCCTGCAACAGAAGGCTATAGTGAATTTCAGTTGGTGAAGGATCTTCACAATTTCGAACGTAACATGCACCTCAGTGAGTACTTTTGTGATCGGTCCTCAGCTCACATTACCGATAGCTCATCATTGCCATCTTACAAGCATTGGACACCTCCCTCCCAAAGAGACAAAATGTCTGGACCTTTATATCAGAGCTGTACAACGCGATGTCATGCAGGCATATAAAGAACGTACACCATTGTGCCGAAACCTGACTGACAGAGAGCAACAAGCAATTGAATTCCTTGCTAGTCGTAATGACATAATTATAAAACCTGCAGATAAAGGAGGCGCCATTGTAATGGACAGAAGCAAATACATCAGCGAAGGCCATAGGCAGCTCAGTGATGCATCATATTATAAGCGGCAAGATCATGACCCAACAAACGAGTTCAAAGATATTGCTCGGGATACTTTGACTGCGCTCTTTAATGATAAAAAATGAGCTATGGCACTCTGATATCCCTAATACCGTTGAGCCCAGTAGCTGGCAGGTTTTACCTTCTTCCCAAAATTAATAAGAGAGATAATCTCGGTATACCGATAATTTCTGGAATTGGAACAGTGACTGAGAACCTTTCCCGTTATGTAGATAGCCGCATCAACACCATTTCG
Organism: Rhipicephalus annulatus; assembly: GCA_013436015.1. Classification (NCBI taxonomy): domain Eukaryota; kingdom Metazoa; phylum Arthropoda; class Arachnida; order Ixodida; family Ixodidae; genus Rhipicephalus; species Rhipicephalus annulatus. The sequence continues at coordinate 1,535,089 of WOVY01011856.1, read as the reverse complement.
TCCAGCTTTTATTCTTACATTAAAGATACCAATCACTCTCTATCGAATATTGTTGACCTACAGGTTCCTCAAAATTCGTTTCTCGTTACGTTAGATGTCACGTCACTATATACTAATATCCCTCACTCAGATGGCATCGAGGCAGTTATCTGCGCGTACAAAGATTGCGACGCCAACAAACCAGTTTCCACATCTACGTTAGCTACGTTGCTTAAGCTCATTCTTGAACTTAACAATTTCGAATTTGATGGGACACACTATGTTCAAATTAGCCGTATATCTATGGGCACAAGAATCGGACCAAACTAGGCAAACATATTTATGGGGCTCCTTGAAATCAAATTTCTTGCAAATTATGAATATAAGCCATTTTACTATAAGCGGTTCATCGACGACATTTTCCTAATCTGGCACCATAGTGAATCGCAACTTCTTTCTTTCATAGCAGATCTTAACAACGCTGATCTGGCGAATTCTTTTTCCCACTCGTATTCACCTGTGAACATAAGCTTCCTCTATGTCATGGTCACTCTACGTAACGGGAAGCTGATAACTAATCTTTACAGGAAACCCACGGATAGGCAGCAATATCTTCACTTTAGTAGTAGTCACGTGAAACACAATAAAACTAGTATTCCCTACAGCCAAGCAGTCCATTTTAAAAGAATATGCTCTGATAGCAGCGAACTTTTCCGCCACTGCGAACAACTTCGGAGCGCGCTCGAAAAACAGAGCTATCCGGCCAGCATAATCACAGACGCCATCAAACTTGCAAAAGAGCTTGACCGTTCAGACCTGCTGAGTACTAACAAAAGTCCCAAAGATTGTTCGCGGACTAATCTAATTTTGACATATGCGGCCTCAGCTCCAAATGTGAACCGTATCTTAAAGAAACATTTCAACATTTTAATACAGAGCGAGCGGCTCAAAGGAATTTTTAAAGAACAACCACGCGTGGTCTACCGACGATCGCGGAACCTTCGTGATTTACTAACCTCACCTAAAACCACGTGTTCACATCATGAAGGCTGTCATCCCTGCAACAAACCACGTTGCAAAGTGTGCGCGCACATGACGACATCTAAAACAGTTTTAAGTACATCGTCCAGTTTTTTTAAAGATAAATGGGAACTACACGTGTGATAGTATCAACGTCATCTATCTTCTCGAGTGTTCAACATGCGGAGCTCAGTACATAGGTCATACGGAGACAAGTTTCAGAATTCGATTTAATAATAACCGTGCACATGGCGTAAGCCTCCCTAATCTACCGCTGTCGAAGCACGTCAGTATGCCTGGCCTTGGTTTCGACAAAATTAGGGCCACTATTATTCAGTCCGGTTTCAAGACAAATCACGATAGGGAAGTGAGGGAATCCTTCTTGATCCACAAATTTAACACCATTCGTTCAGGTATCAATGAAAACGTAGGAAAGCTCACCTGCCTCGCACTATGACAACACGACTTCTTAGATTAGTAAAATATTTTAGTGTATTTTAAAATGTATATTAGTCGACCGTGGTTTCTTTACTTCAGAGCTCGTTTACAAGTCCTGCCAACCATACTGTGCCCCGCGTGTCGATGCGCAAGGAAATTTGAAACTTGTATATTCATGCACCCGTCGCATGTCAGTCATGTCAACACAAGGTTCTGACAGATTACCATTTTTTTACTTTGTTTGTCCTAGCTACTATACCGAGAGTTCATCACGTGAGCCTATAAAAGCGGCTGCATTGTATCATACCTACTTACTCTGACGAAGGTCGTCCAAGGCCGAAACATTAGCAAATACGATTTCCTTTTCAAATGTGCTATCTGCAAGTTCATTCAATATATAAATATATATATATATATGTATATATTGTAAGATGGCGTCGAGAACACTCGAGACTCTCCTTTTATTGACTCGAGTATGTGCCCCACAACCTAAACTTGACTGGTGATGATGAGTATTTACAGATGAAAAGATGGGACGCATAAATAATGCTCACAATATATATATATATATATATATATATATATATATATATATATATATATATATATATGATCGCGTAGAAAACACTTATAAACGAACACGAAAAAGTAAGAGGAAGAACTATTTCAATACGACAGCATATTGTTTGCCATTGCTTCTTCGGCATTTAAAATTGTTTTTGTGCCATAAAATCGCCTGCTTCTTACATGACGTCAGGAATCTGTGAAATATTGTGATGTTCATTCCAGCGCATGCACATTAAACAGGGAATTCACGCACTGAACAATACCTAAAGCTTTTTGGGGTAGTCGGAGAACATCTTTTGAATAATATTCAAGTAGAGTAGCCGCCGGTCAATTTATCAATGGTTACATTTAGCAGCTTCTGAGATGAAATAAAATGAGCGTATTAAAATATTTTCACTTGCAGCACCAAGGCGTTTAGTAGTTTGTGCGCGCACACATCTCTGTGAGCTCGTCCTTGCTGAGAGAGAGAGAGAGAGGAACAGAAAGAAATAAGTAGTGCTGCACATGTGTGCTCCTTTGCTTTCCACGTTGTATTTTGAGCTGCAAAAGACCATTCGATTTGAATGAAAACCGCCTATCCCGGCTCTCAATTAAGCCTCCACAGTGCTAAAAACCATACTCTTTCACCTTCTTTTTGGTCTGGTAGATCAAGCTGAAGGATAAGCTCAAAAGCTGAGATTATCACTGTGCTAGAGTCGGCTGCTATGTTCGGCGCCACTTTGCAAGCTGCCACCATCGCTCCAAGTTACCAGAAGCAAGGCTGATCAGATTTCTCGGAGACTAAAGCGGAAACTCCTTTTGGGCGCTTCCAGATAATACTGAAAGATTTAAAGAAATATTCGTAACAATATTCAGCTGACAGCAGCTTCGACAAAGCAGCGTTGATGATATCTATTTTTGATCAAAGAAAATAATTTTCCTGAAGCAGCAGATAACATCACCAGACCATGAAACGTTTGCCCGTTCGCGTTCGTAACTGCATCAGCCAGTCGCTGCAGAACGAAAGCGTGGACAAGTTATGCAATGTTATTAGGCCCCTGTTCAGCACTGGCCTGCTCTGCAATGCACAGCACAAGACACGAAAGCACCGCTTAGGCGGCCCGCACCTCAAGTGCCTACAAGGAAAATCGGCACAACTCCAATGGTGGAGAAATGTGACTGTATTGTAATGTTCTCTCGTAATAACATTATTCAGTGAATACTGTGGTGAAGGAGAACTTCGCCTCAATTGTTGCTTTCCCCGGAATGCAGCGAACAGTCACCACTGTCGAAAGTGAGGGGGGGGCTTAGCTCCCCTAACTTTTCTCAGTGGGGGGCTCGCACCCCCCTTGCATCCCCGGATGGTACGCCTATGCATAGAGTATACAACCATCATTTGCAGCATCCTACACAAGCCACATGCTTTTTTGGGATTCTCCACTTCCTCCTTCCCTGAGGAGGCACTGGGTTCAGGGTAGTCGGTAATGATCGATAACATTTGTAAACGCTGAATGCACGTATGTAGGGCGAGTGAACCGCTTGTCCTGTGTCCTTCACTCATGTCATGTACGTGCATTTAGCGCTGAGAAACGTTACAGATCCCTCTTCTTTGTTCATTTACACCTCCTCCTCCTTTCCGAGCTCATGAACTATCAAGCGTCTGCCCCTCCAACTCTGCACATAGGCCGCTCCCCCACCTGAATCTCCTTTTTACATTCCTGCCTCTATGTAGCTCTACCTATTCTTCTACTTCAACGCCTGTTCAACTCGACAAACTTCCAATAAAGAGACCCTGAAACGGTTTTTGAAGTTTTGTCAGCGTTTAGGTTAGAACATAATGAAACCATTCGCACCATAAATTGAGGGACACGAAATCTACCGAGGCCGCTACAGACAAGTATATCATGCGCTCCTTCTCACCTATGCCTGACCACCGCAACTCACAAGGCACGCTGGTGATCGCAGAACTCTCATGAGCGCGCTCGCCACTTTGAGCTTTTACCAGTCTAGACCTCCGAGATGGCACACCGACAGGTTGCGTGCAGTCTGGGAGGCCATCACGCAGTGCGCCTGGCAGCACGCACGTCGTCTGACAACAGAAACAGAGACCACGAAGTAAGTGGTTGATGTCTGTTCTGACAGGTTCTGCTACCCTACCAGTTGATCTTACTTCTGCACATTGGCTGTCATGGGCTGTAGCCCATGACAGCCAAACAGATGAGCAGCCATGTTGACAAGGCTGCTGACGTGCTCTGGGTAGAGCATGTTGCTCAATGAATGGGCAGTTCAAAAGGCATTCGGCCGAGTTGCACCGATCTGCACCAATTTCCAGTGATTAGCAGCTTTAAAGCGTAGTTGACACCTATTGCTCACGTTCCGCTGGCCAAAACTATCCGTACCTCTCACACTTTTGACAGTCTCCGGAAATGCAGCATCTCTGCCGATCCTAAACTTGAGCTGGTGCACTCAAATTATCCCAGATGGTATGACTTTGGTAAAAGGTTTTTCTACAGATCCTGCCATTTCGGCGTTCAGTGCCGAATCTTTTTCGTCATCTGCCCCAATCCCCTCGTCGAAGAGCGCAGCGGATACCACCATCGACAAGATGATCACTTCTGACCCTCTTCCAGCGCACACAGCTGATATCCGACACCTGCTGAAATTCTACCTTGACATCTTTGATTTTGATGACCACCCTTTGGGTCAGACATCCTTCGTAACTCATATCCACAAAACTGGAGACGGCAGCCCCATCCGACGACGTCCTTATCGCGTCTCTAATGCTGAGCGACAAGTTATCCAACATGAAGTTGAATAAATGCTCACAAAAGGCGTCATCGAACCTTCCTGCACTTCATGGGCATCGTCGGTCGTGCTGGTCAAGAAGAAAGATGGCAGCTGATTCCTATCACATTATCTTTTTACTTTATCGATTTCATACAGGCTGCTGAAGTTTTATTCACTATACTATAGACCGGATATATGAACAATGCCAGCCACTGCTGCAGTGGCTAGAAGATTTTGTTGCTTCAGCACAGTGAAATACTACCCTTTTATATTGGTGCCGCTTCATTAGCAAGAGTGAAAGGTAAAAAAAGCTGTCTAAAATGCACAGCCTGATCTTTCATTCTAGCAAATTTCATTTGCGTATTGTTAGAATGTACAATATAAAGATTCTTCATTAGGTCCAAAAGAACCAAAAGCTTAATAAGTCTGTCCATAAAGCGCAGCAGCAGGTACTGCACCAATGTAACTCATATGTCTAGGTTGCATTGAAAGCACAGACGGGATCGTATGGCTAGTTCTTTCTGATAGTAAACGTAATATAAGTGGAAAGTATATGCATCTGGAAGCATCAGGGAAAGCCTTACTGATTCGTGATTTGTGAGGTTTAACGTCTCAAAAAGACGATATGATTATGACAGACACCGTAGTGGAGAGCTCCGGAAATTATGACCACTTGCGGTTTTTTAATTTGCACATAAATCTGAGCACACGGGCCTACAACATTTTTGCCTCTATCGGAAATGCAGCCGCCACAGCCGGGATTCGATCCCACGACCTACAAGTCAGCAGCCGAGTACCTTAGCCGCTAGACCACCGTGGCGGAGGCAAGCCATACTGATTAGCAAATGAAATGTGTATCAAAAGGAAAAGCCAAGAAGACTGGCGTAAAGGCTACACAGAAATCAAGGGCTATCAGCAGGAAACTTAGAAGCTGTGGGTTAACTTCACTTTTTGTGACATGATATACAAGTGCAAATGCACATATTTCTTTCGTTAAACATGATGAACTACTCGCAGTTAGAGCCCTAAAATGTCTGTTTGAAAATATTAGACTGTCATGTGTTAAAAAAGGCGGATTCGCTGCTCAAAACTATGATTTTATCTGCTCTCGACTCTCCGCCAAAGTGGTTAAGATTGATCGCATGACTATATACGCAATAAACCCCACTATCTGAGAGGACCCCATGCTGGTATAAGTCTGTTTGTAATTTCATTTCAAAGACAAGCAATAAAAGTTAATTATACTGCAGAACCTGCCTAACCTTTTTTAAGTTTCAGTCACCAGCACACCGAAATTCAATTACGATGGCCGACCTATATAGTCGTGTAGATAAAAAATAGAGCTTGGAGCTTATACAAAACAATGATTTCCAACAGTACAGAAGTGTCAAATCTGGGCCTTTTGTCAACCATAAGCAGAAAAGATGTTCATCGGCAGCAGTTCTAATAGTAAAGGACCCGGCTGTCAACGTGGTTCAATGCAATTTTTCACATGTAATCTAACAAGTTTTGCTGCGATTTATGTGCTCCTGCCTTTTTATCTTGTTTATTATTAACAAGCTACGTAACTGTTTTCTTTGCTTGCTTTTGATTAACTAGTTATGTAATTTAACAATTACTTGATATGTGCAGTGCCGAGTGCCATCACATGAAGCACTAAGGTTTCTGATACAGTAATGTCTGCGATTTACTCGAATGCTGTTTCATCTATTTTACATCGTTTGAAATGCACTCCTGCATAAGACCGGCAGTGTGTACGAGATAACTAAGTAAAAAAACTATATGAATAAACAACAATTTCTAGGAGAAGTTCATGCTTGCTGAATAACATGATATTATGAAAAAATCACTAGAACAAAATTTAAAACTAGCTAAGATATGGACGAACTGCTAAAAAAGCTACATTGAGTGGACTGTGCACTTACATAATTTGGACGGAAGAACACACTTTTTGGGCAAAAGGTAAGAACCCATATCTTTCTGTGAGGTTCATTCTGTTGCTTTTTCATGGCATCTGCGTAAGGTATTAGAATACAAAATGTCCTCCAAAATTTAACACACCTTCACATATTGTGGTTTTGTAATCCTGCTTCAATCAAAAGACCATCCAAGTTTAGCTACTGCACGGAACGTTAAATTCAGAACAGAAGTGTCATTTTAATGTGACCATGACTACATATCTTGGATAACATGCATTATGAAGTACTCTTCTTTCACATAATTTTTTTTTCAAAATATGTCACACTCTAGGACACCTGTTTGCAGTTAACGGGTTTGTGGACTAATTGATTTTGAAGCACAGTGAAGTGACAAGTGTCACAAAAAGACGCAGAAAAAGGAAACACACATGTGAATTGACTCGCAAATTATGTTATTTTAGAAGTGCATAAAGACTTCCTTTTTTAAAAAGTGCACATGTCTTCTTTTTCTGTCCTTTCATACCGTGTATTACTTCACTACTCCTAATCCTATAATATTTTTTATTTGAAAGCATATTTAACGCAGCTCATTGGTTAATATTTGTATCGACAACCCTGTTGTATAATACAACTTTAGTCGCAGTAATAAAAATGTGCACAATATTTCCAATTACTGCGTTTGCAAAGACCACGTATGTCTCTTTTGTACAAATATGTTTTCAAATGAACCATGTTTTGTTTCACATTACGCTTTTCAAATCTTGAGGTTGCATTGGCAACCATGGACTCTATTACTTTCACTGCTTATCTATTTCAATATCACAGAGATGTGCACTAGGATTACGAGTACCAACTCCTGCTTCATATTTGAATTTTCGCAAAACAACCTGAAAGCATTTTTGGACATTACTTTCTGATCACTATGGAAGGAAAAAATATGCTATCTACTTTTGATTGTGGTAAGGCCCATGCTATGCGCACAACAGTGACCTTAAATGCGGAGCTGCATTTGGGGAACGCCTAGGCTACAGCTGCTTTGCTCTTCTACATGTGTTTCATGAGCACTGTACGTCACCAGCGGGTGAGCTAGAAAGCAGTGCGTCATGTGTTAATAAAGAGACATAAAAAGGACCGTTTGGCGGACGCGTGGTGTAGCGAGAAACTGCACCCCGTCACAAAATGACTTACAATGAAACAAGTTGGCTTCGTATTAGTTTACGCGTGAAATAACCGCAGCGCGAACTCTACAGGTGAAACAACCCATTTACCTTAAAATAGCTGACATCTCCAGTTATGCAAGCAGCGTGTCTCCTCACCAGCCAGCAGCCCAAACGCACTCATAAACATTAAAAATTGGAGCCCACGAGCTGCCTAAGAACAAAACCAGTTGCAGCGACACTGTCGGCGAAAAGGCCACGCGTTTCGGCGAAAGTTCTACGGCGTACGTCTTCTACAAGCTTTATCCGCGCATTGCAAAGCCATCGTCTATGTGCACCGCCATCTTGAGTGAAGAGGAAGACCAGAAACGCATTTAGATTACGTGACCACTTTCAGCCTACAGCGGCGCCGAATGGCTTCCATGCATCTCTTGGGATATCATAAGGAATTGGGCAGCCTAGGCGTACGAACAGCTGTTCACAGGAGCAATTTGTTGCCTCGGTATAATGACGCAACCTGACGTGTCACATTACTAACACCTTTTCGCTGGGCCTGAATGGATAAGGTGTGGGCGCGGCCTATTGTGCTGCAGTGGTTTACACGGTCAGTGAACTCCTCCGGAAAGAATGCAGACGGAACCAAGGGCGTGGACAAGTGGCTGTTGTTTAAAACAAAAGATGGTGCACGGCCATACACAAGGAAACACGGGCTGTAACTTGTAGTGCGTTGAACGGCATTGTTATAGGCAAGCGTGACAAAAAGTAGTATTGTGCCTCAGTTCTTGTGATCGGGTGGACATTCATAGAGACCATGTCTGACGAAGTTCTATGAAAACGCTCAGTGAGACCATTTTTTGCGAAATATGTGGAGAGGTGGTCTTATGAGTGGTGTGAGAAGCCTATAGGACTTAAGTGAGGAAATGAGAAAGAAATGCCTTGTCGCGGTCACTGAGGAGAACACGTGGCGCAAAATGGTGGCACGCAGAGAAAAGACGGCCACTTTGGAGTCAGCGTCAGAAGGAGGAATTGCCATCTCAGTGAAGCGAGTAAGTTGGTACCCGGCAGTGACAATCAAGTGGTGACCGGCGGGTGTAAGCGGAAGGGGTTCGTACAGGTCTTTGCCGACGAACTCGAAGGGAGCGGAATGGCACTGGAGACGTTGTAGAGAGCCGGCGCGAAAAGACGTCGAACGTTTTCAGTGCTCACACGACGAACAGGAAGCAACTTACTTGAAAACACTGCTGGAGAGGCCAGGCCAGAAGCAGCAAGGCTTGACGCAATCGTAGGTTTATGAGTACCCAAGTGGCCAGCTATCTGGTCGTCCTGAAAGGATTCTAAAACTTTGAGTGCAAGTAAAAGATGTACGACCAGGACCCATTAGCTACTGAGATGATGGAAACTTGCCGAAGTACCACTCCATCAATGTATTCTAAACACGTGAGTTGTCGTCGTAAGCGGCTGTTGGGAGCACGTGACAATGACCAAGCAATGATTGTACGGCAGTATGTGTCTGCACGTTGGAGAGAGGTGAGGTGAGGACTGAAGGAGGTCATTCGGTGCAGTGTACTCTCAATAGGACTAAGACTGGTCGTCTGCGCGATCTCTTGGTTGGGATGTGCCATGCAGAAAATAGATGCGTCATGGTATGTTTGCAACGGCGTACAGCACTACAAAGCATCTTCGTGTTTTTGACCCGACTGGTATGTGACACTGCAGTCATACTCCTGCACTCGGAGCACCCAATGACCGAGGCGTCCTGACAATTTCTCCAAAGAGGACAACCAACAGAGTGCATGATGGTCCGTCACGATCGTTAGATGGCTGCCGTACTAATAAAGGCGAAACTTTTTCACGGACTATGCACACGTGGGCCAGAAATTCTTGTTCAGTGATGCTGTAATTCCGTTCTGCTAGAGTGAAAGTACGATTCAAGCGACGACTTGCTTTTGCGATGCATTGTCACGCTGCAGGAGGACAGCACCGATTACATGCCCACTTGCGTCAGTGTTTAGTAGACACTGTATAGTAGACACTGTAGGGTTAAAAGGGCGAAGAACTTACCCGGACGTGATACAACACTTCAGGGTCTGAAAAGCAGCTTCACAGTCCCATGTTCAAACAAATAATGAACTTGTGGTCAGGATTTTGTAAAGAGGAGCCGCGATAGTGTTGAAATCACGGACAAACCAGCGGAATTAAGATGCTAAGTTGAAATAGCTCTGAAGGTCTTTCAGCGTGATGGGCTTAGGAAAGCGCACCACAGTGGCCACCTGGTTGGGGTCATGTTCGATGTCAAGCTTATTGACAACGTGACATAACACTTCGATGCTGCGGCTCGCAAACCAACACCATTTGGTATTTTGTTGGAGATCGGCTTTGGCTAGACATCTGAGCACCTCGTCTAGACGTTCTAGATGTTGTGAGAAGCTGGATGAAACGATGCTGATGTCATCCAGGTAACAAAGAAAGGTGTTCAATTTTAGGATCTGCAGTACCGTATTGATTGATTAATTGATTGATATGTGGGGTTTAACGTCCCAAAACTACTATATGATTATGAGAGACGCCGTAGTGGAGGGCTCCGGAAATTTAGACCACCTGAGGTTCTTTAACGTGCACCCAAATCTGAGCACACGGGCCTACAACATTTCCGCCTTCATCGGAAATGCAGCCGCCACAGCCGGGATTTGAACCCGCGCCCTGCGAGTCAGCAGCCGAGTACCTTAGCCACTACACCACCGCAGCGGGGCGCAGTACCGTATTGATCATTTACCCAAATGTGGCTGGGGCATTGCAGATCCCAAAGGCATCACATTGAATTTAAAAAGGTCATCAGGAGTAGCACACGCTGTCATTTTTTATGAGACTCATGCATCGCGATCTGCCAGTAGCTTGATCGTAGGTCGAAGCTTGAAAAATATTCTGCACCCTTGTAAGGGGTCAGGGCATCATCAATCAGACGCATAGGTTATACATCCTTTCGGGTCATTTTTCTAGTGCTCTGTAATGAACGCAAATCGCATTGATTCATTTGTTCGCTTAACCAGGACAACAGGAGAACACCAAGGGCTTATTGAAGGCCTGATAATACTGCATGGGACCATTTCATGGACTTGTTCTTCGATAACCTTGCGTTCTGAAGACGACACATGGTAAAGATGGTGGTGAATGATACGAGACCCATCTGAGGCGATGCGATAAGAGGCGGCCGTAGTTTAACCCAAGCCACCTAAATAAACGTGAAAACATGTCTCGTGTTTCGTTAAAATTGCCATTAGTTCATTAGTTTGCGCTGGAATAAGATATAGACTCAAATTGGCTTTAAACGCATTAGATGAGCCTCCTGGTGGCGTACACTTAGAGACTGGCGACGGAGACGGTACAGTGACGACAAATACCAGTGCTGTGTCGATAAGGCTGGCAACATTGGATTCCACTCACGGTAGTTGTGACTCTGTTGTCATATTGTACGCTTTGAGATTGGCATGACCACCTGAAAACCGCACTAAACAACAGGCAATGGCGATTCCTCGGAAAACGCCGGGCTAATCATGGATAACCACTGCGTCACCACCAATGATATCGCTCTACCTAATTGTGAGAACACGTTCTTTGTCTGGAGGCAGTACAAAATCTGCAGCTGCGACAAGGTGAGGCGACGAGAAACCGTAAGCACTAGAATTTTTTGTGCCTGTAGAGCAAATATTGGGCCGACCACACGAAAATACAGCAGAAGCAGGTGACAGGAAGTCCTAGCCCAATATAATCGGATCAGCACATGAAGAAGGCACGGCAAGTTTTATTTGGTGGTGAATTCTGTCGATGAGAACAGGAACAGTGCAATGTGCAATAGAATAATTCGAAGTGTCATTTGATTCACATAACACCAGACCAACATACGAAGGCGGGGAGAGTATAAAGAACGAGGACCACCGTGAGAATAACGTCGTGACGAGGAAATGTGGGTTCCTGGAACGTGGGATCTGACCTTGGAGCACAGTTACTCTCGTACGAATAATAACCTCGTCGTCAGTCCGGCTGGCACCAGCGGCAAAAGCTGGAGATATGTCCTCGTATGCCTCAGTAGTAGCACATGGGGCGTGTAGGACGCCAGGCAAGAAAATGTGTTTGAACTGGTTTTTTGGCGGCCATCGGGGCCAAATGGTGGTATACGACGTCCGCAGGTGCAGGAGCAGTTGGTGCAAGGGGCCGTGAAACGACTTCGCCCTACGAAGCCGCTTCGCCCTACGAAGGCCCCTACGGACCACGTGTGGCGCTTGTCGTCGACGCCACTCTATTCTTGATAATTTCCCGCGGGTTCGAAGAGGGCGAGCAGACAGATGAAGTAAATGCGTTGGACCTAACAAGGCAGTGAAGTTCCTCTTTCACCATGGTGCTAATAAGAGCCCGCAGCTCGCGCTGGGCAGTAAGACGAGTGTCACAGGAGGCGTGTGCAGGGCGCGTTGAGTAGAGTGCGTCTAGACACTGGTAGGCGCATGGTAATGGTGTCCTGAACTGCTGCCAGGCTCTACCAGACTCTGCAAGCCAAGCTCTGAAGGGTACAGAGTTGATGCCTATCAGTACATGACAAATACGATCGGCCTCCGGCATGTCATTTCGGGCTCGGCGGCAGAGAGCAAAAAGTCGTCAGTGTACAATGTGCATGATTCATTGGACCCCTAGACGCAGGCAGCGAGCTTCTGTTTCACTACCTCAGAGCTTCCTGCAGACGTGCCGAATATCTGACGCAACTACACCGTGAGCACTGACCAATCAAGAAAGCCGCGTTCTTGGTTATAGTACCAAGTCTTAGGGACCATGATATTAACGGAAACATAGCGCAACTTGTGTGCCTCATCCCAGAAAGTGCAAGCACTGGTGCGGTGGTAACTGTCCAGCAATACTTTCACGTTCTCATCACAAAAGTACTCACGGTGTAGGGAGGCCCAGCCAGCTGAGCGGGTGTGATGGAGGCGGCAGGGGGTGCTTCGTTTTGCGCCATCACTGGTGGCGAGCACAGCCGCCCACCAGGATGCGGAGCTCCAAGGGTGATCACTTGAGCACGAGGACGTTGGAAACGCCGCCCGCTTCACCACTTGTGAGACGACGTCAGGTACGATGGAAAGATCTTTGTATTTTCAACACAGCCGCGCGGGTCAGCAACCGACCACGTGGCGAGAGACTATGATGACGATGATAATGAACTAAGCAGTCGAGGCTCACAATATCTATCTATATATATATATATATATATATATATATATATATATATGATTCAAAAAAGAAATTCTGTAGGTCCGGTGTAAATATAGTTAAGAATAAAGGAGCACACTTACGAAAATTTGATAATTGTTTACTCTACGTTTCGGCCGTGGCACGGCCTTCGTCAGGATTAACATATATATATATATATATATTAACATATATATATATTAACATATATATATATATATATATATATATATATATATATGCAGGCATGGTGGTTGAGTGGCCGTAGGGTTGTATATAGTCCAGTAGATCCTCCGTGACCTGTCACAATGTGGTTTATTTCGACGTTTCGGCCTAGAGTCTGGCCTTCATCAGGATAAAAGATACAGTTTGTCGGTGCTCAGCTTTATACAATCTCAAATCAGAGGGCAAAGAAAGAGAAAAAAAGAAAAAAAAGAAAAAGAGAAGAAGAAGGAAAAATAATATACGGTGGACGCCCCTAGGGTGCCCCCTTCCACTCTTCCTTCCGAATTCTTCAGAAAATGAGTCATTATTTCCTAGAACCGCGGCGTGCTCGGCCCCTGTGGTTCTCATAAAGGTTGCCGTAGGAGACGACAGCGGCAGTAAGGCATTATGACAAGCGTAAACCTTTACCTGAGTAGTAATTTAGTGCTTCGTACAATCAGTGAAGAAGCTGCTCAGGTTTTTTCAGATTTCTTCGAGTGAAGTACGACAAGAATAATAATAAAAAAAGTCTCACCTTTGCCGCAAAGGCTGAGCTATGAACGTGATAGCAACAAACTAAAAGATCAGGCGCAGAATGGCCAGCAGATCGAAACGTTCTCCACGTTTATCACGCACGAATAACGCACGAGATGTACTCTCAGGCACAGACGAACATGAATATGCGTCTCAGTTGTTACTTCACTGTGTCTGAAAAGCACGCTCTTTTCGAAAACGTACACTTTGCAGCGATTGCAGTGACTTTTGCGCACCCGTTAACTAACAGGGATTCGTTACGGGAAAAGACGAATGCCAGCCAAGACATACGATCCTTCCTCCAGCGAGATTAGGGCGCGCGAGTGAGGGTCGAGCGCCGGCTTTTTGCGGGGCAATGTGCATGTAGGAGATAAAATTGCGACCACCGCGTCGTGATGATGTTGCCACGCGCGCTTGTTGCGTCTTCTTGCTGCTAATGCTAAAAACACGATACCCCTGTTCTTTGAGATGCCCGTCAGCAGCGGTAAGTGGTAGATATGGATTGCTTGCTGTTTCAAATGTGATAGACGTGTTCCTTGATTGCTCAGTGGTTAACGCCTCGCATTCACGATTCAGAGGAACGAAGTTTAATTCCGCGCACCGAAGTGTTTTTCTGGGTTTTTCTTGCATTTGCATATATGTAGACGTATATATATATATGGTGAATGACAGCGACACCCAGGTCAACGCCGGCGGCAAAATCCTGCCGAGAGGGTCCATAATATTGCTATCGCAATAAAATAAGAGACGTTACTGCGGGCTGTGTGCGAGAAGGCTGGAGGGGCAATCTAACCATGCACGTCACAGGGATGACGCTGAGTGGTGGTGCCCCTGTATGTCCTCGCGCCCAGTAGGCTTGCTCGCCTTGCGTGAGAGGCTCACCGCGGCCCGTCGCTAACACTGGCAGTAGAGGAAGGGCAATGTCCCAGTGGCGTGGTTGATAATGTTCCCCGCTGTCTGCTGAATGTGCCAGGACTCGAGGAGGAGTCGCCGGCTTGCGTTCCTTTCTTTTTCTAGAATCACTGCGTCCGGGTGGATGTGGTGGTCAAAGGGCCCATGGTGCTCTGATAATACGCTCTCATGGCTGTTCAGTTGACGGAGGTCATTTTTGTGCTTGTCGCATCCTTTTAAGGAAGTTCTTTGTTTCTACAATGTAGGGAGCAGGGCTGTCAGCGGACTGGGTCTGGTATAGGACGCCTTGAGATTTCTCCGCAGGTGTGTGATCTTTAGCGCCAGAAATGAAGCTGTGGAGAGTGGTGGACGTCTTGTGAGGTGACGTTGACCCCTACTCTTTTCAGTGAGTTGGCTATTTTCTCACTGCCGATGGCGACGTATGGTTTTGACACACATTGTCGTTGCGTCGACGCAGATGCCAAGTTTGACAAACGCATTTGTGTAGCTGTAGGCGATGAGGTCACCAATGATTCTATGCCTTTTCTCCTTCGACCGCCATGGTGACGAGCGGATTCTTTCGGCTCTCCGAAAAAGGCTTCGCACCACAGAAAGCTTGTGGCAAGTGGGGTAGCATCTTGTGTGGGTGGGTTTCTTAACACAGATAAGGGCAGGTTCTGGTTTTGCTTTCTTACTGTAAAAAGAAAGGGCCATGACTACAGTTTTTTATATTTGCAATGTCACGCTCGTTACAAAACGATGCAAAAAGACAATATTTAGCGCATGCTGATCTTGAGTATTAAAAATGGTTCTGCAGCAGATAACACAGTTATCCGCAAACATTTCAAGTTTATTGGAGTATCGCCAATAAGTTTCTCTCTATCAGTTATATAAATAACAAATTCAGACCAAGCACTGAACCTTAAGACCCCTTCCTGATGTGATACGTACGCCAGATGACTTCGCGTGGTTAAACGATGCAACTTTTGAGGACCAGAGCAAGTAATCTCCTATCCAATCTACCCGCTTTTTGTCGCAAGTGAAACCTTTTTAGAAAGCTAAGAGTTGTGAAAAGCTAAAATCAAACCACGTCAAAGCTGTTCGAATAGCATAAATACCACATCAACGTGTTTTCGGTCGTTAAGGGAAGACGCAATGTCATGCGTAAATGGAAGTAACTGTGTAACAGTAGAATAGCCTGCACGAAAGCCGTGCTGTAATAGTATGCCAATGGTATTTAGGTATGTAATACATTATCTGGTAATGATATTCACGCGAAATTCAGAGCTCGCAAAAAGCAAGATTATTGACGTATAACTTAGTATTATTTTCTATCTTCCAGACTTAAATACGGGCACGACGTTTCCCAACTTTCAAATCTAGAGAACTGCTGCAGAGATTATGAATTTTTTTAAATATAACGGTATAGGTAGCCAACACACCACTCTAAACACTACTTTAGAAACATATTTTGGATACCATCTCGACGACAATGTTTCGAAACCTTAATATTTAAAGTTCTGCACGCGGAAAATGAAGAAGAGATGTCGTTATTGGTAGAAAAAAAAGATTTGAAGTGATCACGAAATACATTCGCCATTGCTTCATGATTTAAGGAGCATGACCATGAATAACAAACGAAGAGGGCATAGAAAAGGCAGGGCTGATAGATTGCTAGAACCTGAATGAATTGTTACAAATTTAGCGATGCCATTGTCGAAGTTCTTACTTTCATTGTGGGGTCTAATTTACTTTTAAATGCATTAAATGGAAAAGCATTATCATTGAACTTATAACGACCATTCTTACGTGGGTGCTTCATGGGGTGAGTGAGAATATATATTAATTTATAGTACCATGAGTGTCTTGGGTTTCGCTTATTATATAATGAGGCACGTACTTTGATAGGCATACACGTACAATGCAGCAATACATAAGAAGGAGCGCACCTATGTTCCAATGTTCGCTACATTTAAATTCTTCAAAAAATGAGGCTTGAGTGTCCAGTACAGAAAGGTTATCAAATTGAAAGTTCAGAACGTTTTATCTCCAGTATTTTAAGAGAACACGCTGAGCTGAAGGCGACTTTCACAGTTTTATGGGCAGAAAGCCTTCGACGACATCATATATTACACTTTGCAAAAGGAGCACGAAGCCCCTAAAGATCTTAGGCTGCAACTATACCTCTTTTTTGTTGAATCCCGCAAAACTGCAAAGCGCTGGTGCATGAGAATATGGCCGCTCCAGGCAAAGAAGCAGAGTTTGTGCAGTGACGTCATAGCGCGTAGAAATGTACACGAGCCATGCCCTTATTTCTTCTGAAATAGCACACGATAGCACTCACGACGGCGTCCTTATAATCAAAGTTCACAGTTGTGGATTGAGCCACGCAGAATCCTATCTGAGCATCTCTTCCTACTTTTTCGTCCAGCAAAAGCACACAGGGATTCCTTTACTGTTGAGAAGCAATTAACGACAAGCATCGCACGCGCAGTTATGATATCGCATGTGGTGCGGTGCAGATGGGCAGTTGTGTGTTCTTGCTGGCGCTCAGGAGATTTATTCGCGAAATGGCACACAGTGCGCCTACAGAATTTAGGGATTTACACTTTGCACACAACACGATAGCAACGAGGAAAGCCTGTAGATAGTGTCTATATATCATTTTCTCGCCATCACGCATTATATAGAGACCGTCGAAGCGGGCTGGCCTTTTTTCATGGCGAGCAGCGTCTTCTTCACTGTGAACGATTCATCCACTGTTAAAACGAAATAATCCGGAGCCTCATTATTCAGTTTTTGTTCACTACACTCAGCCCATTCACTACATTTTTTACAGGCTAAATTTCTTCGAATTTGTTTCACAAAGCACATGTGCAATGAGTCAGCGCTAAGCGTTGAGCTTATTTGGATTTAGAGCTTGTGGGCTGTTATTTTCACTTGCACATTCTTCAAGTCACAAAATGCAGCGGAATCACAAGTTCATCGAGCGTGAAAATCATGCGAGGCGCGAGAAAGAATCAGGGGAGGACGAATGCTTGGCAAAAAAAGGGTGGAAAACAAGTTACAACTGAGGTTTCTCGTATATCCATCATTTGAGGGTATAAGTCCTAATCATATGTGAATCACTGATCTGGCGTCACAAATAGAGCCAAAACAACAAGAAATACCATGAGTGCATAACATGCTCGATCGTCCATCTTCATTGGCTGTTTTAGAGCCCTTATATATCGATGTGCATACACTGACACAAGAAAGTAGTCGAGACACTGTAAACACCGCCCTGAAAAATCTTAGTGCTCCAAAATTGAAGGTGAAGTGTTGCATTTTATGCTCATATTCTCCGGTCTGTTCACAATAAGACAAATTGCGGCTCGCTCAATCGATGCTTTGCGGCAGCGGTTGCGTGGTCTCTCTCGGAACTTCTCTACGTAAAGTAAGCGCTATACTTGATGTAACAAACTTATGCGGATCAACTTGAGTAAGGAAGGGATAGGATAAATTTGATGAGAGCTACCTTTTCTGTGTAGGGTGAATGGCCTGCTGCGCCGTCAAGGCCACTTTATGATGAACGGCGTACTGGGCATGACCTACTGGGACATGAAGGCTGGCAAGTTCAACTGCGTCACGCTCACCAAGGATAACGTGGAGAAGACACTTCGCGAGGCGGGCTTCCTGGACCTCGAGTGGATCATCGTGGACCGCGAGTACTTTCACTCAGTCAGCGACTACACAAAGTCCTTCCTTGTGCTCGCCCGCAAGCCGTAGGCTCCCAGTCCGAATAAAGGCGCTCTTCTGGTGGCTGTTTCTGCTATTTTCATTGTCCGGCAAAAAAAAACGAGTCACGTTTGTTTTAGCATTTACCGTCAGTACTGCTTTTTGTTTGGCAGAAGGAAAATGCCTGCAAAAAAGCGTACCATGCATCTTTAACATTACGTACGTGGTTTATTCTTCTACATTTGAAGTACGTGTGAGGCATATCAGATTTGCCGCCAATCTTCGTTAGTCTGGGTCGGCACGCTTAAGAAGACTGGCAGCATTCTTGTGTGAGGGATATCATTACCACCTAATCGTAAGTCGGATGACTATTGCCGGTATGCCTGGGTCAAATGACATCCACTGAAGCGTCAAGCGGCTTTACAACTATAATTGAAATAAAGAAGTGGAAATTTTACACCCTCATTTTTCTTTGTTAAGCACAGTATTGTTAAGAATAACCAGACAGGACTGCCAATGAAAGTATAGCAAAGGTAAGTAGTAGTAAATGCAATGTAAATGTATGAAAAACACAAGTGCACCAAATAATAACTTGCTGTTGGTAAGGACTTACCGGCTATCTTCGAATGTCTGATGCTCTACCAAGAGTGCAACAATAGCGGCTATGATGCCGTCCACATTGTGGTATAGATATGTGAATTTTACATCGGAACGTCTGTCGCCACAGTCGGTAGCCATGAAGGTGATTGTGAAACACTTTTTATGCCATTTGGCAACACGTACGAGGCAGCTATAAAATACCCGTTATACATGATCTACATTTATTATATTTGTCAAGTTTTATCGTTCTAAAACGATTGCGCATCTCGTGTACCGTCTGGAAAATGTAATGCGCCTTAAATTTGTGCAAGCCAGCTACGGTCCTATTCACTTCGCAATCTGTCACTTGTTAATACCTTGTCAAAAGTAGACTATTTATTAAGGTTTCTTTCGTATGTGTAAAAAGTGCATGTATAAGTGTCTTGGAATTTCTTATTTCTTTTCCCTCTGCTCTCTCCTTGTTTTCGCTTTATCTTCTTTTCTTCATTTCTTTCTTGCTGTATTGAATTTGA
This sequence comes from Rhipicephalus annulatus, assembly GCA_013436015.1. Taxonomy (NCBI): domain Eukaryota; kingdom Metazoa; phylum Arthropoda; class Arachnida; order Ixodida; family Ixodidae; genus Rhipicephalus; species Rhipicephalus annulatus. Next base: position 1,515,553 of record WOVY01011856.1, on the reverse strand, counting down.
TTTAACGCTAAGGATATACTGAGTGTTTTGCATTATTTTGGTCTGGGTGGGGATAGGCGCATTGTCAGGCATTTAGTTGCCTAATCGCCCCTCCCTTCTCATTAAACCATTGGATAAAGTTGCTGCTCCAATGATGACTAAACTTCAAACTTCAGAGAGGCACCGTATTGGTGGGCTCCGAAAATTGTGACCCGCTGGGAAACATTTATCATCATCCTGACTAAGCCCACTGCAGGACAAAGGCCTCTCCCATGTACTGCCAGCCAACTCGGTGACATATTTGCTGCTGTATATCAGCAAACTTCCCAACTTCATGTGCCCACCTAACTTTCTGTGTTTTCGTCACCCACTTGCATTATCTTAGTATGCAGTGTGCGATCCTTAATAACCAGCTGTTATCTTGCCTTCACGCTACGTACCCTGCCCATGACCAATTCTGGTTGATTTCGACTATGGTATCCTTATCACCCACTTGTTCCCTTATACACTCGGCTCTATTCTTGCCCCTTAAGGTTACATCTTGGTTTTCCTTCCCAATGCTCATTGTGTCGTCCTGAGCTTAACTTCAACCAAGGAAGCAAAATATTCTGATTATATCAATATAATTTGTGACGAAAAGACGCAGACATCATAATCACTTCGGCGAAATCTAAACGTGTTTCTTCACTCATGCAGTGAGCCAGCTATCTCAAATATCATCTTAAGTGAGGGGAAAGAGCTGTAGGGTGGACCACTCGGACATGCCTTCATCTGTGTTAGCACCCACAGATAGCGATGATCCCATTGCCGCGGTTTCTTATTTAAGCTACAAATTTACACGATACGAAAACACTAATTCACTTTTTTTCTCCAACTAGTTGTCAGCAAGGTTTTTTTTAAATCTGAACTCAATGAAAAATAGCAAAGTTAAAGATTCTTACGGAATTCAAATTGTTTCCGTAAGTGAATATACAAAGAGCGTTACACGCAAGTAGCTACTGTGTAACTACAGAAGTGGAGATATAAAGAAAAGGAAAAGGGCTGACTTTCAACACTGATTTATTAGTGGACTGGTGTACATATATAGGTGAAAAGAAAGTGAATGGGAATGCGTAGAAGGGTGTAGTTTACAACTTCTGCGAAACAATGTCAGGAAAACTCTTGTGTCTTGTTGAATAAGCAAATACATAGCCTAAAAATGATCGAGAAACGCAATCTCTTTTTTGAATAGTGCAACTAATAGGGAGCTTACACATGTACCATCAAACCTACTTATGTGATAATCTTCAATTATTTCACGCATGCTTTGTGAGTGGTGCTTGTCTAATACTTTTCAACGCTCAAAGAAGGGCACGCAGCCACGGTCGATTCCGAGTTGTCCTTTGACCACCTTGTGCACGTTATTATTGTGCTCTGCTAAGCGGTAATGTGTGCTCTCTTAAACGGAGTAAAGTGTCGGGTACCGCTGTGGTAGTGTTGCTAGCTGTGGCTTCAGGGAGAACTTCGTTATCTGCTGCATGCTCCTCTGTTCAACTCACAGCATCGATGAGTGTTGATGATCGCTAGAAGTGCCTGCTCCTGATGCTTCGTTCTCCGGTCCTTGATCCGAGCTCAGCGTTGGAGTCGAACAGTCCTGCTTCCGCAAGTGGACGACGTGTCGTCTTACTAGACCGGTCGGCGTTCGCACTGCAACCATCCGAGAACCTGCCGTGCACTCAACATTTCCTGGCGTCCATTGTTCCCCCGTTCCGGGCACACACAGCTACGCCAGGTTATGGCAGAGGTCACTGATTGGCATCTTTCGTCGATCCCACGTATACAGACGGGAAACATGCGTCCGAACGGGATCTTCTTTGGTACCCGAAGCAAAGTTCAAACGGCGATTCCCCAGAGTTGGTCAGCATCCTCCTGTAATTGAAAAGCAGCTTCTTTAGGTTATCTCCAACCGTCCCCCTTCTAACTTCTTCAGACCATCTTTAGTGGTCCTGACTGCTTTTTCTGCCAAACCGTTCGATTGAGGTTGATGACAAGCTGTGCGCAGGTGCACTATGTTTTTCATTTTAACAAAAGTCAAGAACATGTCACTGGTAAACTGCCCCATCTTAATCGAGCCGATTGTTTGTGGCATGACTAATCGACTAACCTACGCACAGCTGGTTATCTCCCTCAATCGCCTGGCTGTGCTCGCACACGCAAACGCCTGGCTGTGCTCGCAGCGTTGGCTTGTCTGAGTGGCATGGCTTCCATCTACTTGCTGTGTGCGTCCGCAACCACAAGAATCACGCTCATATGCATAATTTATATGCACTCTTGACCATTTTTCTGTTGTTGCAAGCCAACTCATTGGTATTGCTGACGTCAGCATCAGCATATTTTGAAAACTAGTTGCGACATGATGAAGTAATTTGCTCAATATCAATATCTAACCCGGGCCACCAAAATGATGATCTTGTGACCGCTTCCGTAGCAGACGCTTCCTGATGCATCTCATGCAAAAGGTATATAAGATGCACCGTCATGCCTCCGTCGGAATGACTTCTAGACAGCGCCGGTACAAGAAGTCGTGAGCCATTGACAGCTCCAATTTCTTCTCAACCAAACGTTTCATGTTTGTATTGAGACCTTTTTCAGGCCAGCCGTCTTTCGTCAATTTCCTCACTTCACTTAGGGGTGGGCACCGCCAGTAAACTGCTTTAGTTCTTCAAGTGACAAAGTTTCCTCATTGAAACCAACCAAAGTTAGTACATAGTCTGGTGGATCTGCTTCGGGAAGCAGCAATCTACTGAGAGTGTCAAAGCTCAACAGCTAATTACCGGGAGAATATTGCAGTTGGTAGCGGAATCCACCCGGGTACAGCGCCCAGCACTGTTCTCTGGCGGCAGCAAAAATTTCACTTGCTTGTTCCATCCTCGGCAAACTCACCAGACAGTCTGTCACTCAAATGACTTCTAGACCTATGAGGTAATCACGAAATTTGCACAGTCCAAACACAAGAGCAAGGGCTTGGCGTTCGAACTGCCAATAATTCTTTTCCGCTTTGTTAAAGTCCTAGATCGCACACCGATGGGTTCTTGATTTTTCCGAATGTATGGAAAACCACGACCCCTATTCCCTCGGGCGAGGAGTCACATTCCAACTTGAGAAGCCTCTTGAGCTGCAATTTTGAGGTATTGTTCCGCCTTACAGAAAAGTGCTTTTTGCTCCTGGCCCCAGAAAAAGATATGTTGCTCGCTAATAACTTGTACAGCGGTGCAAGCAAGGATGACATGTTCAGCACGAACTTCTAATAAAATGCATTCATGTCCAGAGAGGACTGTAACTGCTAGACATTCTGTGGGTTGGGGCTTGCGCGATTGCCTCTACATTCCTCTCTATTCGGTGCAGACCCTCACGATCAATCTCATGACCCAAATACGTCACGGACTTTTGTTGAAAAGTACACTTGTCAAGCCTGAGCTTTACTTCGTTTTACCTTAACCGCTGCAGTACTTGTCGTAACTTGTTGATACTGCCATGTTTTTTCGACACCAAGGCGTTGTCGAGGTAAGATTTTGCACCCGTCAAACACTGTCGAATGATCTCTATCTTCCACTGGAAGATAGCAGGTGTGGAAGGTCAGTTAAAGCAGAACAACCCGCGATGTCTGTCAATTACCCACAACCCTTTTTGATTCCTTGGTCAAGGGTACTTAATTTTAAGCGTCTCCTAAATCTAGCGTATGTAAGAAGTCGCCATCATTAAGGCATGCAAAAATATTATCTATGGCTGGTAAAGGATACTTTTCCGATTCACAGACAGGATTCAACGTCACCTTGAAATCAACACATATCCTGACGTTACCGTCCTTTTTAGTACAGGCACATTAGGGGTAGCCTATTTGGCATGCGTTGCCGGTTACAGTACCCCAAAGTGATTCCAGGTGGTCAATTTCTGTTGAATCTTTGTCGCGCAACGCAAAAAGATATGATCGAGCCTTACAAAACTTTCTTCTAGCTTCGATGGGCAGGATGTCCAGCACTGAGGCCCAGCTTGGGGCTAAAGACGTCTTGGAACTCTGCCATGTCAGCGTCCATGGCCACAGTCAGGCGGCCCTCGGCCACAGGCCTTGGCTGTGCGGATACGTTGACCACAGTTGATCCTAATTTGCTGAGCTTGACAATCAAATCTTGTCCACAGAGTCTCGGACCGGAACAGTTCAGCACTATCAAGAAGCGTTTAACGTTCTGGTCGTTGTATGACACAGTCATTTTCAGTTCTTCTAAGACAGGCAATTTCCCGAGATAACAAGAGAGTTTGATGCTCGATGGTTCTAACGGAGGCACTGTTCCCGATGGTTATCGAACAAAGGTCTAGCAAGGGCGCAGACAGGTGAATGGTGAAGACAGGTGAACGGCGCAGACAGGTGTGGGCTCGGTAGAGGTGCGAACGCGCAGCCTAATCCATTTGCCTTCATCATGCAGGTACTCACCATGCCTTCAAAGTTGTTCCCGCTGTTTCTCATGCCTGGCTTCATCGGACCGTCAACAATTCCCGCCCCTTCCACAACGGCACTTCCAACTCGAATCCCGCTACTATCGCACCGGATCCAGCAACAGCGCCACCACTGCAAACCTTGACCCTCGACCACACGTGGACTACACCATCAAGACAGATATCATCTGCAGCCACGACTACAAAACAACCGCCCCTGTCCGCGCCGCATTGTGGGCTCGGTAGCTGTGCGAACGCGCAGCCTAATCCGTTTGCTTTCATCATGCAGGTACTCACCATGCTTTCAAAGTTGTTCCTGCTGTTTATTATGCCTGGCTTCATCGAACCATCAACGATTTTCGCCCCCTTCCACAACGCCACTTCAAACTTGAATCCCGCTACTATCACAGCGGATCCAGCAACAGAGCCGCCACTGCAAACCTTGACCCTCGACCACGCGTACTACTCCATTAAGACATACATCATCTGCAGCCACGACTACAAAACAACCGCCCCTTTCTGCGCCACATTGTGGGCTCGGTAGCTGTGCGAACACGCAGCCTAATCCGTTTGCCTTCATCATGCAGGTCAGTAGCAGAAGTGCTTTTCTTGCTAAGAAATCGATTAATTTTTTTAGTTCGGCTACCGAGCCCACGGTGCTGTGTTGTGATTATTGTTGAGTGTGCGCAGGTCATACGCTCTATTTTTGCTTTTGGCGGGGTATGTCGAAACTAACCCTGGGTCTCTCACTGGTGAATACTTGCTTACTGAATTGCAGAAGCTATTCGCTGAACAGAATAAGCTTATTTCCGACATGCAAGAAATTAAAAACCAACTAAAAGCGATGGACGTAACGATAACAGATTTGTGCAAACGCATCACTGACCTCAAAAAACATTGCCATTGTCCTTTCATTCATGCGAGCAGAGCTGGTTGACAAAACACTCACAAAAGAAATGACTCACAAGATCTGTAATCTCGAATATCATGTCGACGACAGTGAGAACCGTTCGAGACGAAACAATTATATATTTTATGGCATTCCAGATACTACTAAAACTGAAACGTATTTGGACTCAGAAGAAATAATCGTCCGTCACTGCTGTGACACACTCCAACTAATAATTCCTCCCTCAGAAATCATGCGTGCGCACCGTGTCGGGCGCTCCTCAGAAAACCGCATTCGACCCGTGATTGTAAAGTTTCAATCATCCAAGACAAAAGAACTTATGTTTTTGAACGGCTGCAAAATCAAGGACACAGGCTTCGGGGTGGGCGAGGACTTCTCCCCTGCCGTACGTCAAGCGCGTAAACATCAATTGCTTTTCCAAGAACTAAGTCAACAGCTTTCACTGTGCGCTTCTAAACCCTCTTTCTCGGAACTAAACAGCTACGTCTTTGACGAGACGTCGCAGTCTGTGAAAGAATTAATACAGCAATCAACCCGTCCTGAACCAAAGCCAACCTCTCCCCGAATTGTCCCCAAATCAGCTTTCTCGTTTTGAGTGATCTTTACTAATATTAGAAGTGTCGTTTTGAAGCGCGAAGATATTTCGAACCTGGCTTTGTCATCCAACAGCCACTTTCTTATATTAACCGAAACATGGTTAAATGACAGCGTCTCTGATCTAGAGGTCGTGGCCAATTGGCCTAATTTTCAACTATTTTGGAAAGATCGAAAAGATAAGAAGAGAGGAGGAGTTCTAATTGCCATAAACCCAAAATATCTCTTCTCGTTAGTTAACCTGTCAACTGACCTTGAAATGATTTAGATTCTATGTACTGCCTAAAGCCCCAGTCAGTATTACTTGGCGTCTGCTACAGGCCCCCGAATAGCTGTCCTGACTTTTCTAATAACTTAACGACGCCTTAAACGAAGTTACAAAAAGTATCCCAACGCCGCCGGCATTTTTTCGGTGATTTTAATTTTCTGGATTTTAACTGGCTTAACCAAACCATGCCGTCACAGACACAAGGTGAAGCCAGGGCTTTCCTGGACGTTTGTTCAAATTTAATTTTTCACAAATGGTAACTGCACCAACACGCGTCAAACGAAAGTGCGAAAATATTTTGGACCTAATACTAACCAGTCGCCCAGAGAACATGGTCTCGATTACTTATCTCCCAGAAAAAAGCGACCAAAGTTCATCCTTACCGAATTCGCATTTAAACCGTTAATTCGTCAAACCACCGAGAAAAACATTCGTTTGTACGACAAGGGGCATTATGAAGCAATAAACTTGGCGCTTAACGCATTCTCATCCAGTTTAGAAACTACTTTCTTTTCCCGGTCCATCGAAGAAAAATGGACACTGTTTAAGGACAAGGTCAATGAATCAAATGACAGGTTTATTCTGAAACCCCACTTCCGCAAAAACTGCCAAAAAGCCATGTGTCTCTAAAACTCCGAAATGATTAGAAAACAACAAAAAACGCCTGTTTAGATTAGCAAAAAGGCTAGAAGACCCGCAAAAGTGGTATAAATACTACGCAGCTGAAAAAGCTTATTTATGCGCCTTCCAATACGCAAAGAAGTTTTTTTTCAACGTTGTCTAACCAAGCATGCTAACTAACAACCAAAAAAATTTTGGCAGGTTTTGAACCCCCCGCATACTGCCCCAATTATTCTTACCAGTGAATCGCGTCACGTATTCACCGATGATCAATGCGCTAACATCTTCAACACCGCTTTGTCATCCGTGTTTACCAAAGCAAGTATCGTGACAATTACAATACCAGCCACTATTATAAAATGTGCTATGCCAACGGTATCGTCCGCTGCTAATGAAAAATGTGCTTAATCGACAAATAAACACTTTCCTCCTCTTCTGGTACTGACAAAATCGGTCCCAAATTCCTCAAGTATACAAAATATATTTCTGCATCTTTTCTATGCTGGCTTTCCTCACAGTCACATTTAAGAGAACGTCTACTAGATGACTGGAAGAACGGGAAGGTCGTTCCAATTTTCAAATCAGGTAAAAAAAAAACTCGCCATTGAACTATCGTCCCGTATCTTTAACCAGCGTGCCCTGTAAAATCATGGAACACGTCATCTACGCGCATATCACAGACTTTCTTGATCCAAACAGCTCTTTACATCCAGCACAACAAGGGTTCCGCAGAGGTTTCTCTTGTGAAACGCAACTGGCCTTATTTGTTCATGATTTGCATACTAATCAGCACTGTAACATACAAACCGATGCCGTATTTCTAGATTTTTCCAAAGCGTTCGACAAAGTACCCCATTCTCGACTGTTACTAAAACTTTCCCAGGTAAATCTTCACTCCATCATACTAAATTAAAGCAGAGAATTTCTTACAAACCGCTCCCAGTCTGTTAATATCAACAACCGCACCTCTGATCCTCTTCCAGTAACGTCCGGAGTACCCCAGGGTTTGGTTCTTGGTCCCCTCTTATTCTTTATATACATAAATGACTTGCCTTCATACCTAACCTGTAAAGCCCACCTGTTTGCTGGTGACTGCCTATATATGACAGTGTTACTGACATTTCCATACTGTCATCCTTACAAGCCAACCTAAACTGCCTCCAGGAAAGGTGTAAGCGCTGGCTCATGGAACTTAGCCCGAGTAAATGTAGAGTCGTTTCATTCCATTGCCGTCGAATGCCGCTTGTGCATCCGTACACAGTTAATGCCATCCCTCTAGAAAATGTTCCGTCATACAAGTATTTGGGTGTCACTCTTTGTCGCGATCTTTCATAGAACATACACGTCACTAATATTATTTCATCTTCAAATAAAACACTGGGTTTCCTTAAACGCCATTTACGCCTCGCTCCACAACACGTAAAATTACAAGCATACAAATCCATCGTTCGACCTAAACTAGAATACGCATCGCCAATTTGGGACCCTCGACAATCTTATCTTACACACGCCACCAAACCGCTTCAAAATCGGGCCACCAGAATTACTCACTGTTCATACTCTTCCACTGTCAGCATATCTGGATTGAAAGCAGAATCTGGTATACCAGATCTAGAACTTCGCCGTCGCGTTGCCAGCCTGTCATTGTTCCACAAAATTTTTCATAGTCCCTGGCATGCCCCACCTTATATCATTCCCGCAACACTCATATCTCACCGCACGAGCCATTTGCTTCAAGTTGCTCGGCCACGCTCCCGGACTTCTACTTCCTCTGCCTCGTTTCTTCCACGTGCCGCACCAGGCTGGCACGGCCTTCCCAGTGAAATTGCGACTATTTCCTGCCCATCATGGTTCATAGAAAATATCAATAAGCACTTTCTATGTTGAAAATTTGGCTTCTATGTTTTGTCTTTATAATTACCCGCCCCTTATGGATTACCCCACCGCGGGTCTTCAAGGAAATAAAATGAAAAAAATAAAAAACCTGTATCCACAATCATAGGTACGTCAATACCACCCCCTGAGCACGTACCGCGTATGGGGGGCTGTAGCTGACCTTCCAAGGACACGGTTAATGTCCAAATGTGCACACCTTCAGTGGCTTCCCTCGTTTTGTCCGCGGCAACTGCAAACGTTTTACCTTGCCTGTTTTGTCAACGAGTTATCGATCGTACCCTCGTCACGTCACTTTGGCACATCTTCGCAAGTTGACCGCAATCACCGCATTGATAACACCTCGCTTTCACCCAGCCACCATTGTTGCTGTTGTGCTTCTTACTTCCGCAACGCACGCATCCTACCACTAGTTAATGTGCACATGCTTGTCGTGCATTAACCTTCTGCATAGGGGCAAAGTTGGCAGAAATCTGTTTTGCGTAATGTTCAGCAGCTTCAGCCGACAGGGCTATTGCTTCAGCATCTGCCAATGTTAAGTCATTTTTCGCTAAGAGCTGCTTGTGCAGGGAGCTTGACCTGACTCTGCAAACGCTTCAGTCGTGACGCATTTTTTCTAGTATGCTACCGAAGCTGCAGCTATCCGCAATCCGGCGAATATCAGCAATGAACTGCTGAATAGGTTCACCTTCCAATTGGCAGCGCTTGAAGAAGCGGAAACTTTCAGTTATGTCATGACGCTTGAGGTCGAAGTATTCGTCCAAGCCTAATACTGCTTTTGTATACGTCAGCAAATTAGGCTTCCTGGGTGCAACTTTGCCTGCGAGCACTTACACGGTGCGAGTACTTAGTACAGTCTCAAGCAACGCCCGCTTCTTCGCCGCGTCGCTGACGCCACTTGCCTCAAATTGAGGTCCGGCCTTCGTAGTGTAGGCCTTCCAGCAGTCACATTGGTCGTCGAAGTCCGGTAGTTGGTAATAAGCTATGGCTGGTATCCCCCCGCAGTCATTTTTTCCTGCTTAACTGCCAACTCAAGGCTGAAATCATCTTCCGCTTGTGGGTTCTTCGTCTTCACTGTTATCACGCGTCGACAGGCACGACGCGTGTACTGAATAGGACAACATCCAGTTGACCAGCAAAAGGAGAGTCGTTTATTCTTCCTATTCAGAAGTTTATATATAGCAACCAAAAAGGGTGTAGGGAGGGGGTCAAGGGCAAAGTAGCAAGCACAAAGGCTTGCGCCTATAGCGCTTGCCGATAAGTTCGATTGGGCTGACGTCTCTTTCCAACAACTAGTTTTCAGGTTTGCTTGTCAGATAAGGAGAGAATGTTTGTGGTAATGAAAAGGGTGTTTTTATAAAATACGTGAGGCAGCTGTAAATAAAAAAAATAAAAAGAATAGACGTCAAAACAGGGAAGGTGGAACAGCAGGCCATTGCTATGCTGCGAGATAGGAATCTGTCCAGTATTGTCAGTGGAATAAATAGGGCCAAATAATTTTGGTTGCAGGTTTTTTCGAGCTTCTGTCTGCGTAAATACCCACGAACTTGATTTCCCGTTGAGAGCCAATATGTTATCAAATAAAAATGGGCTCTTTGAGATATCAACGCACTTGCAGATGCATCTCGAAGCTTTGAACGTAGTCGACTCGTTTGTAGTGAATATTTTTGAAATGGTAGTTGATTTGAATAAAACTAGTAATCGAAAATGAGAACATGTTTTGCTCTTTACCACATGGTGAACTTCTTCCAAGTGTTAAATATTGTGCTGTTGAGGACAATTACGAAGTTTGTTATCAGTTGGGGCATTTCCTGGGAAAGCTTTAGGTTTGCCGAAGTGTTAGTTTCGGTCTATGTTCGTGAAATGAAAAGGAGGCATTTATGTCTGAATGCCCAGGGTTTCCATTGGCTCTAGATGGCACCAATTTAAAAAAAAACATTTTTCTGGGTCAAGTCGGTCGGGCTATTGCCATGAAGTTACACGACCTGTCCTGCCATACCTTTAGGTATGTCGATGTTTTTATATTACTTTATTACAACCAACTGTCAGAATCGCACGAGAACTGATACAATAAACACTTTTCAGGATTCTTAGCATAAGCTATAGTTCGTATACGAGCTGCTGGAAAAAGGAGAGTTTCATTTTCTAGATAATAAACTGCGCTTTCACGAGATACATTTGTTGGCTGTGCAATGCCTGATCCGTGAGGGGTATCCATGATCAAGTCCGCCATGATTTATGCCGTGCTGTGAGCTGCACTCGACAAAACGGGCGCACGTGCTATGAAAGAAAGTTTTCGGAACCAACTTGAAAGGCTGAAGTGGGCGGGCTACCCTACTACGGAAAGCTGGCGCTGTCAAAAATTGATTTGGTGGGTCAGAGGCGTAAATGATATGCGTAGGCAAACGAAGCGCGTCCGCCATGAAAAGAGGCCGGTAGTGGATTCCTACGGGCATAATTTTTTTCGCAGCTTCAGGAATGCAGGACAGTAGATATGCGGTGCTTGTGATGGCGGCAACCAAAAAGATGTCCTCTATTTGTTCCCGGTTGCATATAAGTTTGGCTTCACGCAAGACCTGCGCATTCTGTCTGGAGAAGAGAAGCGACATGAGTTGAATGTAAATCTTGTGTTGCTTATAGGCTGACGTTACCATGCATAATTGATTGATATGTGGGGTTTAACGTCACAAAACCATCATACAGGCTTGAGAGACGCCGTAGTGGAGGGCTCCACAAATTTTGACCATCATAGGGTCTTAAACGTGAACCAAAATCTGAGCACATGGGCCTACCACATTTTCGCCTCCATTGGCAATGTAGCCGCCGCAGCCGGGATTCGATCCCGCAACCTGCGGGTCAGCAGCCGAGTACCTTAGCCACTAGACCACCATGACTGGGCACCATTACAATGCAGGGGTTTATAAAGAACAAACTAGGCGATGCGTCAATGTGAAACCATAGGAGCACTTCGCCACATTAACTACTTCTAGCGGTTTGCCCTTTCCAGCTCATTGCAGGGAGCTTGGCTGCCAGGGGATGGCAGAAGCAAGCACTTGTTTGTTTGGCCATCGGCACAAATGCACTATGAAGGCTTTTCACGTTAAACGCAAGGAAAAAATGCGACTAAGTAAACCATCCGTGGCTCCCGGTGAAAAGGAGGTTCGATACCGAAATTCAGCGCTGCCACATTTTATTGGTTCTTGCCAGTACGCTCTTTTTTTTCGGGTGTTCACCAACGTGTAGCTTTTTGCCATGATGAGGTTATTTTTGTATTCTGCTTGCCTGCTGTGCGGTCGCAATAGTGTGCTACGTAGATAGGTCCTCTGCTTGATATAACTGTGCGTGTTACTCCCAATAAATATTAGTTGCGAGTTCAGTGCCTTGTTGTCATTTTATTCTTTGATATGTGGGGTTGAACGTCCCAAAATCACCATAGGATTATAAAAGACGCTGCAGTGGAAGGCTCCGGTAATTTCGATCACCCGGGCTTCTTAAACGTGCACTCAAATCTGAGCACACGGGCCTTCAGAATTTTCACCTCCATCGACAATGCAGCCGCCGTAGCTGGGTTTCGATCCCGCGACCTGCAGGTCAGCAGCCAAGTACCTTCACGACTACACTATCGTGGCTGAGCTTGTCATCTCGTCGATTTTTGTCTATATTTTTGAGCTCTTTTTACGTCTCAGACGCATGTTTACAGGTTTTTTGAACCGTTCATTAGCGAACAGCGTTAATGGAGAAAAGGTAAGCAAGCTTTGAAGACATAGATATGTTGAGTAACTACAGCAAACTATTGCAAATCATAATGAAGTATTAGACTACGAAGGTCCATGGGTCCGAAAATGATATGCTAGAAACGAAGGTAATGCTGAACAGTCTCAGAAAAAAAGTGGTTTGCGACATCCATCAAGACACCAGAAGTAGTAAATAAAAAATTCTATTCAGGAAGGGTAATGATCGAAGGTAAAAACCATGAGAGTGAATGACTAGACAAATAAGAATTTAGCGGTTCAGATTTACAGATATTCTGAGATAATAAGAGGTAGTATACCACTTTAACTCAAAAGAAAAGCTTCCAGCAGCTGAATTTTACAGGATTATGAAAAAGTGAAGAGAAGAAAGCAGCAGGTTATAGAAATATATTTGTTACACGTAGGTGTAACCTTATAAAGGGCAAGAACAGAACTGAGTGGACGAGAGAACAGGTGAGTGTTCAAATTAAGAATGCAGCTAGAAAGCGAGATAAGTGGTGGCAATTAGGTAGAACATGAATTTTAACTGAAGCCAATCACGCAAAGCCACATTTACGCTTGAGAAGTGAAGCAAAAGCAAAAATGCGAGAGCGGCCCATAGCCCCGACCGCCCTCGTTGAAAATGTTCACATTCGTTCGGTCCCATCCGGCCATCTCTGCCGTCAATACCTGGAAGATTAATTCATCTTTGCCTTTTTTCTGAGCATTGAATTTTGTACCGAATCCTGGTTATGGACGGAACGGCTCGCACCTTTCCAAATGTTTTTTTTTTCGGGAGATACGTCAGCAGAAACGACCCGAGCGAACGCACCAGCAGCAGCGGCAGTGGATTCAGCTAGCTGTACCCAAAACTGAGAAACGTTGAGCTAGTGCAGCCAAAGCCGTGAAGCAAAAAGCGGATCTGCTATTGCGTTGCGGCAAAATCGGTCTCTGACCGATTTGTTCGTTCCAGCCTCGCAGCGTTGTTATCCGGCCGCTTAGCTGGTGCAGCGAGTGAATTTCCTCTGAGTTTTGCTGCTTTCGCTCCCTTCGAGGACAAGTGTGAACGCGTCTTAAAGATTGTCGTCTCTCGTGCTTCGAAGAGCGCCACCACCACAAAGCGTGGTCTCTCCTGCGCGCGCTTATCAAATTCCTGTTTCGAGAGAGAATGAGGATCATTCCATGGCTTGATTGATTGATTCATTGATTATTATGTGAAGTTTAACGTCCCAAAACAACCTAATGATTATGAGAGATGCCCTGGGGAGGGCTCCAAAACTTTTGATCACCTGGGGTTCTTTAGCATGCACCCAAATCTGAGCACACGGGCTCATATCAGAGCACCCAAATCTGAGCTACAACAATTACGCCTTTTTCAGAAATGCAGCCACTCCAGCCAGGATTCGATCCCGAGACTTGCGGGTCAGCAGAGTACTTTAGTCACTAGACCACCACAGCGGGACTCACTTCGCTCGCTACCGTGAACATAATTACGAAAGAACGAAGTGGCTTTGAATAGAGAAAAAAGGAAGAAAAAAGCGTGGTTCTGTTACTGCCTCTCTCAATTGAGGGCACCTCCGCAGTTCTGCGCAGAGAATAGGGGAATGGGAATCACAGAGACAGAATGAAGGGGTGAGAGAAGGGTGGTAAAAAGCATTCGATTGCTCGTAAGAACGCGGCAGACGCGATAGACAGAAATGCCGCCGAGAAACCTGAATTGAGGAGATGCGCCCTTGAAAGAAAACAAAGAAAGAAAAAAAAGAAATTGAGAGAAAAAACCCACTGGACAAGTGGAAAGAATTTAGGCGCACCCGAACTGAGAGAGAAGCGCGAGAGTGTGTGCTGCGATAGCGCAGCACACCACCGAAGAACAGGGAAAAAAATGACCTGAATCTACATGTTACACCGTAAATGTCTTCGAAAGACGGTAGTCTTGTGTCCACAGAGAGAGTGAACAAAACGTTTATTTGATGTTCTGCGCAAGAAAATTGGTGAATGATATTCTGAAGGCGCTGCGTTAGAGTGCCTAGAGCGTGTAACGGAGGTGAACAAGCGCATCTAGGCACGTTAGACACGAGCACCATCTGGCAATCATTTTTGAAAACAGAGGCATGCAGCGAGCAGAGAAAGATGCGCCAGTCTCGGAGGTGATAAGGTGTAAAACGCAAGTGACGGGCAGGTACCACCACGACTTCGTAGCAAAGCGTTGGAAACACCTTTTTGAGCATCACGTTGCACTGTCAGCGCAGCGCGATTGAACGCTACACTCCTTAGAGTTACTTGTGTGGGACCCTTCTGGTATAAAGACAGACATAGAAAACATCGAAGCGTTGTTGTGGCACCTCAGATATGCGCAATCATTGCGTTTTTAATTACAAATCGCACAACTATGAACGCTAAACTTTGAGCGATATTGGTGGGCGTTGCGGATGGGGTTGGCCGTTTGGTGCTGTTCGAGGTATCGTTAGGACAGACGGACAGACAGACAGACAGACAGACAGAGGGACAGACAGACAGACAGACAGACAGGCAGATACACCGAATGATCAACAGACAGACAGAAAGACAGCCCAAAATGTTTCCGTTAAAGGTCCCCAAGAGAGACTATCGTCTTTAAAAAAGAAAAAAGAAGTCAAGCAGCTCGGAGCAGTGAACGTAAATAAAGCCACGTTGGACTCCGAGGATGCATAGGGCTCGGTGCGATTTAGTGTCGCACGAACTAAACGACTCTGAATGAGGAAAAAAAAGGAAGAAATAGGCGCACGTGCGGAAAGAAGAAGACCGGTAAAAGCACACTGCTCACATACGAAGAAATAAGAATTGTGACAGTCGTTCGTTCTTCCTTATGTATACTTGTGCGGTTGTGACGTGCGTACTTCTTTCTGTTTATGCAGCGCGCTTCAAATGTAGAGCTGTGACAGTTGTTAGTCCGCGCTCTTTATCTGTATGCTCTTAGTGGGATTTTGTGGCGCAAGGGCCATGGGGGGCCAAAGAGCACCATGTCTTTGATGCGATGTAATTGATGACTAATGAATGCGATGACAAAGTGTATTACGGCTGTATAGAGGCCTAAGATCACGTTCTGTATAAAATCGTAAAATATGTGTATGAAGCTTAAATTCATGACAGTGATACGCAATTTGATGCAGAAGGTGGAATGAATCCCAAGTGACCTTGGTATCTACAAGTGAGCGATTGCAAAATAGCACAGATGCCTCCTCCACTCCTTTGAAAACTAAAGGGTGAGAGGCAGGTGCTTCTCAGAGTAGCTACCGCAGCAACAACCTCTACAGAGAGGTAATGCTATGGATTTTCTTTGTATATAATGCTGAAGCTTCGAATTTCATTTAAAAACGCAAACAACGACTGATATTTAATAAGTGTTTCTTTGCCAATGAACGTCCCAGGATGAAGTGGAATGTGTTCATAGTAAGCTAACGAAAAATGCTTTTTCTAATAGAGTCTAGTTCCGTGCATTGGATGAGGATGTGGTTGAAGGTAATTCCCCACATCTATCCCACAAAGGTGGATCGCCACCACACAAAAGGTGTGAGTGTGTGCTGTGTGTATGTCCTGTTCGTAGTTTTGTAAGTGTCACTTCTGTATGGCGTAATTTTGATATTGGCGGCCAATCACCAAAAAACGGCTTGATGACGTGCAATTGATTTTCTCTGTGACTATCTCATGTGCTCTACCAATAAGCTCTAAGCTTTCGTTTAAGATATTGTTTTAGCTCAAGAGCAGGGACAGCTACGTATGTATTAGCAGCGCTATCATGGACAGACGCGGCTAGCTGGTCCACCAGCACGTCACCTTGGGTCTCGCCGTGTCCTGGCTTCCAGCACACTACAACATCCTATTTAGACCTATACACTGTGCACAGTAGTGAATAAAGCGAAACAAGGACCAGGTTTTTGTGCTTTTAGGAGTTTTCAGAGCTTTTACAACGCTTAAAGATTCTATGTACATTACTGCCTTTTCTAGCTATAAATCTTTAATCTGCTTAACGGCCGCAAGTATCACAAAAGCTCGTGCGGTGAAGATGCTCGTGTTAGGATGCAGAGTGCCGAAATCCAAAAAGAATGGACCAACCTCTGCGTACAAAACAGAAGTGTGAGACTTTGAGGCATCATTAAAAAATTCAGGACAAGCGTATTTATGCTGCAGTTCCATGAAATATGTGTGGATGTGTAAAATGGGTGCATGCTTTGTAACCTCTAAGAGAGACACATTGCAGTCTATCGACTGCCACTGCCCCGGTGGCAAGTGTGCTGCAGGAGCCATCAAAAGGTGGTAAAGCGGCACTCCAGTTTCCTAAGCAAGGCCCCTCGCCCGAATCGAGTAGGGTTGTCGCAGCGAAGGCCGATTGTAGAACAGGGCAAAGCTCGGCATATCATTAATGGTCGAATGTGTAGGGTGTTCTTTGTGTGCATTCACTTTGAAATAATATAGCAACAACATGGAAGATATCTGAAGTTGCAACAACCGCTCGTTTGATTCTACGTACTGTCTCTCTACAGAACAAGTGGCTAAAGCACCCGTGGAGAGCCGCATGCCTAAATGATGGACATAGTCAAGCATCTTGAAAGTTCTTGGTGTGGCAGACTGATGAGCAATCACCCCATATACTAAGCGCGTGCGTATGAGGCTTTTATAAAGATTCATCATCATCATCATCATCATCATCATCATCATCAGCCTGTCTACGTCCACTGCAGGACAAAGGCCTCTCCCATGTTCCGCCAGTTAACCCGGTCCTGTGCTTGCTGTTGCCAATTTATACCCGCAAACTTCTTAATCTCATCTGCCCACCTAACCTTCTGTCTCCCCCTACCCCGCTTCCCTTCTCTGGGAATCCAGTTGGTGACCCTTAATGACCAGCGGTTATCCTGTCTACGTGCTACATGCCCGGCCCATGTCCATTTCCTCTTCTTTATTGCAGCTATGATATCCTTAACTCCCGTTTGTCCCCTAATCCACCCTGCTCTCTTCTTGTCTCTTAAGGTTACACCTACCATTTTTCTTTCCATTGCTCGCTGCGTCGTCCTCAATTTAAGTTGTACCCTCTTTGTGAGTCTCCAGGTTTCTGCTCCGTAGCTAAGTACCGGCAAGACACAGCTGTTATATACCTTCCTTTTGAGGGACAGTGGCAATCTACTTGTCATAATTTGAGAGTGCCTGCCGAATGTGCTCCACCCCATTCTTATTCTTCTAGTTACTTTAATCTCGTGGTTAGGCTCTGCGGTTATTACCTGCCCTAAGTAGACATAGTCTTTTACAACTTCAAGTGCACTATTACCTATCGCAAAGCGCTGCTCCTTTCCGAGGTTGTTGTACATTACTTTCGTTTTCTGCAGATTAATTTTAAGACCCACCTTTCTGCTCTCCTTGTCTAACTCCGTAATCATGAGTTGCAATTCGTCCCCTGAGTTACTCAGCAATGCAATGTCATCGGCGAAGCGCAGGTTACTGAGGTACTCTCCATTAACTCTTATCCCTAACTGTTCCCATTCTAGGCTTCTGAAAACGTCCTGTAAGCACGCAGTGAATAGCATTGGGGAGATTGTGTCCCCCTGCCTTACACCCTTCTTTATTGGTATTCTGTTGCTTTTTTATGAAGCACTAGGGTAGCAGTTGATCCCCTGTAGATTTCTTCCAGAATGTTTATATATATTTCATCTACGCCCTGTTTCCGCAGTGTCTGCATGACGGCTGATATTTCTACTGAATCAAACGCCTTCTCGTAATCTATGAAGGCTATGTATAGTGGTTGGTTATACTCTGAGCATTTCTCTATTACCTGATTGATAGTATGAATGTGGTCAATTGTTGAGTAGCCTGTTCTAAATCCTGCTTGTTCCTTTGGTTGATTGAATTCTAATGTTTTCTTTACTCTGCTAGCAATCACCTTTGTAAATAGCTTGTATACTACAGAGAGCAAGCTGATTGGTCTGTAATTCTTCAAGTCCTTGTCATCTCCTTTCTTATGTATTAAGATGATGTTAGCGTTCTTCCATGACTCTGGTACTTTTCCCGTCAGGAGACACATCGTAAATAGAGTGGCTAGTTTTTCTAACACAATCTGTCCTCCATCTTTCAGCAGATCTGATGTTACTTGATCCTCACCAGCAGCTTTGCCTCTGTGCATGCTCTCCAAAGCTTTTCTGACTTCTTGTATCATTACCGGTGGGGTGTCGTCTGGGTTACTGCTAGTTCTTATAGTATTAAGGTCGTGGTTGTCTCGGCTACCGTACAGATCTCTGTAAAACTCCTCCGCTATTTTAACTATTCTATCCATATTGGTAGTTAATTTGCCTTCTTTGTCCCTTAGTGCATACATCCGCCTTTTGCCTATCCCAAGTTTCCTCTTCACTGCTTTGACGCTTCCTCCGTTTTTCAGAGCGTGCTCAATTCTCTCCATGTTATACCTTCTTACATCGCATACTTTACGTCTATTAATCAGCTTCGAAAGCTCTGCCAGTTCTATTTTGTCTGTTGTACTTGACACTTTCATCATTTGACGCTTCTTAATTAGGTTCTTCGTTTCCTGGGAAAGCTTGCCGGTGTCCTGTCTAGCTACCCTGCCTCCAACTTCCACTGCACACTCCGTGATGATACTCGTCAGATTATCATTCATTGTATCTACGCTAAGGTTGGTTTCCTCGCTAAGAGCAGAGTACCTGTTCTGCAGTGACACTCTGAATTCCTGTACTTTCCCTCTCAGTGCTAGCTCATTGATTTGCTTCTTGCGTATCAGTTTCTGTCGTTCCTTCTTCAAGTCTAGGCGGATTCGAGCCCGTACCATTCTATGGTCACTGCATCATACCTTGCCAACCACTTCCACATCCTGCACGACTCCTGGGTGTGCAGTCGTTATAAAGTCTATTTCGTTCTTATTTACGCCATTAGGGCTCCTACATGTACACTTGCGGTTTTCTCGTTTTCGGTAGAAGGTATTCAAAATACGCAGATTATTGCGTTCTGCGAATTCTACTAGTAGCTCTCCTCTGGCGTTTCTAGTGCCGATGCCATAATCTCCTACTGCCTGGTCTCCAGCCTGCTTCTTCCCTACCTTTGCATTAAAGTCGCCCATTACTATAGTATACTGTGTTTTCACCTTACTCATTGCCGATTCCACGTCTTCATAGAAGCTTTCAACTGAAGCGTCATCATGGCTGGATGTAGGCGCGTAAGCGTGTACTACCTTCATTTTGTATCTTTTATTCAGTTTAATTACAATGCCTACCACCCTTTCATTAATGCTATAGTAATCCTCGATGTTGCCAGCTATGTTTCTGTGAATTAGGAACCCTACTCCCAGTTCTCTTCTGTCTGCCAAGCCCCGATAGCAAATGACGTGCCCATTCTGTAGCACAGTATAGGCCTCATCTGTCCTCCTAACCTCACTCAGCCCTATTATATCCCATTTAATGCCTTCTAGCTCCTCGAATAATACAGCTAGACTTCCCTCACTAGATAACGTTCTAACGTTAAACGTTGCTAAGTTCAAGTTCCAATGGTGGCCTGTCCGTATCCAGAGATTCCTAGCACCCTCTGCTGCTTTGCAGATCTGACCGCCGTCGTGGTCAGTTGCTCCGCAGCTGGTGGGGACTGAGGGCCGTGAGGTAATTGACGAATGCCTACGGGAGGGGGTGGCCAGATACTGCACCAGGGTGGCCAATTCTTCTCTGGTGAGATCTTATAAAGATTCGTGAGACGTTTTTGTCACTACCCCACGATGTGTGCGAAAAGAACTTTAGTACATGCATAGTATTCGGGCATTCGTTTTTGAGATTTTTTATGTGCGTACGAATGTGAATTTTATATCTAAAATTATGCCTAAAAATTTGTGTTCAGTTTTCACAGCAAGTCCCTGGCCGTGAAGGTGAATGGTCGGATCAGGATGAGAACCTCTGTTTCTTAAAAATAAAACGCATGCGTTTTTTTTTTGCGAATTAAGGGTGAAACCATTATCGTCTGCCCATTTAGTATCCTTATTTAAACCAAGTTGGAGTTGCCGCTCGAAGATTCGAAGATTGCAGGATTTGAAAGAGATCTGAACATCGTCGACATAAGTGCAATAAAAAATATTGCGTGTAATGGGGGAATGTAAGGTATTCAATTTTACAATAAAGAGCGTGCAGCTCAAGACACCACTTAGCGACACTCCCGTCTCCTGGACAAATGTTCGTGACAGGACATTCCCCACGCGGACACGAAAAAGGCGGTCGGAAGAGTATCTTTCAAATATGGTCAGCATGTTACCTCGGACACCAAAGTGCGAGAGGTCTCGAAGTACGCCGAAGTGCTAGGTGGTGTCATGAGCCCTCTCTATATCAAGAAACGATAAAAGAAAGAATTGATTATGGGAAAAAGCATCACGAAATTGCGTCTAAACTCGTAACAAGGGATCAGTAGTGGATCTATCCTTACAGAATCCAAACTGGTATGGGTCCAGTAGATTGTTTGTTTCCAGAAATTGTAAAATGCGGCAGTTAATCATTTCTTTCGAAAAGTTTACACAAAACAGTTTATGAGGGTGATAGGCTTCTAGCTAGTGACGGGTGATTTATCTTTGCCTTGTTTTAAAATTGGAATAATAATGGCTTCTTTCCAGGCAGAAGTAGTCTCGCCCGAAAACCAAATGACATAATATAAGGAAAGAAGCGTTTTTTTGCGTTTAAGAGGGCAGGCGTTTTAGCATTTCATAAACTACTTGGTCGGAGCCTGGAGCAGATTTATTACAACAGTATAACGATGCCTGTAGCTCAGCTAAGACGAAAGGTTCAGTATGGATCGTGCTTTGTAGGTTTGCGTTCTACTTTCCGTTTTTCAATTATTTTTTTGTATCTCTGAAACGATGTGGTATTGTGTGACGAGCTCGAGAGCTGTTCCAAGTGCACCCCGAACGAGTTCGCCTGGTTCTCCAAGCTGTCACTTTGTGTGTTCGCAAGAGAGAGCGAATGAGATTGCCTTCCTACTACCTTACCTACCATGCTCCAGACTCTCGCCTGCTGTGTAAATGAAGTGATTCTTAATGAAAGCCTATGCTAGCTTTCTTTTCTTGCCTGTCTGCATCTTCTTCTGCCATGGGATTTTATCTTTTTAAATTTGTCCAGGCTCTCGGCTGTCAGTGAATCTCTGAGCAACTTCCATGTCTTATTTCGCTCTTTTCGTGCATTTCGACACTCGCTAATCCACGTTTAAGAAGGGTAAGAGGGCACTGAATACGAATACACGAAGAAAGGACACACACATAGCGCTACTTTTAACAGTTTATTTTTGTGATCACAACACTACTTATAGGCAACAACGATGAGCACAACTTCTGCGCAAAAGTAACCGCACCAGTACTACGCATCACGACGGACATCAAGGAAATCGAATTCCTTTTTCGTCAGCGTGGTAGAAGGCATAGTAACACCTGTCACCCAACATTTAAATCTGTCCTGCCTCTAATATCTAGCGTGTAAGCTGATTCTTATTTTTTGATAAAACCCCGCACGTGTTGAACAGGGGCATACAACCACACTTCTTACAATGTATTGCTAAGAACCCACCTGCCCATTTTTTTACAGTGTAATGATGCTCGCGCAGCCGGTCATTCAATCAACGACCAGCTTGTCCGACGTAGCAGTGACCATAAGATAGCAACAGGCAATACACGACAGACTCAGCGCACTCAACAAACCTTATTTTGTGATTAGTTTTGCACCCCCGATTTTGGTTTGCATTTCTCGTCGTAATCCTGCGCAACCTTTACAACTTGTATCGCGCCGAAAAGATCACGCACACTTTCGCCCACTGGGCAATCTTTTTCAGATTGTGAGAAACCGCGTGAACGTAAATAATCTCATATGATTGCTCGAATTATCTCGCTGCATTCCGGTTTTTGTTGTTGCTGTCCCCTAAGATACATTCAACTACGGAGAAAAGCAATACCTGGGGAACCTGGCATCCAGCAACCTCTTCCTTTGCTGATCGAAACTGAATTGGACCATATGGTGACACGACTTCATTAGGGCATTCTTGAAGCAAAGCTTTGTAATAGCCCTCTTCCCTCCGTAGAACTTCTGCATCGGAGTATTTCTGCAGGCCCCTTTCAAGTAGGTAACGATGACGCGCGAGCCGTGATCTGTGGCAGCTAGCGCGATGGCGACTTCCTCCGCCTGTGTTATGTACTGTGCTCTAAGTGTGAGGCCATTCACCGCGACGTTTTGGTGGACGACTGCAGCTGTGTATCATCCCCTATGACGAGGGCCAGAGACGTCCTCGTAAAAGACGCGTGTTTGTTTCCATAGTGGTGGGCCAGTGCCTTTGCCCGCGCAAGTTGCCTGCCACTGTGGTTGTCATGTGTTACGTTGGCTAAAAGAGGGTGCCCTTGTAAGGCCATCTCCAGACTTCTGGGAAGCGTACACGCTCCTCTGCCTTTGTTGGAGGGTGGATGATCAGTGCGGCTAATGGGTGGCCCGACGTGGTCTTTGAACGTCGTGTGTATTGTTTGATCAAGCGTGCCTCCCGGAGCTCCGTGAAAGTGTCTACTAACCCCAGGCCTATAAGGCGCAGGTTGGCCTTGGTGTTTGAGAGATCGAGGGCACCCTTGTACTTATTCAAGAGAACAACCTCTAGGGCGTTCTCGCTGAACTTGCGCAGGTGTAGGTAGGGAGCGATGTAGAAGACTCGAATGAATACTAATGCATGCGCCAGCCACAAGACGCCTCTACGACGTAACCACCCGCGCTTGTTAGAAACCCTGGGGACCATACGGCTCACCTGGCCCACCACCTTACGCAGTTTGGTTAATGCAGTATCTACTCGTCACTGTTTATAAATGTTGAAGGCCTACAAAGCGTGCTGTCTGCCTTTGACATTCTCCAGGTGAGCTGTTAGATTCCTCATAGCTAGATTAAACATTAGGGGTGAGGGCACCACACCTAATGTGAAAACTCGTGACTAATTGGCAGTGGCTGTGTTCTTCATTTTGTATTTTGATATAGGACTGTCGGTCAGAGAGGAATCGTCTAATGTATTGAAACGTGTCGTGTGCACAGTTGGTGTGGGAAAGGTGCGTAGAATGAACATTGTCGAAAGCGCCCTTCAATTCTAGGGCAACTACGGCCTAATAAGGTCGTTTTTGACCAGATTTACATTTACGCAGTTTAAATTATTCAGGGAATTTCGTGCGTACCAGTGCGGAAGGAACTTGAAAATGTCTGCGAATACGTGTTGGCTCTCCAAAAACACGGACAGCCGATCTCGCACCATCGTCTCCATCACCTTTTCCGCACAAGAAGGGAAAGTCATGGGGTAGGGGTTGTCTGTGTCTATGGCTTCATCGGCTTTTCGAGTGAGTGAGTGAGTGAGTGAGTGAGTGAGTGAATGAGTCAGTGAGCGAGAACTTTATTTTGGTGCAAAGGCGGCAGAAACTGGACGGGACTGGAGGCTTCGCTAGCTCAGCCAGGTGGCTCCACCCAGGAAGGTGCCGGGAGGTGGAGTCTCTCGGTGATGTCCCGGGCCCTTTGAACAGCCAGGAAGTTGTAGAGTACCGTGCTGCGCCTGGCAGCCTCCCAAGAGGTTTGGTCTGTTGTCAATCCGAGTTAAAGGGACACAACCAGAGCACGTGTTCAACATTACAGTACTCGAGATGACACTGCGGTCAGTGGGGTGAGAAATCTGGGTCGAGAAATCTGTGCAGTATGGTTGGTGTGATGTGCCTTCGCTTCTGTAGTTGCCGAAGTGTAACTGCTTGCCCTTTGTTCAATTTATAGTGCAGCAGAGAGAAAACTCTGCGCCCTAGTTTACAAGCTGTGGTGATCTCGTGAAATGTAATGAATAGATCCTTGAAGTGCATACATGCCCATTCGCTACCACTCTGAGAGGGCCGCTCACCGCCGCGGGTAGCCAGTTCGCATGCAAGCTGGTGAGCCCTCTAGTGTAGATTGCTGGTCGGGCAAGACGAGAAATTACCCATATGGGCCAGGAACCGTGCAATATGTGTCAGGGGAACTTCCACTTCAATTTTCTGAGTAGGTACCTTATTCGTGATGTGAGCAGCCGTAGTAGAGACGAAGCCATATGAGAATGACGGGATAGCTGTTTTTGAGTCCGAAAAGATATTGACATTCCTTTTTGTTCCTGAAGAGCAAATGCTATTGCGAGTTGCTCGGCTTCGTGAGCGAACCTGGTGATCATCGGGGAAGCGTTAACTAGGCATCCTTTCTCAATAACAACAGTGATGACATACGCATCCTTTTTCGAGCATTGGGCTGCACCGACAAAGAGGGCAGCTGAGCTTGAGCGCCCGATCTTTCTCATGATGGCCTCGGCTCTTGCTCGTCGGCGCCCTTCGTTGTGCACCAGATAGATGTTCCTGGGGACCAGGTTGACACATAGGGCCCTTATTATCTCAGCAGATATACTGTGTTTTTCTAGTGGCATAAAGAGAGGTTGTAGCCCGCCTTCTGAGAAGATCCTGGTGCCTGCTTTGGTAAGTGACAATCAGCATAGCTGCGCTGTTCGTTGAGCTTCAAAGAGCTCCGTTGCTGTGTTATGCACTCCGAGCTGTAAGAGCCGCTCCGTGTTTGTGCTTTTCGGAAGGTTCAAGACCCATCTTAGCGCCGTCCTGATAAGGGTGTCAATCGTAATAAGTTCTTTTTTCAGTTTTAGGAAAGGCGTGGCGTAAATATTGTGGCTCAGGAGGAACGCATGGAAGGCTTTTATGAAATTATCCTCCTTCGGCCCCTCTCTTTTGCTGGCAACTCTGGAGATGACACTACAGAAGCTGTGAGCGCTCTTCTCGAGACGTCTCAGTGCCTCAGTGTTGTTGTTGTTGTACTTTCTAGTTCTCATGCCTTTTACCTTAACTGATTCACAGATGTGAATTGGTTTTCCACTTCTGGATCGCAGACTGATAGACGGCGATAAATCTCCGGCTCCCGCCTCGAAAAAGGCTTGCGCAAGAGCAGTTCTAGCTTATCAGGAGATGGCTCCCTTCCCGTGCTCGGCACAAAATTCTCCGTGACGTCGAGTCCTCATTGTACATTGCCCACCAGCTTCCCACTAGGGCCCTCTGAGGACCATATGGTGACGTCGTCCGCGTTTGTTGTGTGGCCAATGCCCAGAACGTCGGCGAGCCTCTGAGACAGGTTGTGCATTGCAAAGTTCAATAAAAGCTGGGACAACATTGATCTTTGCAGTGTACAAACGTTTCCAGTGTATACTCTTTGCTCTTGATAGGGCCGATGTAGATAAACCCTGCCCGACCTGCCCATAAACACTTGACAAAGTTGTAAAATTTTTCATCTAGAATCAACTTGGAAACTTCATTGGGAATGTGCTCATGCTACAGTGTGTTGAAGGCCTTTCTCAGATCGAGCGCCAATATCCCTTTGATGTCTAGAGACGTGTTATCCAGTATGGCACTCTTGATGAGAACCATGCTTTACCGCGGTGGTCTAGTGGCTAAGGTACTCGGCTGCTAACCCGCAGGTCGCAGGTTCGAATCCCGGCTGCAGCGGCTGCATTTCCGATGGAGGCGGAAATGGTGTAGGCCCGTGTGCTCAGATTTGGGTGCACGTTAATGAACCCCAGGTGGTCGAATTTTCCGGAGCCCTCCACTATGGCGTCTCACAATCATATGGTTGTTTTGGGACGTTAAACCCCACATATCAATCATCTTGATGAGAACCATAGCGTCTTGTGCTGACAGGGATTTCCGAAAGCCCACTATCTTGTGGCGAAAGAGACCTTCGTTCTCAATGTGTCCGCTAAGTCGAATATGAATGAGATGTTCCGCCAATTTTCCAAGGCATGATGTAAGTGATATCGGGCGCAAGTTTTCTGGTCCCAGGGGCTTTCCCGATTTGGGTATGAGTATGACCTCAGCCGTTCTCCACCCCTCTAGGATATTAACATCGGACAATACTTGATTGAACTTTTGCGTAAAAACTTCTGTTCCTGCGTTTTCAAGAAGCTTTTGTTTAAGAAGCTTGTTTGAGAGTCCGTCTGGGCCGGGCGCCGACCATCCGTTGAGGTCCCGCAAGGCGTGAAAAATCTCCGCAACTTCAGAAGGTCTATTCAAGGCGGA
The DNA here is from genome assembly GCA_013436015.1 of Rhipicephalus annulatus. Taxonomy (NCBI): domain Eukaryota; kingdom Metazoa; phylum Arthropoda; class Arachnida; order Ixodida; family Ixodidae; genus Rhipicephalus; species Rhipicephalus annulatus. The sequence continues at coordinate 1,489,001 of WOVY01011856.1, read as the reverse complement.
CTGTGGGGTTCCTTGATATTCAGATGTGGAGTTGCCCCCCAGTATAGATTTTCCTTCAAGTGGTAAGTAGATTTCCGCCAGTTTGTCAGCAATCTTTGTAGATCGCAGCCTTCCAAGGTTTGCATGCAGACGAGTTTCTCAATTTCCAACCGGGCGCTGCCTTTGGATTTGACGCTCTCAGTAAACAGATGTTTTAGTAGGGCCCATTTGCCCCCTTTGCGAATTTTGCCGTCTGCTTCGTCGCAGGCCTCATCCCATTGCTGCACAGCGAGTTTCTTGGCATGTTGTTCTCTGTCTTTGTTGAGTTGGAACATCTTGGCTCTGAGCCACCCGTTCAGCTTTTGCTTTTTCCACCTTTCATGAAGTGCGTTCTTGGCCTCCTGGAGATGTGCTAGCTTAGAGTCCATTGCAGGTACCTCCAACTCGGCGGAGATTTCCTTGGTTACCCTGTTAACCACCTCTTTCAGATTACTCACAAGGTTGTGGAATGTTTCTCGGGGCCTGTCTTCACTGTTTCTGACCTGGCGAAACATATCGCAATCAACGTACTTGTATTTTTTTAGCGGTAGTTGAGTAATGTGTACGTTGATTTCCGTGATGAAGTGGTCGCTACCCAGGTCCTCCTGTAGGTGGTCCCACGACCCTTCTACGTTGCGCAAGAAGGCTTAGTCGGGAGTGGTATCACGTTGTAAAGAATGGCCTTTGTGGGTCGGAAATCGAGTGTTCGTGATAAGTTTTAGACCAAGCGTCTCCGCAAACGCAGCACTTCGGTTCCTTTGGCATCCTTTTTGGAGTAACCCTATGATTTATTATTATGAGAGGCTTATTTTTGGCCTGTTTTGTAGCAACCAGAAATAGGCTCTTGAAGTTTCGAAGTCTCTCCCTCAGTGGGCTGTAGACGTTTAAAATGAAAATGTTGGTTTTGCTAGCACTACCGCGGATGATTTCTACCAGCTGTGATTCCGGACCTTGCTTGTATGCGAGGGTGGATTTCTCTACAAAGCTGGTGTCTTTGCGAGCGAGGGTGGCTAAACCCCTAGAAAGTTTGAAGTCGGGGCACAAGGTCAGCCTGGTTACCCTGTACCCCGGGAAACTTAGGTTTCGTGGGGATTCAGTGACTCCGCTTTCTTGCAGAAGAATAACATGTGGCTTTTTCTAGCATGATCTAATTAGTTGTGCTAGACTGTTTTTGCTCTTGGGAAATAAATTACAGCTCCACTGCCAGACTTTGAAAAGCTTCGGTGAACTATCCGTGATGAGGTTGTGCGAGTGTTACGACTCCACTGCCACAATCCGCATCAGCTTTTCGCGGTTCAGTGGGTTCAAGGGGCGGCATCACTGGACTCAGAGAGGACATCAGTGCTGCTGCTGCAGAAGTTGATGCTTGTTTGGCGGTTTTCTAGTGTGCCGCTGGTATTTCTAAGCGATCCAACCTAGAGTTGATGTGTGGGATTGCCTATTGCAGCTGTTGTAGCACGGTGCTGATGGTGCTCAGCGTGTTAGTACGGCTCTTGCAGCGTCGATTCGTGGAGTTATCCTCACCAGCTGAGACGTTTAAGGGGGCCTCGCTGATGTCTGGCATGCAGTAACTAAACACACCCTAGCCTTCTTCCGATATAGGTGTCACTGCTCTGTGCTTGTGTGCTTCTTTGTGTGCTTAAGACCGTGGGGAGTTGCTGGTAAGGTGTGGGGGTTTGTGCAGTGCTGTCTTGAGGGTCGCGAAATCTCTCGGTCATTAGTGTCATAAATTCTTCTAGTTTATGCTTTAATTCTTTGTTTCCGCGCTCTAGGCCAAGGATGTGTTTTTCATAGTTATTATGCTCTGGTTGTGCCTTACCTCTAAACGGGGTCGAGGGCAGAAGCTCAGGTCTCAGTGTTGTCGCTGCTGCTGCTGCTACCACTCCGCACCTTGTCAGCCCAGCTCAGCTTGGCCTTGGACTGAGAGTGGCGCCTGGATTGGCTACCGGCAGATCCCCGAGGGCCACGTCGGTAACGCGAGTGCCCTCGAGAGCGCTCTCGCTGTCGGGAGCGAGAAGCCTCTGTAGACCAGGAACGCGCCTTGGAGCTAGAATTCGCCCTGGAAAGGGAGCTTTGCCTCGCAGCGGCATCAGATGTCCATTGCTTCGTGACCATACCAGCACCCTCCTCTTGGTCATCCAGCAATTCGGAGCGTCTGTCCCTACGGCATTTTCTCACCATGTACGGATCGTAGTATCTCCTCTTTCACGAACGCTCACCCGTGATGTGATCTTCTCCGCAAAGTGTGCATGTGGGGGTGCAGCTGCATGTCTCTCGGGTAGATTCTGGAATGTTCATCCCGCAGTTGTGGCACTTTTGGTTAGGGGCGAAGCTCCTTATAGCGGCACCCGTTCGTCCCTCGTAGTCGTAGTAGTGTGTAAGCAGTGTTACATTTTGACCTTTAAGGTGGTGCCGGTGGAAGATTTTTTCTGTGCGTTGTTGAACCATAAAGCACTCGCAGCGTGCGCGTTAACTAAAAGGCGAATTCTCCTGTCTCTCCTTCCCTCTTAGCAGCCATTGGCATGTACATTGAGCATTATCTGACAAGAAAGGGTTGCTACGTTATACTCACTGGGCGTAACCTCCTTGGTTTTAGAAAAGTTTAGTGAGCGTTGGGCCGCAGTGCCATGAATACAGTGAACTAGTATATACCATGAACTCGAGGTGGTTAAAGGTGGGAAGTAGACACGACGCGCAAGCCATAAAAACGTGTGCGCGTGCTTCCTCTCGTTCAGTCTTTGGAATGTCCGCTGGATGGCGGTGCTTCTGTATAAGGAATATATGATGAAAAGATTCGAGATGGTGGTACTTGGAGTGTTGAATAGGTGGACGAATGGACACACAGACAGATGCATGGACGGACGCACGGATGGCTGCACAGACGGATGGACGCATGGATGGACGCAGGAGCGAATGCATGGACGAACGCAGGGACGGACGCACAGATGGACGTGCGGACGCACGAACAGACGCACGGACGGACGGGTGGATGAACGCACGGGCGGCCACACAGACGCACGCATGGATGGACGGAAGCTAGAACGAATAAACGGACGGATGCTTCGCCCTACTCTCCATCATTCACTTCGTCAATATGCTGCCATTTTTTTCGTCTTTGCTCTTATGTCATACGTCGGCTCAGTGCCTTACTTGGCCGCAAGCGTAGCAGATATCCACCTGCTTTCTGTACAGCGAGCATTTATGTAGGCCGACCCGCACGCAACGTGCTTCGGTATGCGTGAACCTTACAGTACGACCATGGCTCGCGTGTTCTTGATTCTCTTCATGCCAATCGCTGTTTGGCTATGGCTGTTCACAATTGCCTCGGTGAGTTGGGGCTCAGTGATCGACGGGTCTAGGTTTCAAAGTACCTCTTTGCAGGTACTCTCCAGTGCCGCTACGTAGGCATATACCTCGAAGGCTCCAAAGCTTGCGTGCATTCTTCGTATGGTGGCATAAGCCTTGGCATTGGTTTTTATGGGAGTAGAAAGGACGATAATGTTTTGTACCTTGTTCAAGTAAACGAAGTCTTCTTCTGCCTGTTTGTCCGTGAGAGTTTCGGCCACAATCAGAGACTTCGAAAGTACGAAGTGGTATACTCTGCAAACGTTCATGCCTCCCTTGGGAAGAATGATAACCCTAAGGTGTTCTTCCGGAATTCTGGGGAGTCGGGAGCCGATTACAAGCCTCTGAAATGTCGATTGTGTACAGTTGTAAGGTCATTTTTTCTCAGGCGCGTCCTCACTTTTCGTGCCAGACGCAGGCGTTGCGTTCTTTGTCGGGTCCGGTCGTCTTCGATTACCATAGGCGGTAATCCAGCCGGCGTCGGAAAGATCATCTTGCGTAGCCTGCATTCCTTCTACTGCGACTATCCGGGGCATTGTGTCTGGTTTCGTTGAATGCGTATTTCACTGGGCCCGGTTCGGCCGCCTGTAAGCCGTATTCATGGCCTGCTCTAATGTCATACTTGCGCCAAGCCGAGACGTGGTCAGGCTCGGCAGCCGATGCACTGTGTTGACTGGTCAAAACCTGATAAAGTCTCGAAACATTCACTCACTGCGGAAACGGTGATATCCTCGTAAAGAGCGCTGAAGTACCGTTCACGTAAGTCCGAAAACTTGACGCTTATTGTAAAAAAAGACTAAAATCACATAAAGAGTTGGGAGCCGACACAGACGTGTCCGCACTCCTCGGCGCCACCTCGCCTCTCCCCCGACTTTTTGAATGAAAGTGACCCGGACGTTCTTCCGTTCAATTAGGAGGGATGTTCTACCAAGCCAGATTGAGTTTATGTATGCGAGGAGTGCGTCGTACCGGGTCGTTAGGGTGGCAATTTCAGTGTTGGTTTGTCACTTCCCAGTGCCGTTTCTCGCTTCATTTTCGTCACAGCCGCCTTCAGGTAATGGAGCCGGAACGGTATATCCAGCTCCGCGTTCTTGAAACCTGTATACAATTGCACTAGCTCTTGGGTGGCCCGTTTGACACAGAGATATTGTTAACGGAGTTTGCATACTAATTTTGAGATGTCTTCGTCGAAGGCTTGCAGAGCTCGTTGGAGGTGTTATTGTGTCTCGGCTCTTGTTTGGGTCAGATAGATAAACGCGCAAAAGAGAGGTCAAATGTTCCAGCTGGGCATTTGCATAGCATTTGTAGCCATGGCTTTGGTCTACTAAGTTCGAATCCGTAAGCTGGGCCGCGTTTTTGTGGCACGTTGGGGAGCTCAGCAACGCAAATTTTGAGTACTGTGTTTTTTGCGGCGCCATGTGCGGACGAGGCCGTGTCGCACCTCCTAGAATTGAGGAGAAATTTCGGAACCCTTACGTATACTCTGAGAGTTGAACATGTGTTTCTCTGGAACGAAGGTGGGTAACCCATTTTTGTGAACATGCGTGGTACCCGTTTCATGACTAGAGGACAGAGTAGTGTAGTTTTTCAGGAACTTTGTCCAGTCCGGTAAGCGGGCTTCAGCGAGGGCTCTTGCCAATGATGTGGCTGTGATGATGATGATCATATGTAGGGTTTAACGTCCCAAAACCAGATGTGGTTGAGACGGTTTTGTTAAATATGCAGTGGTCCCTGCTGAGGATTTTCTCGGTGTTAGGCCAGTCTGCGTGTCTCATGATTTTGGGGAAGGTAAGGTCCCGAGTAACGGAGTTACCCACTCGCATCGGATGTGCAGGGTCAGAGTGAAGATTGAGGTCCAAACTGGACCCCATTTCCGCTAGCTTGCGTCTACACTTCTTATCTGGCGCGTAGCTGCAGAATGTGCGGTGAGTGTTAAAATCTCCCACGATCCCAAGGGTATCCGAACCCGCAGCCTTGAGGGCGCACCTGGACAGTGCTCTGAAAGACACAATTTTAAGTTTGGGGGAGCAATAGATGTTGAGTATGTGTAAAGGTGCATCTCGTTTTTTAAGCAAAATGACAGTGACCACCGCATCGAAATACTCAGTATTACGTTCTAAAATTAGCTTGGTTGGCTGTATAATTTTGTACACGAATATACAAAAAGAAGGGTTCTGCTGGAACGTGGAATAATTTCTAACGATAGCGCCTTTCCGTGGCTCCTGGAGGGCAACCATTGCGAGAAGTGAAGCCAGTTTTGATTGGAAAAGCCGGAGGTGAGCCCGCTGAGTGCGGGTAACGTAATTCCCGGCCCAATGAGTAATTCAGATGGGGATGACCGTATTGTAACATAAAAACCACCTAACTTTGAGGGTCCCCCGCCATGGTCATATAAGTTAAAAGCCGGTTGTAGGAGTGCCGCTGCGGAGTCAGCTCTCGCGATGAGGGTAGCGTCCTCAATACCTGAGAGTGTGCAGCTGCCACCATTATCTACATCATTTTTAAGGCGTGCGACGCGAGGTTTCAAGATAGCGGCCAGACTTGTATTTAATGAAGTCACCCGGTCATCGTACACTAAGCAACGGCTGTGTTATGGGCTGGGCGATCATTGTGGGAATCATTTCGTTCATTGTCGTGGTAAAAGAGTTGGTGGCAGCTGTAATTAGATTTCTGATACATTAGCATGGGCGTCCATGCGGACCTTTAGGAAGCCTCCAGTGCAGCTTCCACGTTCAGTGCTGCCATCGGAGCATTGTGCTCACTTTCCATAGCCTCGGTTGCGCGAGAGGGATAAGTGGGTGAGGAGGGAGTAGTGAGCTCTTTTGATTTGGATTCTAGGAGTGCTATTTTTTAGCAACATCTGAATTTGGCCCTCTAGAGCTGCTATCTAGGATTCCTCTGCACTGCGTGCCACAGTGGGTGGGAGGGCGCAGCCCTGCCCACACCGCTTACCGTCGCTCACCCACAACACAAGCAGTGGGGGAGCTAAGAAAATGAGGGAACGTCTTCTGATGGAGTTCAGCGATATCCAGCAATGTATACGTGTTTGTACAAGCCTACATGAGGCTTTGGGTTTTAAGAACAAACATGGAAAGCTGAACACGTCCGCAATAGAAGCAAGTAAAAAATGGTGGGCAGAAAAGTTGTGATAAAGGTCAGAAATAGTGGGAAAATGAAAGTATTCCGCTTGAAGAGTGAAGAAAGAGATAGATGGATAACATATATTTTTCTTCGTTGTAATAACATCGACCTATTTGAAGTAGATAAGGTATTAGACCAAGATAAAAGAAAGCTGTCTTTTTATTTATTCTTGCGAGCCTTGTGGCACACATGTCATCGCCCCGTTATAAAGGGGGCGTTTATAGTATCTATTCATCATGTTGTCCTCCCGGCTCGGCGACACGAAGGGGAGGCCGAGATGGCGGCTCTACTTCTTTGCTGCCAATTTTATTTGGTCCTGCCCCTCAAAGCCATAACCTCGTGTATACAGAATTCTGGCGCACTCTCTTGAGTTTTTCGCGTGTTCACCAACATACACCTAGCGTGTGTGCGTTTGATGCGTATACATGGGTGTGTGCGTGTATTTGCACTGAAATAAGGTTTCGTAATGTTCTACCAAGTAGTTCAACAACAACTTCTCTGACAACACACTGAGAACCACGGAACACACTTGTGAGGGGCCCGCATTTCCTTCACAAGAGGAGCTTGTTGATTGTAGATGCCGCACAAGTTGGGCTGCATGTTTAGACATCAATGCGCTCGGTGACTGACGGACTGACACAGGCCGCAGGCATGAATAGTCCGGTTTTGAAGTGGAATGAACATGTTATCATAGTGCACCAAACGCAGTTTAGCCTTCCCAGCGAAGGTTACCCGAGCCCTGTTAGAGACTCAAATTTTGTCACTTTGACGATTGCTCCTGTTCTAGAAGCGATTCAGTGCTGTGCAAGTTGATAGTGACGATGGGAGACATCGCCTCCGTGTTGTCGAAAAGATCCATAGAGTGCGATCACAACATGCTCAGTGTTGCTAGAAAATTCCCAGACAAGCCCATTTGCCACCGCCAGGAAGGCTAAACCAATGGAACACCGGATGTAGACCAATATGAGGTTTTGTTCACGAGACGGCATATGCGATACTAACATTGCCAACTCGGTCCCAGTTTAGACCGAAAAGGCGGCTTTGTTATGGTTCTCAGAGAAAGCTTGGTGCATCAACATATGTTTGCGTGGCTTGAGCACGACCTCGATGTCATCGGGGCCCAATTTCGGGAATGGCCGAGGCCTCCAGTGTGTAATAACGTTTGCCTTTTGCAGCTCGCGATTGAGGAGGCTGCGTCTTGGCAGGCGGTGTTCAGGAGGCCGGGATGGCAGATGAACACCGCTGTCTTTGGTTGAAATATAGTGAACTAGAATATACTTTATTTGAACGGACGCACGACGCGCGACCACCTACTTTAGCGATTGGTGCCGAACATTTGGAGCAGTGTAATTGTCCTCGCGAGATGTTGGAACAGTAGTCCAGACCTTGCCTAGAGGATCGTGATCCCTCAAGTGAGACTTGGTGGCTTCCATGTTAGCTCGGGTGGCAGGTTCGAGGCAATAGGTGTTTCAGGCCGCCGGGTTCTGGCGTCACCGTGAGGCGCAACGGCGTTGCCTCCTTGGTCGGGTGAAGTTCAACTGTAGGGACTTTAAAAGTGGGCTACCGTGGCGTAAAACTTCGTTTCAACGTAATTCAGATGATTTGCTGCATCTATGTACGCCGACTGTGGCGAGTGCAGATGATTGAGCCGTGGCTCTAACTTAGTGTGACAGAGCCAATTCTCCTCACGTATTGCTCTATCGCGCACTAGCAGTGCCTTTGATGTTTTGAAGAAGATGACTCGAGGTTCATGGTACAATCACAATCACATTCGCATTGCGTACGTCATCCAGCCCTTCCCGACAGATGCGTTGCATATACCCGCGAGCGGGTATGTGCCGTAAGTGATTTATGCCGCGAGAACAGACAATGCTTATTTGAACGCGTAAGCGCAAAAAAAGCTTACATCAGCAGTGTTGGCCTAACAAATAGAAAGAATAAATGTCAGCGTCCCTGCAGGAATCAAACTCCAGCATTGTGCTTGGCTGTCACTTGTCACCGTTAATTGGGAGGTAATCATCAGGCTGACGCCAAGGGCTGCCGTGTGGGCTTCAGAAACGAAGCACGATAGCGCGTAAAATGAAGTTTTGGTGCTTTTGAGGCCAATGAACACTGGTCGTGGCCCAAAAAACGACTCATGACCGAGAGTTGATAACAAAAGAAAAATATATTCTCAGATACAGCAGAGCAAAGACAAAAACATACACACTTGGCAATGATGAAATACAATACAATAAAACTCACAAGATACTCCAAAACATTCAAAACAACAAGCAAAAACAAGAACTTGCAGTGCAATGCAGTGTCTTGTATTAACTATCCAAGCACACTTGTGGTCTAGAATGTTCGTCAAACGAATTCAGTTTAAAGCTTTTGAAAGAAAGCTTGAATGCCTCTCTTCTAGGAAACACTCCCTCAACAACCAGTGCCGGTTGTCGTCCCGCTGCTTCCGAGGTTCCTATTCGAGGAAACTCTAGCGTCGTGCACTGACTGCACTTCATTCACAAAACTTCTTCGCCAGAAACACAAGGACCACCCAAGCTTATACTGCAGATCACGTCTTCGTTGACTGGTCGAAAAACCGACACCTTATCACCTCCCTTATCTCTGGTAGACAAGCCTTCGCCTGTTGGTGGAAAACTCACGCTTCATCTTCTGAGTCCTCATCGCCATCTTCCACTGCTTGCTTATATACAATCACCATCGGTTCTGGAAGTTTTATCAGCGCACTGCACGGCCAAGGCTAGGGAAGGGGTGTCACCGTTCTAGTAACGTGAGGCAACTCTGCAGGGCCACGCTCCTTTCCTTCGAGGACAGTGCGCTCTATGTTAGATCCAGCAGGCTGGTCGGCGTGTGGCGGCGCTTTCGAGGGAGAAAGAAGGAGTGCGGGTGGGCGGCGTGTTTTCATGCTTGTTATTTTGTTACGTTGGCTTCTGTCATGTCAGAACAAAATGTACTAAAAATTACAACAGCTAAAGAGGGTTCTCGAGCAGGTTGGCACAACAAATTGAAAGAAAAGAGCACGACAAACAAGAAACCAGACAGACAATTGAAATGGCAAAATGTCCTAGAAATATTGGCAGCTAAATTGGTTGCTTGGACGTCTGGGTACGACATATTGCAAGGAAAGAGCGCGACAAACGAGAAACCAGACAAACAATTTAAGGTTTATTGTACTAGTAATAAATGCAGCTACAGTGGGTACCTGGGCGTTTTAGTACGAAATAATAGAGGGAAAGGTCACAAGAAAGGAGAGACAGACAAAGAATCACAAAAATGCAATTTACTTAGAAAAAAGCAGTTAAACTAGGTTCTTGGGCGTGTTAGTACAGCATAATGAAAGCAAAGAGTGCGATAAAGGGGTAACCTCACAAGCAATTGAAGACACGCATTTACTAGAAATAAATGCAGGCAAAGTGGCTGTTTGAAACTGCGGGTGCGGCATATTTAAAGAAAAGAACGCAAGAAATAAGAAACTAGACATACAATTGCAAGGTCGAAATGTACTAGAAATGAATGCAGCCAAAGTCCTTGCTTTGGCGTGTTAGTACGACATATTTGAAGGAAAAAAGGCGAGAAACAAGAAACCACACAAACAATTGAAAGGACAAAATATACTAGAAATTATTGCAGCTAAAGAGGTTCCTGAAAAATGCTGGTATGTATATTGAAAGGTATACGCATACCATAATGAAAGGTATGCATTGAAAGGCATGCATATTGAACGCAAGAAACAACGCATACAATCAAAAGGGCGATATTCGCTAGAAATAAATGCAGCTGAAGTGGTTGCTTCGGCCTGTTGGTACCACGTATTTAAAAGAAAGAGCGCGAAAAATACGAAACCAGAAGAAGAATCAAAAAGGCAAAAAGTACTAGAAAAATATTGCAGCAAAAGTGCGTTCTTGGCCGTGCTGGTACAACATATTGGAAAAAAGAGCGCGAGAAACGAAAAACCAGAGGCACATTTAAAAGGGCGATATGTACTAGACATACTTGTAGCTAAAGAGGTTGCTTGGAGATATTGGTGTGACATATTGGAAAGAAAGATCGCGAGAAAGGAAACATCAGTCAAACAATTGAAGGGGCAAAATTTACTAGAAGTTAACAAAGCTAATGCAGTTGCTCGGGTGTGTTGGTACGGCATATTTGACGCAAAAAATGCGAGAAAGGAGAAACCTGAGAATAAATTAAAAGAGTGCAATGTATTGGAAATTACTGCAGTAAAGTGCGTTCTTGGGCGTGTTGGTGCGACATTATAGAAGGAACGAGTGAGAGAAAGGAGAAACCAGACAAACAAATGAAAGGGCATATTGTAATAGAAGTAAATGCAGTTAAAGTGGTTGCTTGGGCGTGTTGGTACTCACAATGGATAGAAAGAGTGCGAGAAACAAGAAACCAGACAAACAATCAAAAGAGCAAAATGTACTAGAGGTTAATGAAGCAAAATAGTTTCTTTAACTTGTTGGTATGACATATTGGAAGGAAAGTGCGCGAGAAACGATAAAGAAGAGAAACAAGTGAAAGGGCTAATCGTTCAAAAACTGATTGCTACTTGGGTATTTTGGTACCACATACTGAAAAGAAAAAGCGTCATAAATGAGAAACCAGACGAAGAATTGAAAGCGCGAAAAGTACCAGAATAATAATGCAGTAAAAGTGGGTTCTGGGGCATGTTGGTACAACATATCGGAAAGAAAGAGCGTGAAAAGCAGAAACCAGACAATCAATGAAAGTGCGATATGGACTAGACATATTTGTAGCTAAAGTGGTTGCTTGGAGGTGTTGGTACGACATATTGGATAGAAAGAGCGCCAGAAAGGAAACATCAGATAAGGAATATTTAAAGGCCAAATTGTACTAGAAAAAAGAAGCTAATTTGATTGCTTGGGTGTGTTAGTACGACATAATTGAAGCAAAAAGTGCAATAACGGAGGAACCAGACAATCAATTGAAAGGATGCAATGTCTTGGAAATTATTGCAGTTAAAGTAGGTTCTTGGGCGTGTTGGTACAACAATATAGAAGGACGAAGTGAGAGAAAGGAGTAACCAGACAAACAAATGAAGGGGCGTTTTGTACTAAAATAAATGCAGCTAAAGCGGTTGCTTGGACGTGTTGGTTCTACGTATTGTATGGAAAGAGATTGTGAAACAAGAAGCCAGCCAAATAACGAAAAGGGTGAAATGTGTAAAAAGTACTAGAGGTTAGTGCAGGAAATGGGTCCCTTAACTTGTTTGTATGACATACTTGAAGGAAAGTGTGCGAGAAACGAGAAAGCAGACAAACAAGTGAAAAAACAAATTGTACTATATAAACAAATACCGCTAAAGTTGTTGCTTGGGCGTGTTGGTACGACATATCGAAAAGAAATAGCGCAAAAAAATGAGAAACCAGACGATAATTGAAAGACAGAAAAGTACTATAAAATATGCAGCAAAAGTGGGTTCTTGGGCATGTTGGTACGACATAATAGAAATAAAGAGCGCGAAAAATTACAAACCGACAAGTAAAAAAAGGGCGATATGGACTAGACATGATTGTAGCTAAAGCGGTTGCATGGAGGTGTTGGTATGACATATTGGAAAGAAAGAGCGCGAGAAAGGAAACACCAGACAAACAATTGAAATGGCGAAATGTACTTGAAAAGATGAAGATAAAGTGGTTGCTTGGGGGTGTTAGTACGACGTATTCGAAGCAAAAAGTGCGAGAAAAGAACAATTAGATAATAAATTGAAAGGGCACAACATATTGAAAATTATTGAAGTTAAAGTGGGTTCTTGGGCGTGTTTGTACGACATTAAAGAAGGAACGAGTCATAGAAACAAGAAACCGGACAAGCAAGTGAAAGAACGCTTTGCACCAGAAATAAACGCAGCTAAATCAAGTGCTTGGGCGTCTTTGTGCGACACATCGAAAGGGAAGGGAACGCAAAACAATAAAGGAGACAAACAATTCAAAGAGCAAAATATACTCGAAATGAAAGCAGTATAAAGTGGTCACTTTGGCGTGTTGATATGACACAATGGAAGGAAAGAGCGCAACGAACTAGAAATCAGACAAACGATTGAAGAGCAAAGGTACAAGAAAAAACTGCAGTAAATGTGGGTTCTTGGGCACGATGGTACGACATATTGGAAGCAAAACCCGCGAGAAAAGAGAAACCAGACAAAAAAAATGAAAGGACAAATTTTACCAGGAATAAATAGATTAAAATTTTTACTTGGGCGTGTTGGTATGACGTATTAGAAGGAAATAGCGAGAAAAATGAGAAAGCAAACAAACAAGTGAAAGGCCAAATCTGCTAGAAATATAGCAGCTAGAGTAGTTGCCTTGGCGTGTTGGTATGACATGTTGGAAGAAAGAGCGAGGTAAACAAGAAACCAGATAAACAATTGAATAGGCAAAATGTAATGAAAATAATGCAGCTAAATTGGTTGCTTTGGCGTGTTGGTACGGCATATTGGAAGGAAAGAGCGCAACAAACGAGAAACCAGACAAACGATTGAGGAACGAATGTACAAGAAATTATGTAGATAAAGTGGGTTCTTGGCAACGATGGTATGACATATTGGGTGAAGAGGGTGCGAAAACAAGAAACTAGACATACAGGCTAAAATACTCGAAATAAATGCAGCTGAACTGGTTGCTTTGGCCAGTTGCTACGACATATTAGAAGGAAAGAGCGCGAAAAACAAGAAACCAGACAAGCAATTGAAAGAATGAAATGTACTTGAAATAAATGCAGCTAAATTGGTTCCTTTGTTGTGTTGGCACAACATGTTGTAAGGAAAGAGTGTGAGAAACACAAAATCAGATGAACAATTGAAGTGGCAATACGTAGTATAAATGATGCAGATAAAGTGGGTTCTTCGGTATTTTAGTACGACGTAGTAAAAAGAAAAACCGCCAGAAGGAGGAATCTGCTAAACAATTGAACGGGCACATTCTACTAAAAATAAATGCAGCTAGAACGGTTGCGCGTGCGTGTTGGTGCGACGTGTTGGAAGGAAATGGCGCGGAAAACAAGAAACTAGACAAACAATTGGAAAGGCAAATTGTACTAGAAATAAATGCAGCTTTAATGGTTGCTTTGGCGTGTTGGTATGCGCCAAAGAAATGCGAAGAAAATTGGAAGAAAATGCGAGAAATAAGAAACCGGACAAACAATTGAAAGGGCGAAGAAGAAGAAGAAGAAGAAGAAGAAGAAGAAGAAGAAGAAGAAGAAGAAGAAGAAGAAGAAGAAGAAGAAGAAGAAGAAGAAGAAGAAGAAGAAGAAGAAGAAGAAGAAGAAGAAGAAGAAGAAGAAGAAGGTGTTTAGTGAGAAGAAGGAGGATAGGTGGACCTTGAAAGCGGGTATCTGGCCTCCTACTCCTCACGGGTTAAGGGGAAAAGGAAAAGAAAGAGAAGGGTATGATGAAGGTTGATTGTGGCATAGCACAAGAGGTCACTGAACAGAATGTCTCGTTTGGTGTAGTACACGCACAAAAATCTCTACATTAGCAGATTCTCTAAAGACGGAAATCTAAACATGTCTTGCCTAGAAAAGCGAGCAGGCCCTTTAAGTTGCGTTATGCGTGATCCAGACGTTCCCAAGCACCCAAAAGTTTCTCTTCCAAAAAGGGTCGGCAGTCTAGGTCATCTGCGAGGCACCTAAAATATTGTCTTTCAACTGCCTATAAAGGGCACACACACACACAGGATACAAATCCTGTGTGTGTTTCTATGTGTGTGTTTCTAAATAGTTTCTGGCATGTTACACAAGTTGCAGTTAAGATTTCGCTCTTGTCCAATCATGCGTAAGTAGCCCCGCCGCGGTGGTCTAGTGGCTAAGGTACTCGGCTGCTGACCCGCAGGGCGCGGGTTCGAATCCCGGCTGCGGCGGCTGCATTTCCGATGGAGGCGGAAATGAAGGAGGCCCGTGTGCTCAGATTTGGGTGCACGTTAAAGAACCCCAGGTGGTATAAATTTCCGGAGCCCTCCACTACGGCGTCTCTCATAATCATATGGTGGTTTTGGGACGTTAAACCCCACATATCAATCAATGCAACACCCAGGCGCAGTCTATGTAGTAGCGTTTCTTGGTCTCTCCTTAGTTGGAACGGAAGGCGAAAAACACGACAAGAGTCAAGCTTGTAAATGCCCTTGTGGCGATGACCCGGATCATTGCATTGTTCTTGCATAGATGTCCTCATACCTTTAGACAGCAAGGCGTTGATGTTATATCAGAAAAAGGGAATCGATATCACTTTGCCTCTAGTGTGCGCCATTTTAGCTTCTGCATACACGTGATCGTTCCCTGCTATGCCAGAAAAATAAAAAATGAACAGGATCGCAAAGAATTGCACGCTGACCTTACTCGAACTGTGCATTAGTGTGATAAGTGGAAAATGCAACTTAATATAAAAAATTGTCTGCACGTGCTTTTATTAAAAAAAGAAAAAGGACGAAACGCGTTACTTTTTGAACGGTGACGTCATTGATCATCAATCAATGTATAAATACTTGGGTGTAACACTTAGGAGCAACTGTTCATGGAATGCGCATGTGCATGCTGTAGTTGCAAAAGCTGCCAGAGCCCTAAATTTCATTCAACGAAATCTGAGAACCTCCCCTGCTCTCCTAAATGTACTGCGTATATTTTATTTGTCCGGCCGATTTCGGAATATGCATGTTGTGTGTGGGATCCGCGCCAAAAGTCCTTGATTGATCTGATCGAGTAAATACAGAACAGAGCGGCAAGGCTCGTTCTCAGTCGGTATAAGCGAGGTGACAGCTGTACTGAAATTAAAAACGAGCTGGAATGGGAAGCGCTCTCCTCTCGCAGAAGAAAATTGCGTTTGAAATTGTTATTTCAGATATACCATAAGAAGACTGGCATCAATAAAGACACTTACCTTAAACCACTGCATTATCTGTCTAGAAGGTCTGATCTTGACCTTAAGATTCAAGAATACCGGGCTGGAACAAACCTTTATGCTAATTCTTTTTTTGTTCGTACTGTACAAGAGTGTACTCAATTGTATTGTGACCAAGTGTGCTGTCATAACGAAGACTTGTTTTTTTTTCAAAGCTGTACACCCCCCGCTTACACGCCTTTGGGCAAAGCAGGGTATTTCTGAATAAAGAGTAAAAAATGACTAGAAATCGAAAAAGTGAAATGTACTAGAAAACTTGCGTCGTGGCAGGGGGGCACGATACCGCTGCCACGATGGTTCGCTTACCGGTAGAGCTAACGCAGCTTGAATCCCTTCTCGGAGCTGGATCATGGCTTTCCAT
Source organism: Rhipicephalus annulatus (assembly GCA_013436015.1). Classification (NCBI taxonomy): domain Eukaryota; kingdom Metazoa; phylum Arthropoda; class Arachnida; order Ixodida; family Ixodidae; genus Rhipicephalus; species Rhipicephalus annulatus. Next base: position 1,473,219 of record WOVY01011856.1, on the reverse strand, counting down.
GCGCCACACCTGCACTCAGCTGTACAGGTCGACACTGCCTGCATCGGTGGGCATCATCTCGCTTGGTGCTGCTGGTCTTTGTGATCAAATTTGATCTCGTGGCTCTACAGCGGCTATATTCCAAGATAATGGCGCAGAATATAACCACCTACCTCTAATTCTCGCATCTGGACACACCACTGCCACGTTGGTTCGCTTACCAGTACTGCTAATGCAGGTTAGTTATTTGAATCATGCCGATAGTGTTAGGACCTCTGCCCGTTGTTTCATTGCTGTGGCGTGCCCACCCCGTGGTTATGACGTTGTAAAAAATTGTTGCTCCTTCCAGCCTTGATGTATTCTATATAGTTGATCTGTTACTTTTATTCACCGGCGATAAAAAACTGAACCCTCGTCCCGATATTGCCGAACTGTTGCACTCCCTGGCTTTGGTTCTGAAGACAGTCCGCAGAATTGAAGAAGGTCAGAACACTACACTGCGGGAAGTTCGGGGCGTAAAAGAAAAACAGGACGCGATTGACCTCAAAATCAAGAGATAAATTGAAAGAGTTGAGACACTGGAGGCGGCCTACTCTCCGCTCGCCTCTACTGATTGCGCCGCCACGGTGGTCTGGTGGCTAAAGTACTCTGTTGCTGACCCACTGGTTGCGGGACAGAATCCTGGCTGCGGCGGCTGCACTACCGATAGAGGCGGAAATGTTGTAGGCCTGTGTGCTCAGATTTGGGTGAAAGTTAAAGAGTCGTAGGTGGTCAATTTTCCAAAGCCCTCCACTAGGGCGTTCCTCATGTTCATATGGGGTTTTGGGATGTTGAACCTCACATATCAGTCAATCAATCAAGCTTCTAGTGAAGGAACGTCTCGAATGTTTCTGAATTCGCCAATCAACTAAAAATATAACGCCACGGTGCGAAGATACCGAGAACAAATTGCGACGTTCTAATATACTTTTCTTTAGCCTTTGAAGATGATGAGAAGGAAGATCAGACAACGGTCTAACAAAAGGTCATAACTTTCTGTTCCCAGAACCTTGACATCACAAAGACCGCTTCGAAATTTGATAACGTGCATACATTAGGTTGCTTTGCTCCAAACAAGTGTCGGCGTATAATAGCAAATATAACCGGCTTCTAGGTTACGCATAGCATTCTGGCTTCTGCCTGCAAACTAAGAGGCCCAAAATTTGGAATAAGCGAAGACTTTTCACCCTCAACACGCCGAGCAAGCATAAAATTGCCAGAACTCACTAGGGAAAAGGCTAAATTTTATAGATCATCAGTTGACCAGCTCCGATTTGATCGAGAGACACAAATTTTTGACTCATTCACGAACTGTGTTGTTTTATCTACGCGATATGTAGAGAGAAAGAGGAATCAGTGCAGCCGCAATGAACCTTCAAAACCCACCCCCCACTCTTTTGCTATCGGTTTCATTCACTAACATCAGAAGTATTCTGCCCAAATGTGACATAGTTTCATGCTTCCTGATGGCAGCGATGGAGAGACAATGCTGAGGTCTCTTGACTGGTAGGTATTACTCGCGAGGCTATAATATTTTGCCTCTTTTTATTTTGGAGACACTAACCCGAAGAATAAAATAGCTGTTTAATCGGACGACCTCGCAAATTGCAGAGAGTCAACCGGGATGCTGCTATGTGCATTAAAGTCCCCAAGTACAAGATAGTGCTTTGGAAGTTTATCTATGGGGGGCTGAATTCAAGGTTTTCTAAGATGGGGCTGTGGAAGTACGTAGAGAGAGCAGATGATGACAAGATTATTGAACAACTACTGCCTATATGGACGGTCGTAGTGGTAGGTGTTTACATGCGATTCCTTGAGTGACTATAACGGTAACTCCACCAGATGATGCAACGGCATTATCCTGGTGTTTTCGAAATATTGATTGATTGATTGATTTGTGGGGTTTAACGTCCCAAAACCACCATATGATTATGAGAGACGCCGTAGTGGAGGGCTCCGGAAATTTTGACCAGCTGGGGTTCTTTAACGTGCACCCAAATCTGAGCACACGGGCCTCGACATTTCCGCCTCCATCGGAAATGCAGCCGCCGCAGCCGGGATATGAACCCGCGACCTGCGGGTTTTTCGAAATATAACATAATGACGTAGAAGATTAGAGTGTTTTGGTTTCAGGTGTGATTCTTGTACACACAGCACTTTTGGTATATGCTCGTGTAAACGTTTTTGGATATCGTCGAGGTTTCTCAGAGTCCTCTCACATTCCACTTTAGTGTTTGTGTCTCCATTTGATAGTAGTTCAGTGCAGTACGTACGAACAGTGTTGCCTTAGGTTACAAAGACTTTTGAGGGCCCTGTAATGCGGGGTGTCTCATTTTTTGCGCACCAAACAGATGCGCCTCTCCTTCGGCGTCTGATGTGCAGGAGGAGCGTGGCTTGTATTCATCGCCTAATCTGAAGTGTTAAATGGTGCCTTTTCAGCAGGCACGTTCATAGCGGTTTGGAAATTGACTGCATTTGCAGTGTCCTAGGGTCTAGCGGATTCGGCTGGTCCTTCAAGCCAGAGTAATTCAATCATATGAGTTGCGAAAGTGCGTTCCGAAGCACGGACACTCCATTGGCCGACCTAGTAGGAGTGAGCAGATCGTCGCGCCCTCTGGGGGCAGCACTACAAAACACTGCATCGCCACTTGTGCATGCGCTTCTTTTTAGGCTGCTCAATGCCGCGTGCAACACTGGCGTCGACGCCTCAATAAATGACTTTGGCTTGCACGGCGCTCACCGCCGCTGTCAGCTGTTTCCGCTCTGCAAAAGCATAATCAAAGCCGGGTCGAAGCGCATGTTTTATTTTGTCGAAGTTGGTGCTTGCAATTTCGTGCTACGATGGTTTTAACGCTGTGTCCTGACTATTTTGTTACTCGTCGTTTGCTCGTTTTAAAATTTGCACTTGAGATCAATCGCTCACGGGAAGCTGGACGAATTCGTTTAACCGTGTCCCTTTCTGTTTCACGATGTGTCTCACTAACAACACATGAGTGATGGTCGCACAAACACGACAGAGATACGGTAGAGTGCAAACCAAAGCACGACAGTACCGATCAGTACTTACCGCGAATATGCCGCTTTCTCTTGCACGCAGCGATCAAATTCCACTAATCGCGAAATCAATGAGACACTGGCTGGGCTACTATATAATTATAATAGCCCGATGACAATAAAGTTGGAACATTGAAACATTGCTATTTACTTGCAAATAGCACTGCAAGCACTCTTTTCAGGCGTGATGTTCGTGGAGTCTTTCCAATGGCACCGGCTTTTGCTGCTCGGGCAACGTCGTCTGCTGCTGTTGACAGAACAGGGTGGATCCAGCTGGATCAACGCTGCATCCCGCTTGCATCACGTCTTGCCGCTCACAATTTTGCCGAAATGTAAACATCGCGGGCTCTCCACACGAATCTGGTGAACTACCGACTTTGCTGCGCTGTCCGTTTGCGGCTGCTAGCTGTGTACCACACGAACACACCGCTTATAGCCACGTTATTTCTAGCGCGATGCGGAAAGCATGAAAAAATAACACAAAATCAAGAGAACAAGCAGCTCCTCTGTCGTTTACATTCACCACTGTGACAAAGTAGCATGTTCAGCACCCTTAGGCACCAACTCATCTAAGAACAACTTCTAGGTGCTGCCTTGCTGTTTGGCAATGCGGCAGCGCTCACAATCTTGCTAAACACAAAAACACAATATAATGCGTTTTCAAGTTGGTTTTGTTGTCAAGAGATGGTGCTACAATCTACTCCCGCATTTTCAGCCAATGCCATGTTTGGATTTTCATACGTGGAGCCTATGGGGAGTTTCGCAACTCGTATGATTGAATAACTCTGCTTTGAGCAGGACGCCTAGCAGTACACACTGCTCCAACCAGAGGCGCTGCTGGTGCAGCCACGGTCACACTTAGCTTGAATCGCGTGGGTGCGAAAAAACGTAGCACGTGCCACGTCGGCGTAAAAAGGACCAGAACGATTTTGTGCAGAAAATAGCTATCGTGCCTTTTGGATTGATACGTTGAATTTCACCTAGGGTTCTAATATTTGTTTCTCATTTTTGCATGCGGGACATTATTGGGAGTAGGCGAGGTGATCTCCGTCGCAGTTTGCGCAACAGGTGTCTGAAGTGCACTTGTCGCATGCATGTTCCCTAGGGGCGCACTTTGTGCTCCTACAGCACCATCTGCACGTTTGGCAGCGGTATCAAAGCTCTGGCTCTTGAAATATTGGGGGCGATTTGGTTCTTATGGTCTAAGACCTAACGTACACTAACCAGTTTCACTGAAAAAAGATTGCTTGTTCAGAAAGTAATTATGATGTGCTCTGTTGGGTTCTGTTTCTCATCTTGTCCTATTTTTATTCTTCGAACTTCCACTACGTAATTTTTGCGCCATTCTTCGAGAAATTGACTTTCAAATAATGCAAGGTCATTATCATATACTACATCACACAGTTATGTGGGCCCACTGATACAAGGATGTTAGCAAATGCTACCAGTATCGAGGGCTTGTCGTACTAGATCTTGTCACGAACTTCTAGAAGGAGATCACCACTACCCATCTTTGTTAGTTTGTGGCGGGAGCCAATTTTATCTGTGAGGGTTTTCCAGACAATGAATGGCTAATTGAATCGGACTGTTTTGTTCGATTTGTTTGTGAATTATGCGGTACTTGGGAAAGGTCTGCTTCCGATATGAAAAAAAGAAGTCATCAGGGCGCCAGCTTTTCAGCCGGCGATCAGGGAGTCCGGCATAGGTTTTTCTGGAGGAAGCAATTAAAGTGTGGCGGCGATGGTGGCCACCGGCTACCGAGCCGAACAAGAGGACACAAGAAGGTTAAAAAAATAGTTGGAGATGCCAGCCATTCATCACTGGTATAACCATAAAGAAGCGCCATAGGCACAGCAACTACGCAAGGTCAACCCTTGCCGCCAGGAAAACAAGAAGTAAATTAAAAGAGTAGAAGGCGGAAAAGAGAAAGGCGAAGATTTGGGAGGAATGAGATTGAAAAAAGCGACTGCCGATTTCCCTCAGCTGGGTCAGCGAGGGATGCCGTCTAAGTGAAGCCGAGGACAAAGGGGTGTGTTCTCTCCTCCAGGGGGTCTTAAAGGTCAGCTGGCATCGGCTCAACCTCCAGGATCCGCTTTTTCCCGGACACAGCTAAGCCACGCACGGCTAGGCGTAGGAGGGATAATAAGCACACCCATTAGCTCATGTTCGTGATGTCGCTAAGCAATAAACGCCCGGTTTCGCAACGCCCCTGCAGGGAAGACACTGTGCACTCTTCAGTTATTGGGAAGATTCCTTCTTCATCAACGTATGTATGTGGGAGCGAGTGGCCATATGCTACACCAGGCTTGCCAATCCTTCTCTATAGAATGTGTGCTTTACCGGCGGCGTTCACCGGTGAGGTCGCTCCCCAGGCCTCCAAATGCAATTCCATCATCACGCCGATATTTTGGGGCAAAGCTCCATTTGTCTAACCTTGTCACTGGTTACGAGTAACCCAGAGAAGAAAATACGAGAAAGGAACAAAGGAAAAATAAATTGACGACCATTTCTCGTCTCATGTCCTTGGTGGCGCTTTGCTTGAGTGCGTGGAAAACGCGTACCTCTCTCTGTCTCCTGGATAGTTCTATACGTTGCGGATCGTGGTGGGGCACCGACAAAGCAGAGTGGGGGGCACCTTGAAAAATGTTGCACTCTGCTTTCTTAGCTCGCGTCTCGTGGGTGTTACGTGCGCACCGTCTGCATTCTTGAACGCAATCGGACGCATGGAGGCTTGCACGGACGAACTGATACACGGACGGGTGGATGGGTGGACGCTTCTCCCCAATCTTCATCATTAACTCCGTGGATATGCTGTTATTTTTTAAAGGCAAAGCTTCCTAAGCCGTGGTTCATGCGTCCCTGACGTATGCAACAGTACCAGTATTAGTAGTATTAGTTAGCCACCTTCATTTTACACCTTGGAATGTCCGCTAGATGGCGGTACTTGTGTGTGAATGGTACACATACATTGAACACGCAAATTTTTGTAGTAGAGCTTATACTTTCTCTTTTTCCTAGGGCAGGGATTGTGTTTTGTAATTATGGAGTGAGACAAGTTATAAGGACCATTGCTGTTATAAATACATGGTTAAAAAGGCTGTAAAGTGTTCAGGGATGCGGGTTGAGTTTGAAAATGGACCCAAGTGCAGAAGCAAACATTGAGGAGGCTGACGGGAAGTGAAGGACAGGTGATGTCGAGAAAAAAATGGAGAAAACGATGGCTGCCCAGAGTGAACTGTGGTTGAGAATCAATGAGCTGGAGACTGGTTGGTGACCGAGCAAGAAAAAACGAGGGCAATGGGAGAAAGGCTGAAGAACGCCGAAAAGCACTAGCCAAGGTGAACAAAGGAGCAGCCGACGGAGAGAATGGTACGGCACCTGCAACCAAAACGGCGGAGAAGAAAGAGCAAGCAAGTTTGGAAACAAAACGGTTCAGCCGGTTCAATTGTCGCAAGGCGCAGCTTGAGCAAAGTAGTGGTAGGGCGGGGAGGAGACAAAGCCGCCGTCGTCACAGGTGCAAATAACCCCCTGGAGCTGGATGCTCCAGCTGAAAAGTCACAGTATGTGATAGTCGCCGGGGATTTGAATTTAAATCGATGCGCAGAAGCAATCAAAGAGAGGGTAAGAGGTGACAAGCGGGTTGAAGTAGGGACGTTCCCAGGACGCAAGCTGGAAGCAATCATGAGGACAGCGAGCGCAAAACTGAAAACTACAGCTGATAGACGAAACCTTGTGGTGATTTCAGGTGGTGTAAACGATGTCTTAAATGGAGATAAGGCGGGACTAGCACCCACACTGGCGAAAGGGGTCGATGACAAGCGTGCCACTTCTCCTCAAGTAGAGGTAGTGACGTGCACGATACCAGAGTTACAGGTGCGTGACCACAACCTGAAAAGAGCGGTTGTCAACGAAAACCAAGATATATGACGGATGAGTCGACAGAAAGGCTTTGAGGTGGTGGAAATAAAGAAAGAGTTGCATAGGTCGGGTAGTTTTCTACGAGACAGAATTCACTTCGATGAGTGGCTAGGTCGTGAGGTGGGTTGGCGACTTGCAGGACGTGCAGTAACTTTTTTGGGGAGCACGTGGGCCCTTCGGGATGCAGGATAGCTAGTAACGAGAAAAACAACCAGGGAGACTGATTGACAGGTAGTATGAACAGATAAAATTACAAAGCGGCAGAAGTATCTAAGAACGGTAGAGTCCGGGGCAGAAATATTCATAGCCACGAGCGCCGAGCCAATTCAGAAATAGGGTATATAAACATGCAGGGTGGCAGAAACAGGCTGAAGTGGGAAGAGATAGAATGAACAGCTGAGGGAGAAGAGGCTGATGGTATACGGTTTTGTAGAAACACATTTTAGGGACAGAGAATAACCTCCTAAGCATCCGGACTACGCGTGGGAATATTGTAATAGAACAGAAGGCAGTACAAAAAGGGGGGGGGGGGTATTGGGGCATTCATTCATAAAAGTACAGACTGGCAAAGGGTCAAGCAGGAGGGTAAAGAACATTTATTGCCAAAATGGTAAGTGGCAGGGCAATTGACACTCCTTCGTTTGTTGTACTTGTGGACGGGAGCAAAGTCCAGAGAGGAAAACCAGGCAATGGTAGAGTGTATATCAAAAGACAATTAGGAGATAGGAGGAGAGTGCGAGATAAATATACTGGGATATGAATGCGCGCATAGAAGATATACTGGGTATATCGACCCTACAGGCAAAATTATCATGGATATGTGTGAAAGGCATAATTTTATCAATTGCAACAGTACCGAGAAGTGTGAAGGGCAAATAACGTGGGAGGTAGGAAGGCTGCAGTCGACGATATATTAAGCACTGATGTCACATAGGATGTATGATAAGCTAAGGAAATGCACATATATGAAGGTGGCTCCAGAAGTCTGGGTGGTGATCACAAACGTATCAAGATAACTTTTTCAGAGTAGGAAAGGTGGGAAGGAGACAAGATGAACAACTACAGGAAATTGTTTTTTTCGAAAAGGCAAATAGAAATAGCTACAAACTAATTGAGAAAGTAATCAGTGAGGATATGAAAAGAGTGTGGACATACACGAGTCTAATTAGACTTTTTGAGCTAGAACTTGCTAAGGCACGTGACAGGCACCCCAGAAAAGAAGACACAAACCCAAGAAATGGTGGGATGAGCAAGTTAAGAGAGCCATAGCAAAACATCAGGAAGCCTCTAGGGAACACAGACATGCTAAGCAGCGGGGTGAACCAACAGATGATGTTGAAAGAAAATGGCAAACCTTTCTAAGCTGTAGAAAGGATGCATCCCATCTGATCAATGAAAAGAGTAGAAGAAAGGAAGCTCAGTCTCTGGCAGAAGTAAAAGAAAAAGACAGAAAGACATCTGCGAAATTTTGGAACCATTTAAACTCCCTAAGAAATGAGACAAGCCTAGAGGAGAGGTTTTTAACTAAAGCTCAAGGTGCTAGGGAAGAAGGGGACGAAGCTCTTGAATATATTAGAACAAGGGTGACAGAAAACTTTCAACAAAGAAAAGCCTTATGAACCACAATAGACAAGGATGAATCAAGTGGCGCAATGGCTCCAATTCCACAACGAGAGTGGTAAAGGGCTGAGAAGAGGGTTCCTGGTAGTACATCAACAGGTTCAGATGGCATCCTAATTATGATAATAAAGACATTAGGTCCGAAGTCTAATCAGACTTTGAGAGAGGCAGTGAGAAAAATAACAATCGATGTTAAAGTCCGCGATAGATGGAAACTTAACAGGATGAGCATGATCTATAAAGGGAAAGGGAGACAAACTTACATAAACCACTACCGTCCTGTAACAGTGACATCAGTGGTCTACAGGCTGGCGAAACAGATTATAAAAGAAAAATTGCAGTCATGGATAGAGGATGAGGGGGTGCTGGGAGAACTGCAGAATGGGTTTCGGAAACACAGGAGGTTGGAAGACAATCTGTTCTCACTAACGCAGTGCATCGAACTAGCAGAAAAGGAACACAGGCCCCGATTGCTAGCATTTTGTATATCAAGGAAGCATAGGATAGCGTGCTTAGAGAGGACTTGTGGGGAATACTGGAGACACTAGGTGTGGAAGATGGAGTCACTGATCTTTCAAATTATACCTATAAATGTGACGAGGCAGTAATAAATTGAGAAAACAGGTATCCAAGCCTGCAGTGGTAAAACGGGAACTTATGCGGGGGTATCCTCTGTCACCCTTGTTATTCATAATGTACCTACGAGGATTAGAAACTAAATTAGAGGAAAATGGACTGGGCTTCAACATCTCTTTCGTCAAACAAGGAAAGCTCATTGAACAGGCACTACTAGTAATGATGTACAGGAGTGATATAGTGCTAATGACCGACAACAAGAAAGATTTGCAGAGATTGATGGACATATGCCGTAATGAGTGAGATTGATTAGATTTTAGATTCAGTAATGAAAAATCAGCAGTCATGACTTTTATTGATAATGAAGGTATCGAGCTTAGAATATAAGAGGTCAATCTAGAGATAACAGATAAATACAAATATCTGGGCGTATGGATAAGCAAAGGGCCGAGTACCTACGGGAACACGAAATATAAGTAACGACTAAAGGTAGCAGGAATGCAGCGCTGATCAAAACAGGGCACCGTGGAATTAAAATAAGTGTGATTTGGTGACAGGAAAATGAAAACGGGTCATGGTTCCTGGTCTTACGTTCGGCGATGCGGCCTTGTGCACGAGATCAGAAGTTCAAGCAAGATTAGAAATGAAGCAACGTGGCACAGGTAGGCTTGCCCTAAGAGCTCACGGCAATACACCAAATCAGGGAGTACATGGTGATAAGGGATGGACATCATTTGAGGGCAGGAAAGCTAACATTAAGATAAAATTTTTGAAGTGATTCAGAGAAATGGGGGAGGAGCGTTGGGCTATTAATGTATTCAGCTACTTGTACATGAAGAAGGTCCACACAAAATGGAGGAATCGAACCAGAAAATTGACTGGCAAATACTGAGAAAACAGCAGGGTGTCAAACCAAAAAGAATTATCGGTTAAGAAGAAGGTGAAGGAAATTGAAACCGAAATGTGAAGAATCGGCATGATTAAAAAGTCCGCACTAGAGATCAATCGAACATTTCAGCAGGAAATTGTCAAGGAAAGGATCTATGATAATACTCAGGGTAGTTCTCTACTGTTTGAGGTCAGGACGGGAGTACTGCGAACCAATACATAACGGGCCAAATACGAAGGGGTAGACACAGTATGCAGTGCGTGTGGAGAAGGAGAGAAAACTGCCGAACACTTGATAATGCTCCGTAAAGGGCTTCACCCTATAATTCAGGATGATGCCGCCGAGTTTTTCAAAGCATTGGGGTATAGGAACAGGGAGGGCAGAATAGACTTTAAGCGGGTAGAATTAACTAGAAGTAGCTTATCTGATCGGTGGCTGAAGTCAAGGCACGAGTGAAAATGAACCTTTCACTGCAAAGGACGAGTCCTCAAGCTCACTATTTAAAAGAAAAAAAATAAATGTAGTTTTTGGTTCACTAATTATTACGGCTTGGTGGCTTTAGAAACCAGCCGATCTAAAGGGTACAGCCTTATCCATCCATCTATCCATCCATCCATCCATCTATCCATCCATCCATCCATCAATTCGTCCATCCGTTCATCCATCCATCCGTCCATCCATCCATCCATCCATCCATCCACCCATCCATACATCTATCTATCTATCTATCTATCTATCTGTCTATCTATCTATCTATCTATCTATCTATCTATCTATCTATCTATCTATCTATCTATCTATCTATCTATCCGTCCATCCGTCCATCCGTCCATCCGTTCATCCGTCCATCCATCCATCCATCCATCCATCCATCCATCCATCCATCCATCCATCCATCCATCCATCCATCCATCCATCCATCCATCCATCCATCCATCCATCCATCCATCCATTTATCCATTCATCCTTCCATCCATCCATCCATCCACATTGTTCGCGCGTTTCCGACAGTTTGGTCGGGCGCGTTCGTCGTCTTTTTTTTTGCGGTAACACTCTGACACTAATGGTTCTGTAAGCACTCTCATGGCGCGAGAACAAAGTCATTTCTTCGCCTCAGGGTGCACTACAGGGTATAAGTAAGCTAAAAAGTAGCATGTGTTGTTCGGCGTTCCAGAGGACGAAGCACTGTGCAGTGGCGGAGAGCTATGCTGCGCACTGACAAGCTCCTTCAAGAAAAGTCGGCTGTATGCGAGTTGCACCTCAACGACAGGTACATCACCCAGCACTTCGAGCACACAGTTAATGGCGAAGTTGTCCGCTTTGAAAGGGGTAGGTCCATAGACATGCTTGCCGTTCGGGGGGGGGGCGGGTTCATTGCAGGGCGCTTCTTCTCTAATAAATCAATGTATGAGGCAAATTTTCGCCTCCCTTTTTGATGACTAAAAGAGTGCCCCACTGCCTAGTCAATGTCTAGTGCAAATTTAGCACCCCACTTCCAGGTCACTAAAGGACTGGGGGTGCCCACCCTTTTGCCCCCTCGAGTGGACGCCTTTTGGGAGGCCTTTCGGAGAAGCTCGCTGCGTTTGTAGGCGCCCTTGAAACCACTTTTTCAATGTGGTTTAGCTAAAATAAGCTTCACAGTGACAGCTTGGAAGAGCTTCATTACTGCTCAAAAAAAGAATGTCACGCTCGGCTGGGCACAACATGGTCCGAGCTTCACCAAACAAGTGACCAAGGTGTTTCTGCTCACCAATTTGCGTTTTTACATAAAGGAACTCCACAAGGATGCGAGCGCCTTCCCGTGAAAGAGGAAGTACCTGATGCTCAGGCGTGTCACCTATAGGCTTGCAGCCCAATGTTCTCCGGAGGGCTTGTGAAGTACAAAACTTTTTTTTCTTGAGGATAAAAAAATACACTTGACCAGTTATTAAGAATGTATTGTTTTTAACAAATAGTGAGTCACTACTCGGAATTGTGTTGTATGACCGGAATGCAGAACATAAAACGTTTGAATTCATACCACTCGTGATTCTCGTCTCCGATTTTGACGTTACGAATGTTGGGGCTTTATTTACAGATCAGTGCTGCAGGAAATGTTGGTTAGCCGTAGCAGGTGTTGAAAGAAATGGTTTATAACTGAGTTCATCGTTCCACTCTTCTGCCACTTCACATTGATAAAATGTTTCAATGCCGTCACGCGCTCACTTTCGGCACCTTGTCGATATTTCAGTTCAGTCAGGCAGACGCGTAGGGATCCTGTTCCAGAAGCTAATTAACATATTTTTTCGGGTGCCATTTCAGCCCGTGTACGAGCAACAAAATATATTTTAAGTGTTCTATATTTCCCGCACGAACAGTGGATTTTCGTCTTTGCGCAGCGCATCACCGTGTTGGGTGATCTGGATGAATGGATGAATGAATGGATTGATGTGGCTGTACCCTTTAGATTGGGTGGTGGCTAGCGCCACCTAGCTGTAATATTTAGTGAACCAATAACTAGATTTATCTTTTTTTCCTTTAAATAGTGAAATTGAGGACTGTTACTTTGTAGTGAATGGTTTAATTTTCACACGTGCCTTGACGTTAGCCACAAATCAGATAACCTCCTTCTAGTTATTTCTACCCGCTTGAATTCTATTTTGCTCTCCCTGTCCCTAAACCCCAGTGCTTTCAAAAACTTTGCGCAATCAACCTGATCTATAAGGTGAAGACCTTTACAGAACATTATCAAGTGTTCGACAGTTTCCTCCTCCTCTCCGCATGTGCTGCACACCATGTCTACCCCTTCGTATTTGGCCCAATATGTCTTGGTTCGCAATACTTCCGTCCTAGATTCAAACAGTTGATAACTACCCCAAGATATATTCATAGATCCTTTCCTTGGCATTTTCCTGCTTAAAAACTCGATAGATCTTTAGTGCGGACTTCATAATTATACCAATTCTCCACATGTCAGTCTTCGTTTGCTTCACCTTCTTCTTAACCGATATTTTTTTTTTGTTTGCCCCTTGCTGTTTTCTAAGTATTTACCCGTCAATTTTCTGGTTTTCTTCCTCCATTTTGCATCGACATTCTTCATGTACAAGTAGCTTGAAACCTTCTCATCTCAACGCTCCTGCCCCATTTCTCTCAATCGCTTCTCAAATTTTATGTTGCTGCTAGCTTCCCTGCCCTCAAATGATGTCCATCCTGTATTGCCTTGTACTCTCTTATTTGGCGTATTTCCATGAGCGCCTAAAGCAAGCCTACCTATTCCACGTGTTTTAATTTCTAATCTTGCTTGAACTTCAGATCCAATGCACAAGACCGCATCGCCGAACGTCAGACCAGGAACCATGACCCCTTCCTATATTTTCTTCACAACACCGTACCTATTGTAATTCCACAGTGCTCTATTTTTCATCACTGCTGCATTCCTGTTACCTATAGTCGTCACGTATATTGTGTTTTCTATTAGGTACTCGGTCCCATTGCTTATCCATACGGCCAGATATTTGTACTTATCTTTTTTCTCTAGCATGACCTCCTGTATCCTAAGCTCACTCACTACCTTCATTATAATTGAAAAATCATGACTGCTGATTTTTTCTTACTGAATCTGAAATCTAACCTATCTCTCTCACTACCGCAGATGTTCATCACTCTTTGCGAAAATTTCTTGATGTCGGCAAATAGCACTATATCACCTGCGTACATCGTCTGTGACGTGCAAACGTGCGTCAGCGCCAGCTGGCAGCTGAATTCTAAGGCGTTACGCGCTAGTCGGCGCGTTCATTATACTTTCCTAATCTAGCCACTGTAACCGCGGATTCACAACGAGTGACGTCAGCGCTTCTTCAAAGTTTTTTCCTTCCTCCAAGACACAAACCATGCATGAAATGCCAACGCCATTCCGAAGACTGCGCCATCTCTCGACCACTGCCACAGATGATTTTTTTTCTTGAAGCCTCCGAGAAATGAGGCTGAGGTGGCCTACAGCAGTAGCAGCACCGTCAACGACGGGAAGGAGGGCTACGGACGACGCCACTCACCGAGGCGACGTAGCGGCAAGAGTCGATCGGCCTCGAGGAAGACCCGCGCGCGGAGCCGCACTCGCTCTCATACTTGTTCTCGAGCCCCCTCTCGCAGCGCCTCTCGACCCCGTTCAGCGAAGCCCCGCAGCACGTCGACGGCCCGAGCCAGCCACACAGCTGCAGCCAAAGGCGGAGGAGAGGTTGACCCCCATAAATTGAGGTGGGTGGACGTCACCTCTGGACGCGCGCCCAGCGCACCGCTAACGCGAACCGAGACTGCCATTGATAGAAACCCAGATGTAGACAGACGCGGCAGCTCTGCTTACAAACGCAACAGCGACCCAGAAAGTCTAATGCAGAAACGATTGGATCAACTGGAATCAATAATCCAAAAACAACAGCAGGAAAATGCAAGGTTAAGAAACGAAATTGCCACGTTGAAGGGAGAGGCCCCGACAGTTCTCTTTCCTCCTCCTCCTCCTCCAATTAAACCCGTCGCCGCCGACGCGCATGCTAGTACAACCGAGAGTGTGGAGGAAGTCATGGAGGCTCAAGATGCGCACCCTCGCACCCACTAAACGTAAGGCACTTGACCCGGAACAATTCGACGTCAAATCGCAGAAACGCGAGAAGAAACTCCGCGAACGAGTTGATAGACTCGACGACAAGGTAGACGCGATGACGACCCAACACGCGCAGCAAACCACGCAACTTAACAACGCAATTGCTCAGCAGACCGCACAAACCGAACAGTTGAGCATTGCAATATCTCAGCTCACAAAAATGGTCGCGACGCTGCAAACGCGCATAGACAATATCGAAATGCGACTTCCGGGCGCAGTGGGTCGCCCAGTACGAACAACTGGGAAGCCGTACTTTAGGCCGTTACCCGACGAAGAGGCGCGGGATCTTCCGGACGGCAAATCATAACACGTACAGTCACCACGGCTCGACACGAAACCACACAAACACAACGCCCACAACAGCATAACACACGGAACACGTTCACTATCTGGCAGTGCAACTGCAGGGGGTACAGGAGGAAACGGGCGCTTCTCCAACAATTATTACGTAGCCGGCAACGACCGGACGTAATACTATTGCAGGAAACCAATGACCCGGTCAAGCTGGCGGGGTACAAATCTATAGACGAAGCTGTGACCGCAGGAGCCCCACAGGCCGCTGCAACGCTAGTGCGACGCAACCTCACCGTGGCGCAATGCGAACTTATGAACGTTAGCATACCGCATGTACTCATAGAGTTCATCCCGACGAAAGGGCGCGGCCCCGGCCTGTTTGTGCTGAACGTGTAGAGCAGACCCAAAGCCAGACACCACTTTAGCACGTTACTGCGAGAGGCGCGCGCGGCAGCTGCCGACGGGCCCTTGCTCATCGCGAGCGACTTCAACGCGCCCCACGCGGTGTGGGGGTACGGCTACGAAACGCCAAAAGGTAAGCGCCTTCGGGATGATGCGCAGAATGAGGGCCTCGAGCTGATCACAGACCCTTCCGCGCCTACGCGCAGGGGCAACAGCGTATGTGCAGACACCTCACCCGACCTCACATTTACCAAGAACGTTGCTAGCGCGCGATGGCACAATACACAGGAGGACCTGGGTAGCAATCACTCAGTGATCGAGACGCAGGTCGACGCTAAATCTCACCACCGCGTTCATGGGGAAGGTACGAAGGGCAAGAACCACCGGCTGGTGGATTGAGACGCGCTTCGCAAAGTCTGGAAAGAGCAGAATCGTGGCAGTGCGGCTATTGAGGATATAGATAGCTGGACTACGACGCTCAAGAAGATTTTAGAAACAGCGACGCGGGAGGTTCCGCCAGAAGCACAGCTCGAAGTGGTAGACAGCAAACTACTACACATGTGAGAAGCCAAGCGCAGCCTGCAAGACAGGTGGAAGCGTGAACGCCACAATCGAACGCTGCGCAGACGCATATCACGGCTAAGCAGGGACATGGAAGAGCACGCATTACAGGTATGGAAAACGTAATGGGAAGAGATCTGCAATGAGACGGACAACCAGCTGGGACGGGCCAAGACGTGGCATCTCCTCCGGCACTTCTTGGATGCGGAGGAGACGAAAACATCGCACGCACATAAGCTTAACAAGTTGCTGCACGACTACAAAGGCACCCACGCGGACTTTCTAGATGACGTGTGAAGCCGTTAGTTTCAGTCACGTAGTCCCCTCGCGCACTCGGCATACGCCTGGGAGGATGAGGGTAACGCGGAGCTAGACGAGGACTTCAGCGTTGCAGAGGTGAGGGCGGTGCTGCACAGGCTCAACACAAAGTCGGCGCCAGGCCCGGACGGGATAACCAACAAAGCGCTACGTAACTTGGACGATGAGTCGATAGAACAACTAACGGCTTACATGAACGAATGCTGGAATGCGGGCGCTATACCGAACTCGTGGAAAACGGCGCACATAATTATGATCTCCAAACTGGGCAAACGAGTACAGATTGACAACCTTCGACCGATATCCCTGACGTCCTGCGTTGGTAAGGTCATGGAACATGTGGTTCTCGCTCGCCTTACCAACTACCTCGAGGACCGAAACATGCTCCCACACACGATTTTGGGGTTCCGTCGTAATCTTTCTACGCAGGACGTTATGCTTCAACTCAAGCACAATATCGTAGACAATCCCACACGATCCACCAAAGAGACACACTGGCTCGACCTCAAAAAGGCGTTCGACAACGTTAGCCATGCTGCGATACTTGAAAGTATACGAGCGTTGGGACTGGGTGAGAGAACGTACCACTACGTACGGGATTTTCTTACAGGCCGCCGGGCCTGATTAACGATCGGCGGACTAGAATCGCAAGACATATACATGGGTTGTACGGGCACGCCGCAGGGCTCCGTAATCTCGCCCATGCTCTTTAACCTCGTGCTTGTCGGATTACCACGAAAACTCGCTGAGAGAGAAGGCCTCCACCATAGCTTGTACGCCGATGATATCACCCTCTGGGTTGCCGAGGGAAATGACTGCCACGTAGAGCAAACGCTGCAGGAAGCCGTCGACGTGGTGCAGGACTACCTTCGCGGCACTGGCCTCGAATGTTCCGCCGCTAAATCGGAGCTCCTGCTCTATAGACCCTCGCGCAGGGGCCGTAAACCCAAGAACGCTGACTCCGCATTCGAGTGCGCATATAGAGAAATTAATGTACGCACATCAGACGGTGCTGTCATCCCACAAGTTAACACCATTAGGGTACTGGGCTTGCGCCTGTCCGCCGATGGCCACAACAGCGAAACCGTTCGCAGACTAGAGGGCGCAGTCAATGAAACAATCTGGTAGCTGAAACGAATAACAAATCGGCATAGCGGAATGAAGGAAAGATATACCATTCGCCTGGTACATGCTTTCGTTATGAACCATATAACGTACGTCGTCTCCTACCTCCAGTGGCAGGTGACTGAACGCACCAATGTAGATTGTCTCATCCGCACGGCGTACAAACGCGCAATCGGATTACCGGCCAATACCAGCACGGAAAAATTTCTCGAGCTGGCGTTGCACAATACTCTAGATGAGATACTCGAAGCACACAACATCGCCCAATACGAACATCTGGCGAAGACCAGAACTGGTCGACACATCCTCGAGACACTGGGTATCAACTACCATACGTAGCGCAGCGAAAAGGTCGGGATACCCAGACGTATTCGCGAGCGCATCGTTGTTCTGCCGTTGCCTAAGAACCTGCACCCGACACATCACATCGGTCGGCGCAACAGGCGTGCCCAAGACCTTGAAAAGAAATTCGGCAATAGCAAAGACACAGTTTACGTGGACGTGGCCCGTTACGACTGCCACCGCGGCTTCGTGGTCGCGATCACGAATAATGTAGGAACTTGCGTCACGAGTGCGACGATAGGCACGGAAGAGACGGAGGCGGCCGAAGAAGGTGCCTTAGCCCTCGCCATAGCCACCACGGACGCCGAAGTGATAATAGGCGACTCGCAGGCGGCGATACGCAACTACGCCCGCGGCCGGATCTCCCGCGAAGCGGCCCGCATTCTCCAAACTCACGAACGCAACATCCGCCACAAAAACGACAGTTTCCTCGTATGGACCCCCGCCCACACGGACACTCCGCTTGCGCGCAACACGACTGCCCACGCCGCGGCTCGAGGACTTACACGCCGAGCTGCTACGCCTGCCGATAGTCCCGATGTTTCGCACACTTCGACAGCGATGCGGGAATAAACGTGGGGGGATCGCATGACCACTTTCAGAGACATCACGCAACGCTACAGACTGAACAGATGCAAATATCCACCACCCCACGCCAAACTAAACAAGAAACAGCAGGTTGCCTGGAGACAACTACAGACACACACGTACCCGAACCCTGTGATCCTTCGCCTCTGCTACCTAGGCATTTATACGTCCGACGCGTGTAAGGCGTGCGGAGCCAGAGCGACGCTGCAGCACATGCTGTGGAAGTGTACCGGTAACGCGCAGCAGTCCCCTACGAACCCGGTAGACATGGCAGTCTCGAACCGCGAGGCGCGATGGGAGGCGGCTCTGCTCAGCCACGACCTTGCCAATCAACTGTGGGCCAGTCCGGCAAGCCCAGGATGCCACCCGGATCCAAGGACTCGAGGTCGTCAACTAGGCCGGGGTGCTTGTAGCCCCACCCTGCTCAATGACGCCGGACATGTTCAATAAAGTTTTTACTCACTCACTCCGAGAAATGAATCGCTTGCCGCGCGCTTGCCCTTTCAGAGGTCACGTCTTTTTTTTATTCTCCTGCTTGTTACTCGGAGAGGGAGCAGCGTGCAGGCCAGACTTGGTCTCTTTTGCCGCGTCGACTTCGTTTAGTTGTTTCGTGTTAACGTTTGCTTATATTTTATTTACGTGCTTACCACAAGTGTGATCGTTATCTATGGATACAGTACACGACTATCCCTTCAATGACAATGTTTTTGATCCGGTAACATCCGTCTAAGTATTCTATACGTACATTACAACACGGGTGTTTGAGTAAAACAAGAGATGACCTCGCATCCGACGGTGTTCTTTTATGGGCGAAGGCAGAGACTGTGCGTCGTGGCAGTTGTAATACTGGAGTGGAGGAGGTAGCGTTACAGTGCGCGCATTTACTATAGTATTATAGCATGCTGCGCCTACATACTTCTCTCTTTCAGATGCGTCTCGTGATTCGCCTCGCGTGTCAATTTGCGGTCATTGTGCGTGCCACAATGTGTTAGTGCTGTTGCTGTGGTGGTACCTTCTGTGCACAGCTGTAACTAGAAGTGCAACTTGTGTTGAGTTTTTCACGACAAAGAAGAATCATGTGGACGAGAGAGGCATACTGCACGCGTGCATAGTTCCGTACTAGCTCTCAGTGCTGGCGTGGACGATTCAAAACGCATGCGATTAAGAATTTCGTTTAGTTGACAGAAGCCATTGGTCTACTTTTCAAAAAAAAGGAGTTATGATGATGTTTAAAATGTTTCTGATTGTTGTAACCCACTCTGACAAACAAACTTTTGGTGAAACTTTGCAGCCCGCTTCTCATTGTGCTTTCACCTACCATGGTAGCATCGCCCCATTGGGTGCCGTGTGACTTCTGGAGGGCGCAGGTTCGACTTCCGGCCATGGCAGCCGTATTTGAATGTGGGTAAAATGCAAAGAACACCCATGTGCTTATAATTGGATTCACGGCAAAAAACTTGAGTGGGTCTAAATTCATCCGCAGACCCCCCCAACGGCGTGCCTGATATTCATATCAGAGGGCGTGGCGGGTAAAGCGCCCGCAAGGTCCTTAGATGAAACAAGTTTCCAAGGTAGCGACAACTTTTCCTTTCCTCCTCGCCTATGTTCCTAAAGCGCCCTGGAAGGTTCAAAAGTTTCATCGAAAAGCGAATGTTTAGGTTCAGTTGCTACGGTGAATAGATGTAAATGAAACAAAATTGAACAAAATGAGTCGTAGAATAAACGAATGCCTCTATGATCTAAACGCTACAACACAAGATCAAGTGGGATGTGCGTTACTTAACTGGAAACATTGTGCCGTTTTATATTTTACACCACTAGCCATGGCGTCTCATGCCGTAAATCGTAGTTCGTCCAGGTATAACTAGTCTAGTTCTCCGTAGGTGTTTTCTTCGTGCTTTGACACAGGGAACGCGCTTCTTACTGGATCCTGTCAGTGACCAGGTGGCGTTAAGTTAGAACAAGTGATTACCGCCGGCTTGTGCACACGCAAGACTAAACTACGACCAGACTGGTACGAACGCTTGACTAGCAGCACTGCGATGATGTTTTTTTTAAATGTGCCCATATTGACAATCCTGATGCCAGGTGATTCTGGTGCAGTGTGCGGATAATCCTGAAAAGTGAGAGCTGTACTGGTGAGGTGTCCCGAAGCCGCATGTTTCTGATCCTCTATTCCGCGTTCTAGTCAACTGGCCAAGCGTAAAATGTTCCTGAAGGTGCGTTGATTGTACGTTTCATCTGCTCTGTATACGTGCATACGCACAAGTATTTGTAACAACTGGCATGCAATAGACGCGCTCCGGGCGTTTCCATAAAAACCGACATATAAACTCGCTTCACCGATCCCCGCCTACGTACGTCGGCGGAGTTTTACAAAAGCGTTCTAGTGAATTGTTTCATAGGTATATATGTATACGCTTCATGGCGCACTTCATTTCGGATAGCACAGGGTAAGTTGAAGAAAGCGAAATATTTTTCGTTGTTTTACGGCAACCTACCAAGGTAAAAAACTCGTATATTGCATTCAACGAGCACCGCAAAACAAGCTTGGCCGACTTGGCGCCAACTGAAGCGCTCCTCCTCTTCAGTTTATGTCCTGGCAACAATTTCGTCTTTGGTTATGGCGTGAATCTAGCTGCAGTAATATGTGCATGCGTACTCGTTGTGAACCTTTTGCATAATAATAAATAACATCACCAGCCACTTGCATGACCACGTGCAAGCAATGCACCATTTATAGATGCGGATTCCAGAGAAACGGAGGGGTAAGCAAAAAAGAAGGGTGGCTCGAAAACAATGAGTGATGTAACCTTGCAAACTTGTTAAATCTAGAGAACTTAGGCGCCCGATTGGAAGAGGGTCGCTGCGCCGAAGGAGAAATGAAGCCCGTTTCTCTATTATCGTTCTCTTTCTTTTTAAGAGTGAGGAGATACATCCGACAGCCGGAAAGGTGTTCAAACACAAAAATAAGACAGAACTGAAATATTGTCAATCAAGGATACCACTGTTTCAGCATCATATGTAACGCAATGTATTTGTATGCCACTTTTTGAAGAGACCACAATCATGTACAAGGTTTGTGATGAAGTGAAACGAGTTTTAACCAAATCTTTCATGATGACGCAGACACATGCCAACGAATGTATTAGCACGTAATCTAGTATTCTTCCTTCAGAAGAAATTCATTTTCTAAAACAACTTACCTTTTTCACAGGCATGCCTATGTGAAATTTTTTTAACACGCCTTAGGTTTTCTGCGATGCATATCCCTTGGGAGGGAAATCGTCTGAAAATAAAGTAGCTGTTTGTCTGCGCTCTGTGTTTGTATTTGACCGGTACGCCACTGTGCGATTAAAAGTGCGTTTACCCAAGCATGTCTAAGGAATGAAAGTGAAAGTAAATAAATACCACATGACTGGGAGCATCCAAAACGATACTTATCCCTAAATCGTAAGAGCGACCTCTGTTTGCCTATTACCATGTTATTTCTTTACTTTGCATCTCATCAGAACTCATAAAAGTCATACTTAGCGTAACGAGGGCAGTGGGCATGGAGCACCTCGGGAGTTGCTAAGCGACCACGGCCGCGTTTTTTTCTCCGGTGCCATCAAAGCGTTGTTGAGCGAGTGTCGCATCATACACCGCACTATCACAGCCTATCAATCGCAAAATAATTGGATGGCAGAGCGTTTTAATCGTACACTTGGGGATATGCTGGCTGGCCATGTACGCTTCATCCGGCCAGTTAAATTGGGATAGCATACTGCCTTTTGTGACATGTGCTTACAACACTGCAACGCAAAGCACCACTGGATTTTCGCCTTTCTTTCTTCTTTAGGGACGCGAGCCATCATCAACAATGGATATCATTCTTCCTTATCGACCAGACCTTTCAGAGATGACTACTGTTTCTCGAGCAGCGGCACACGCTGAAGAATGTCGGAAGCTTGCTCGTGCGTTCACGTCACAAGCCAGACGCGCCAAAAACATCACCACGACGCGTCAACCACGCCTATGAGCTTTGCTCCAAACTCACTGGTGTGGTTATGGATTTCTTCTACTCCTCTAGGGCTCTCCCACAAGCTTCGTGCAGGTACCAAAGCCCTTATCAAGTTGTACGTCAAACATCCCGTGTCAACTACCTTGTCGAGCCACTGAATGCATCTCCAGACAAGCGCCGTCGGGGACAAGAAATCGTACACATCTCTCGGCTCAAGCCATATCATGACCCTTCTGTGTACACCTGTCATTAGGTCGCCAGGATGGCTCCCTCATCCCCCGGGGGTGATTGTAACGAGGGCATTGGGCATGGAGCGCGAGTATAAAAAGAGAAGAAGACTTGCTGTGATCATAGGCTTGCGTTCAGTTAGCCCTTGCGCTAAATAAAGCTCTCGTTCACCGAGTCAACTCCCGCTTGTCCAACAATTCGTTTTTTTGGAACATTTGAGTCTTTATTAAACATAATAGCTTCTGTCAGAGCCGACAACACGGCTTCCGCCACGGAAAATTGACCGTAATGCAACTACTGGAAACTGTACAGGAAATCATTGCAGCACTAGACAATCAAGATCACACTCACATAACCATGTTCAATTTTGAGAGCGCCTTCGACCGTGTATGGCATTTAAATTTGTTATTTGTACTAATGCCTATTCTAAAAGATGATCGGATTCTTATACGAATAGACACATACCTCACAGGTATGCGGCAGATAGTCGTTGTTAAGGACGCTGAATTAGTCTCATTCAATGTGGAGTCTGGAATATCGCAAAGATCAGTCTCGGTTTTTCATGTTTTTCTACTCTCCTCGCACAGGCAGCTGTACAAGCAGGCGTTTAGTGTGTGGCGTCACTACAGACCCGAGCCAGCAGGGGGTTTCGACTCCCTGTCATGCCTTGCCATATGTTGCTTAGCCGTCTCCGGGGAAAAGGGGATTCTGATGGTTGAGCCGGTGCTGGTTGCATGGACGATTAGGACCTCTGGCAAAGGCAAGACACCCTTTTAGCCTCGGCTTCCCCTAGATGACATCTCTGGGCAGGCCCACCTAGAAAAATCGGCAGTCACCTTTTCCTGTCTCCTTCTCTCGCCACATTCTCAACTTTTTCTGCTACTTTTGGTATGTCGTGTCCTCTCCTCACTTTTTGTTACTTTCACATTTCTCGGCGGCAAAGAATAACCTGGTGTAAACATGCAATTTCGCGTAGATATATCAGGTTATAGTGGACGTTTACAGCGTGTGCTTGCGTTTCTTTAGTGGCTCGCAGCGTTCCCTTAGTGGGGTTGGTGGTGGGCAGATGGCACGGCTGCCAAATGAGTTACATAATTTATGAAACTCCTTGCCCCTTTACAATCGAGCCCCTTCCAAAATGTGGCACATCAATGCAATTTTTCAACTTCTCCCCGCAAAGAGTGATAACTCTCCCCAATTTCACATAATTCGTGGAAAAGCCAGGTGTAAACGCTTCGTGGAAACGCCAGGTGCTGGCTACAAAGCCATGAAAACTGCCATTGGTGACCTACTTTTAGAATTTACGAACAAACTACAGTGCCAAACACAATGTAATTTCAGAGCTTTTGGCAATCAGGCCTTCGCCATAATACCACACCGAACACCTAATTACAGTAAAAGGGTTTCGTGCCTGATGCCGACCTGATGAACCTAACCGACGAAGAGCTTCTGAAAGTTGGAAAGATGAAATCGTCATCCAGGCTCAGCTGATAACCAACAGGAGAGAAAAAAAGAAATTTCTACAAAACATATAACCCTAATTTCCGGCTCTGCAACACTAAACTCAGAAATATTTACTGGTTATTTCAAACTGCCCTGAGACAATTCACGCCGAACCACCCGCGCTGCTTTAAGTGCCACCCCTTTAGCCATGGCTCCCAGAGCCGCCGAGGCCAGCTTACCTGTGCAGAATGTGGCGCTACAGGACATTCCACTGAATATGAGTGCAACATACAACTCCATTGCGCCATTTATGGTGGTGATCTAACCGCATATTCCAGGTACTTTATGGCCCCAAAGAAAGGAAAACAGATCATTAGCAAAATAATGAAATTGAACATGAGGTTTCACGAAGTGAGTTAGCGTATCTCCCCCCATTTTGCGTGGAACATATATGCTGAAGTGGTGCGAGGGGGGTCAGCAACACTGCGGCCTTTGGTGGGCCGCCGCACAACGCCTAACGATGCGAAGCAAACACCAGCAGCCCCCGCGGGGGGAGAATCCTCGACGGCCGTACCCTCCGTTAATACGAGCTTAATGAAGGCCTTTACAAATCTTGGCAGCAGCCAGCGAAGCACATCTGCTAAAGATGTTTTGTCGACCTCTGGCTGGTACGGTCTTTGGCTTTGTCCATGAGACGAAGCCGTGCCTATGTACACGACCGTCTTCCGCCTCTACAGAGGGGATGGACACCAATGGTTCACTGGCGCAGACGGCGCCGAAGGAGTGGAGAGATCCTCTAGACCACTCCAAAAGAGACGAAATACTAATTACAGGGCGTGCCAAAGGCTCTGTAAAATACCTCAATTTTTCTTTTTAAACTTCATTTCTGAGGTACTCGGGTGCTGACGCACAGGTCGTGGGTTCGAAACCCGGCTGCGGCGGCCGCACTTCCGATGAAGGCGGAATTGTCATAGGCTCGTGTGCTCTGATTTGGTGCATGTTAAAAAACCCCATGTGGTCAAAATTTTTGGAGCCCTTCACTACGGCGTCTCTCATAATTATGTGGTAGTTTTGGGACGTTAAACCCCACATATCGAAAACTTCACTTCCGTACAAACAGCACTTCTTTACACCCAACGTGAAAACACATATTACACAATGTAACGTCAGAGGACTGCTTCTAAAGCTCGACGACGTCCAAGAACGTCTGCCCAAACAATCACCAAATGTTCTGTGTGTACAAGGAACACATCAAAAATTCAAGAACACAAATTTTATGCGTCAGTATGTTATATTCTAAGAGAACAGAATTGATGTGGTCGCGTCATCAGACAGTGTCGTAATAATTGTTATAGCAGGAGTAGCATGTACACATCTACCACTACAAACAACCTTAGAGCTTGGGGCTGCTCTAGCAGGGACATTTAACAAACTTGTCACCATCTGCTCTCTATACCATCTGCTCCCAAAACCCCACCTTCACAAACGTCACTTCCAGTCTTCAATAGATGAATTACCAGATTCTTATATAATCTTGAGGGACCTGAATGCGCATAGGGGTCTACGGTGTGACTCTATGGGCTGCGACGCACGAGGTCGCCCAATTGCTCTGTTGCCCTTTTCTTCCAGTGCGTGTCTGTTGAATAGGAAAATGCCAACATACTATTGCCTCGCCAGCAAAATGATTCATCCACACACCTCACTATCATATCACCATCACCTCTGTGAATTTACAATAGAATTCCATCAATATTATTTCGGAAGTGACCACTTCCACGTAGCTTTAGGCACACCAGTATCGAATGAATGTCCTCCACAGGTTCCTAAATGGCTCACAGATAAAGCCAAATGGGAAAATTTTATAAGATTAGGGGTGTAAGTTAGACCGACATATCAAGTTTAAGTACCGACGCAGCTGAACAGTACTATACAGCTTTCCTAACTGACGCAGCAACACAATGCATCCCATTGCAACCCAATGTACATCGGGACTGCCCACGAACGACGGGTTTCATGGTAAAACAATGACTACCGTAATGTGCATAGGAAGCAAAAGAAAGCGTGGAAGTCCCTTCGGGACTTTCAGACAGCAGATAATCACACAAATTTTAATAACGTGCAGCCCCGAGGGAGAAGGACGCGCGAACAGGAAAGAAGGAAAAGCTGGCAAAAGCTTTCATCGGGCACTATTTCCTGTACACAAAAGGGCATAGTCTGGAATAGGGTTAGTAAGGTGACGGGAAGACAAGTGCATTCACTACTTCTTGTAAACACTCAAGGAGACAGCTTGGAAGATCCGGCTAACTTAATTTTTTGGCGACAACCTTGAGCTGCTTTCCAGCTCATTGTACTACTCTAAAGAGTTCCAATGGTACAAGACAGATGTAGTTAAACAGAAAATAGAACGCTAATGTAGGAAATGCGAAGCGTACAAACAACCTTTTTGCTTGGGATGGGCTACAAACGTTACTGAATAGCTCCAGCAATTGCGCGCCAGGTTGTGACCATGTAGTGTATGGATTGTTGAAACGCTCACCTCCTGAAACACTGCAAACCTCACTTCCTCTATACAATTCCTTATGGTCTTTTGGGGAGATACTTCTAGGAAAGAGGCTATGTCATCCCATTCTTGAAACATGACAAGACCCGTCCTGTGTAAGGAGTTACAGGCCAATCGCACTAACAAGTTTCCTGTGTAAGCTTATAGATGATTAAGCACCCACTGCTACATTTCCCGGAAACAAAGAACCTACTGGACCCATACCAGCGTGGATTTCATGCGGGTAGATCCACTGTTGACAATTTGCTACGCATCATGGCAAAAACAAGTGACGCTTTTATTCAGAAAAAAGTTTCGCACCTAAAATGTTTGGTTATGGAAAAGGCCTATGACACTACGTGATAGTTTGCTGTTCTGTGAGACCTTTCACACTTGGGTGTCCGAAGCATCATGCATACCATGATGGAAAGTTATTTGTCCAACCACGCTTCCATTGCTCGTGTGGCGAATTTCTTGCCTTGAACCTTTGTTCAGCACACTGGAGTGCCCAAAGATGATGTGTTCAGTATCACACTTTTTATAATAGAAGTGAACACATACCATTCCTACAGTCCGCGCAATATATGTCATTGCACATGTGTCATTGATGTGCAGATCATGTTTAAATTCTACAATCTCCCATTGTGCGAGTGGGAGGTTGAACTTGGTTTGAATAGGGTCACCAAATGGGTAGACGAGAATAGATTCACCTTTAATCTGCAAAAAATTACATGCCTTTTATTTTCTAGAAAGTTAAGTCTTCATCGTGATCCAGACATTGGCTTGCATGGTCAGCGGCAAACTGTGAAAACTGAACACAAATTTCTAGGCGTAAGTTTAAGCACGAAACTAACATCCGTAACTCACGTAAACTAAGTCAAGAACAAGTGCCTGAAGGCTATGAATCTACTTAAGGTGTTGATGCGGACATCATGAGACAGTGATAGCAAATGCCTAATGAATCTTTATAAAGGCCTTATACACATCCGCCTAGAATATGGGGTGATAATCCGTCAGTCTGCAGCATCAAGCGTCTTGAAGACACTTGGTCTTGTCCCCCAATTGGGTATTTATTTCTCTATGGGCGCTTTTCCACCATCCCCGTAGAAAGCCTTTACGTAGAATCGAAAGAATCGAATGAGTGTTGGCCACATTTGCAGCGGTGTTTCATATCTTTTGTATAGTATATCAAAGTGAACGCCGACTAAGAACTTCCATCATACACCACAATCGATGAAACGTCCGGCTCTGCGCTGTTTGAAAACTGTCCCTCGTTTTGAGAGCCCTACTAGCTTTGTGCTAAGGGCCTGGCTGAGAAAACAGGTGAGCTGCTGGAACACCGTTAGATGGTTCCTGCAGCGTACCTGCTGCCGTGGCAGTGGCAGAATATTTATTGTAATGTGTCTTTGCTAAAGTTTAGGAAGCACGTGGCTATTGCACATATCGCATACTACCTGGAACTGCTGTACAAGTACACTCTTCCCGAATTATTTACAGACGCCTCAAAGTCTTACTATTTCGTTTCGCTCGCAGTGGTCAGTTCATCGTTTATGAGGGCTGGCGTTATACATCCCGATAGAAGCATCGTCACTGCAGAATATTTTGCTAGACTTGTAGCCGTTGGACACATTGAACAAATGAAACTACAGAAAACAGTTTTTACACGCATTCCTTAAGCGCGGTGAAAGCGTTGGGAACTCTTAAAAAACACAAAAACTCTGTCCTCGTATTGCTCGTCTTATTTTGTCCAGAGTGCTATA
This sequence comes from Rhipicephalus annulatus, assembly GCA_013436015.1. Classification (NCBI taxonomy): domain Eukaryota; kingdom Metazoa; phylum Arthropoda; class Arachnida; order Ixodida; family Ixodidae; genus Rhipicephalus; species Rhipicephalus annulatus. The sequence goes on along the minus strand of WOVY01011856.1, from coordinate 1,444,905 downwards.
GTATGCACTGTGGGCACACTAAAACAACATATCGTAGTTTTCTGGGTGCAAGGGTACCGTGAAATCCAAGATAACGTGATGGCCGAACAGCTAGCCACATCCGTCCAGCAAAGCGATGATAATTCACCCATATCTGTTCCAGCATCTGACTTAAAACGTCTCTCTAAACGTAAGCTCAGACTCTATTGGGAGAACACATGGAATAGGTCCACACAAAACAATATACATGTCATCAAGCCATTTATTTGCATTTGGCCGCCTTTAACCTACTCACGTTACATCACTGTTACAATTATAAGACTAAGGACAGGACTTACACAGAGCACAGGCGCATACTTTTTGTGCTGTGGCGATCCACCCTTGTTTGATAGATGTGGTAAATTAATCACTGTCAACCACATCTTCCTTTAATGCAGTGAATAGACTCTATTAGGAAAAAGCATTTATCCTCGCATGTTCATTGATAATGAACCACTTTTAAATATCAGTCATTATTTGTGTTTTAGAATAAATTCGTAGTTTCCACACCACATATAAAGAAATTCTGTAGCCTTTCCACAGAGGTGAATAATAAAAGACCTCAAAGCATTCACGTGATATATCCTGGTGCCCTACAGCTCGACCTCTGAACAGAGGTCGCTGCTGCGGTAGGTACACTACAAAGCACCTGTCTCACAGCCATTGGCACAAAGGGCGTTGCATAGACATTCGTGCTCTATCATATCTCTATAGTTCTATCATCACACCTGTTTGCCACTCATTTTTATGTACACTGTTTATGCCACACTCCATAACCATAATATCTTTAAAATGTACCCGCCTTTAGAGCGAGAAATTTTAGGCCCCTTTACAGCCTGTCATCGTACCCATTGCCCGCATTTTTGTTTCATGTACTGGCGCTGTTTGGTCATTCTTATGACTCTTCGCCGATAAACACTATATATATTGAACATCAATTTTTTGCTCTTTATTATTGATAGTGAAAAACATACAACTTAAAGTGCAGCTGTTCTTTATTCTTTACTCCTTATGTAAGGATTACCCCGCTTTGCCCGAAGGCCTCATAGCAGAGGGTTTAGGCGAAAAAAAAAACAATTCAATACATTATAGGAGCATGTATGCTCTTCTCACAGTCAGTTTAACTGAACATTAGTTCTTGCAAAGAAAGAGTTTGCAAACAAGTTCGTCCTAACACGATACTGAAGTATGTTGAAAGTATGGTCATTACGCTTAAAAACGTAATGCAGTTGTTTGACATAGTTCTAGCTTCTAATTCCAGTCTTGTTAGTATAAATGGGACGTAGAAACTTCAGTCTCTGCTTTTTCCTTCGAGAAGAAGGTAGTTACCAGTTTAATTCGTGTTTCATTTCCGTGAAACTTTCGTTTCGCCCATGCTGTCTCAGGATGATCTCAGCAGCATGGTTTGTATCTTTTCAAGTTTATAAATAATTTTTTAGCAGGGTCCCAGACACCAAAGGCGTATACCAAGTTTGTTCTAACGCATGTTAAGTAGGCTGTTTTATAGATCTGTTTGCGAAAATCCGAGATTTCGCTGAATAATGCACAATGACATACCATCTTGAACAATGAATTAATCGACATGACCGGAGCACGAGCAGTCAGATTGTAATGTAACACCTAAGTACTTATATCTAGGCGCAGTTTTTACCGGGTAATATTTGTAATCAGATGCATTCACTTTGAGTTTCTTTTTCGTAAAAGAAGCGTGAACACGCTCATTTTCATTCTAGTTAAACGTTCACGTTCAACATGAATTTTTATACATTCTACGTTCAGTTGCAACATAGCAGAATCTTTGTCACAATCGATTTTTGTATAAATAACACAATCATCGGCAAAGAACCGTATTGACGAAGGACTGCGTGGAGTAATGTCACTATATAAAGAAAAGCAAACGCTGCCCATAGACTGAGCCTGACTCCTGACGTCACTTCAACGTACGGCGAGCTCTTGCTCTTCAAAACAACGCAATGCCGATAATAGGACAAATAGTTTTCAATCCATGTGGGCACATAGAGTTTATATTTAACAATTTTAATTTACTGAGTAGAAAGGATTCGGTACATGGTGAAAAGACTCACAAATCTGAAGAGCATAATCTATTTGACGTCCTTATACAGCGTCAAGTGCCAATTCTGGTTAAACTCAAATAATTGAGTTATGCAAAAAAGACCTTTTTGAAACCTTTCTTGTTTTCGGTTACCACAACTTTATTTGTTATAGGACACATAATTGCGTTAAACACAACATGCTCGATGATTTTGCATGAAGTGGACGTTTGTTATATGGGCCTACAATTCGCAACATATCTTTTCGATCCATCTTCAGAAATCGAAACAAGAGTATCGGTTTGCCAAGCATCAGCTATAGGAGCTCTGAGGGCAGTGATTTCCGATAAATGAAGTAAAGGTACGTAAAAATAGATGCAACACAGCGCTTTAGTATGCGTGACGATATACCATTTGGATCATTTGCTTTGTTTTCGCTTATGTCTTTCAGAAGTACCTCTTTGCCTCTTACGCCTAATGCTACTTCTTCCATTACTGGAACATAGCTTGAGTATGGGTGGGACTAGTGATGAATGTGCGTAGAAAAACAGAATGAAAGTAGTTATTTAAGCATGTGAATTTTTAAGTATAAGCTGTAAGAACTTGTTATTACAAATTGTTTCACTTATTACTACAGAATCTGACCCACAGCTGTTTAAAAGCTTTAAAAAATTCTTAGGTATAATTTTTATTTCATCGTTGAGCGTTTTAAAGTATTCATCTTTCGCACATTTTAAACCAAGCTGATACTTCTGTGTTGCTTCATATATTGTGTTCAGGTGGTTGGTACTCTTAGTTTGTTTGAATCCGTTAAATTTATTCCTCCTTTTTAAAATTATCCCGGCAATAGACGAATTCACTCAAGGTTTTTTCCGCTTTTTGAATCCTGCAGAATGGATACTTCGCACGTACTTGTTCGTTAGTCCAGCACTTCATATTTAACAATCCGCTGCCATTCGTGGGTGCAACGACCCTCAGAAAGACGTCAAAAAACCGGCTAGTGATCAAGCAGCTCCTGAGATACACTAAAATACTCAACATTCACGAAGAAAAAACTGGCCTTGTTACGGATAACTTTGGTCGAATGATTTCTGGTTTAATGTTTCCTAGGATATCATGATGATCACGTATGGCTGGTGTAATAGGAACCAAGCTGATAAGGTTAGAAGAGTTGCTGCACAAATGGTCCCGAATAATATTATTCCTAGTTGAGCATTTACACACTTTAATATCCTGAAAGTGTTTACAATAAGTTTTTTCGTGAAATACCATGAGTGCCAGCTTTGCACACTCAAATAATTAATTTCTCTTCGTTAGAGGTCAGGTGAGTTAAAGTCACCAAAACCAAAATGAAGTGTCTAGATGCCACTGACATAACATCCTATAATAATTCTAACGATTCTGACTCAGATTCTGGTAGTCGACAGAATGATCCTACAGCGTAAAAAGAGCAATCGTGTCAAGTGACAGCACAAAATTGGTTCAATATCATCTCTATCTACATCTAGCTTAAAATACTTGTGGGAAGAATAAACTAACAAAAGCACCCCTATACCGAGGCTAGGCTGTCCCTCCGATAAGGAAAAAATTCGTCAGGAAATACTTTCAGCAATAAACGACTTCAGTCACAATTCGCTAGCGAGTGCAATGTCACCTTTGACAGACTATCAGGCCAGCGAGTTCACTGACTTTGCTTGTTATGCCTCCGCAGTTTACTACAGGTGCAACTAGCTCACGGCATACTTGTTTCTTATTATTTTCTTGGCATAATTGTTTTTAGGTGGGATGACAACGTTTTTTACTTTGTTTTAATTGAATGCCCATCGTTATTAGCAAGTTCGTCAAAGGTCAATTTCCAGCATTACCTTGTTATTTTTATCCGACTTCATGGTTTTTGCGTATTACCACAGACAATTCCGCATTTCTCGAATCTCGGCTGAGTAATCCTTGTCCACAGTGCAAGTTGACACCTTAAACTTGTGAGGATTTACCAAAATTTCCTATTTCTCTTTATATGTAGCAAAATTTATTATGACTGGCCATTTAAATTTATGACAGTAATGACCCACATGGTGTGCTCTTCGAACAAACTTTCACTCAATTCCAAGGTTGGCTTTGCATAAGCTTTTAACCACGTTTTCTAATTGAAACAATGTTTTTGAATTGTTTTCATCATCTGTTCTGTAGATGACAACGTTAAGCATCTAACTTCCAATTTAATATGAACAGTTTTTTTAGCAAGTTGGTCACTTGTCGTTCAAGGGATACTTTCATTCTTCTGATAATCGTTGAATTACTACTTCAGCTCGCTCTTCGATTGATTTGTGAGGTTTAACGTCCCAAAATCACCTTTCCCCAACACACGCAGGCCTGTAAGCAAGTCATTGAATTTGGTAAAGCATCTCGCAAGGCCTATAAACTTCGGTACAACAAACTACAGGGGATCAACTGCTACCATAGTGCTTCATAAAGAAAGCAACAGAATACCAATCAAGAAGGGTGTAAGGCAGGGGGACACAATTTCCCCAATGCTATTTACCGCGTGCTTACAGGAGGTTTTCAGAAGCCTAGAATGGGAACAGTTAGGGATAAGAGTCAATGGAGAATACCTTAGTAACCTGCGCTTCGCCGATGACATTGCATTGCTGAGTAACTCGGGGGACGCATTGCAACTAATCATTACGGAGTTAGACAAGGAGAGCAGAAAGGTGGGTCTTAAAATTAATCTGCAGAAAACGAAAGTAATGTACAACAACCTCGGCAAGGAGCAGCGCTTCGAGATAGGTAATAGTGCACTTGAAGTTGTAAAAGACTATGTCTACTTAGGGCAGGTAATAACCGCAGAGCCGAACCACGAGATTGAAGTAACTAGAAGAATAAGAATGGGGTGGAGCACATTCGGCAAGCACTCTCAAATTATGACAGGTAGACTGCCACTATCCCTTAAGAGGAAGGTATATAACAGCTGTATCTTGCCGGTACTTAGCTACGGAGCAGAAACCTGGAGACTTACAAAGAGGGTTCAGCTTAAATTGAGGACGACGCAGCGAGCAATGGAAAGAAAAATGGTAGGTGTAACCTTAAGAGACAAGAAGAGAGCAGAGTGGATTAGGGAACAAACGGGGGTTAAGGATATCATAGCTGAAATCAAGAAGAAGAAATGGACATGGGCAGGGCATGTAGCGCGTAGACAGGATAACCGCTGGTCATTAAGGGTAACTGACTGGATTCCCAGAGAAGGGAAGCGGGTTAGGGGGAGACAGAAGGTTAGGTGGGCAGATGAGATTAAGAAGTTTGCGGGTATAAATTGGCAGCAGCAAGCACAGGACCGGGTTAACTGGCGGAACATGGGAGAGGCCTTTGTCCTGCAGTGGACGTAGTCAGGCTGATGATGATGATGACAACAAACTAACCATTGATGCCACCACTTACGTCTTCGATCGCTCTTCTGAAGAAGTAATCCCCCTCCGCCCATAGCTACAACCTCCCACCTCAGCGAATCCTAAATTAAACCCTGAACCTTTGTCAATTGTACACACTAACATTAGAAGCCTCTTGCCGATACGCGACTCACTCTTTAATCTTATCTTCACGACAGAATGCAACTTTGTTCTCTTAACTGAAACGTGGCTAAACCCTTCAATAAGCGATTCCGAATTGGCACCATGCTTTCCTGGCTTTACTATATTTCGCCGAGATTGTGATGGTAAGCGTGGTGGTGGCGTCCTGATAGCTGCTCACAGTCGATTAAATTGCTCCCCAGTGGTCAACCCTTCCAGCCTTGAATTACTATTTGTCTGCTGCAGAAATTCATATCCTGCGGTTATCATCGGAGTCTGTTACTGCCCCCCCCCCCTGACGCAGATGCTTCATTTATCGCTGATTTCCACAGCGCTCTTAACACACTGAATGCCTCTTATCTTAACATACCGGTTATTTTAATGTGTGACTTTAACTTCCCAGGAATAATCTGGTCTAACCTCGCATTCACAATATCTAAACACACTATGGAACGTGACTTGGTTAACACGTGCCTAACATTTGGTTTATCTCAACTTGTTTCATTCCCAACGCGAGCTACTGAGCACTCTTCAAATATTCTCGACCTCATTTTCACGTCACACCCCGACACTCTTGCATCCCTAGTTCCTCTCCCTGAGATTAGTGATCGCGCTGTGCTTCACGCTTCGTTTTCTGATCAACTACCAGGCAAAAGCCATTCCAAGAAAACCCTCACACTCTACGATAAGGGTAACTATGCCGCCAATAACAACGAACTATCCATATTTTGTGAATGGTATTTAAACGACTTCTTCCAACGCCCCCTTGAAACTAAGTGGTCTTTGTTCAAGTGCAAAATGGATGACTTCATCAATAGATTTATACCCACAATTACAATTACGGAACGAGCGTCTTCACCTTGGTTCAACATATCTCTTAAGTGTCTTAACAATAAGAAAAAGCGATTATATCGCTCGGCTAAACAGTCTAACAGCGCGAGCGCTTGAAACAAGTACCGCGGAACAGCAAAGGAATTGGAATCACTCGCTGCGAAGGCTAAGCGTTCTTTTTTCTCTTCTACATTACCTAATATGCTACGAAATAACCCTGAACAATTTTGGAGAGCCATTAACCCCAACCCCACTAAAGCGTTATCTTTACTTGATGAACAAGGCGATCTTAATCCAGAACATGTTACCACTCAAGTACTAAATACTGCCTTCTCTTCCGTATTTACCCCTGAATCTTGCAGCCCGCTTCGAGACTCCCCATTTCTTGATCATCCTGTCATGCCAGGCATTACATTCGATTCATACGGTATTGCAAAACTAATTGACGAATTGAAACTAACGTCATCCGCGGGAATGAATGGCATCAATTCCAAAAATCTGAAAAACACTAAGCCTATAACAAGCATTATTCTTTCGCACATATTTCATCAGTCCATTTCATGCGGAGTGGTGCCGGAAGACTGGAAGCTTGGTAAGGTCGTTCCTGTCTCGAAAAAACGTCTTTCATCTTCACCGAGTAATTATCGCCCCATATCCATCACAAGTGTATGTTCTAAATTATTGAAACACATAATTTATTCACACATAGTAATTTTTCAATGTTCAGTACATTTCTTTCACCCTAACCAACACGGTTTTCAAAAAGGTCTTTCATGTGACGCTCAACTCGTCCTGTTCGTTAACGACCTGAGTTCTAGCCTAAATAATAACATACCTCAGGACGCCATTTTCATTGATTTCGAAAAAGCCTTTAACAAAGTTTCTCATAACAGATTATTTTTGAAGCTTTCACCTCTTAACCTTAATTGTCTTGTTTTTAATTGGATATGTTACTTCTTGACTAACCGTAAGCAGTTCGTTTGTGCTAATAACCATCGCTCCTCCCTATCCACTGTAACCTCCGGCGTAGCTCAAGGCACGGTCCATCGTCCTCTATTGTTCCTAATCTATATCAACGTCCTCCCCAATAACTTAGCGTCTAACATTCGTCTGTTCGCAGACGACTGTGTCATTTATCGTCCTATTCACAATTCTAACGACCCTGTCATCCTACAGTCTCATCTTTGTTTGATTCAATCATGGTGCGAAAAATGGCTAATGTCCCTTAACATAAAAAAAAACTTGTGTCATTTCCTTTCATCGCCGTCAATCCTATTGCTACACTAAATACTTCCTATTTCATTCTGAAATATCAGCAGCTAACTCAAGTAAATACCTTTGTATCACTCTAACTTCAGATCTGACCTGGTCATCCCACGTTATGAACATCACTAATGACGCCAACCGCGTGTTTGGCTATCTCCGAAGAAACTTACGTCTAGCCCCACCTTCTGTTAAACTTTTAACCTATCCTAACACTAGTCCGCCCGAAGCTAGAAAACGCAGGTGCCATCTGGGATCCCCATCAAATAACTCTTATTAAAACGCTTGAAACTATCCAAAATCGTGCAGCCAGATTCATTTATTCTGACTATTCCTATCTTAGCAGCGTCACCAAACTAAAATCTCAAGCTAACATGGTTAACTTAGCTTCACGCCGCAAAATTTTAAGACTGTGTTTGTTTCACACATTTTATCATGCATTGCACCTAAACCATGTTATCGTTCCAGCCCATCGTCTTTCATGCCGTATCAGCCATTCGAAAACGGTTTATGCACCCCGTGCGCATACCACTGCCCATCACTCTTCATTTTTTGTGCAAACATCAACAGAATGGAACGATCATCCTGCTGACATTGTGCACCACTCCAGCATCGCCCATTTCAAAGAAGCCATTGAACAAATCATCTGTTTGTGAACTTTCTACCTCCTCGTGTAACACCCCTTGACTGGGGCCCTTGAGGTATTATAAATAAATAAATAAATAAATGATTATGAGAGACGCCGTAGTGGAGGGCTCCGGAAATTTCAACCACCTGGGGTTCTTTAACGTGCACCCAAATCTGAGCACACGAGCCTACCACATTTCCGCCTCCATAGGAAAGGCAGCCGCCACAGTTGGGATTCGAATCCGCGACCTACGGGTCAGCATCCGAGTACCTTATTCACTAGACCACCGCGGCGGGGCTCAGCTTGTTTTTAATTAACGCCAAACCTACTATTTACTACTACCAACGTGGGCTAGGGATCGACTGACCAAGTTTACTCATGATTGCAGCCACTTTGCAGGCATTTGAGTACTTTCGTAGCTGCATCAGGGAGAGGTCCAGATAAGCTCAATATTTCCAGATAACAACAAAGAATGGAGCAAATACGACACTAAATTCGCGAGGAGCTGAAACTTTCCACAAGAGAATTGCGCACACAAGTACTTGCAGCACTTTATAGTAGCACTACTGATGGGAGGAGCTGGCAACGCACGCAATAAACCGTGCAGTAGCGATAGATTGCAAGTACTGACCTTCACAACTTGCAGTAGCGTAAGTTATATGTCGGCCAGCGTGTGGCCTCCAAATCACACGAAGCCGGCTTGGTTGGTGTCACGTGGTAAATGTTGCTCAAGAGACAGCAATGAATCCTTGACGGCGATAGTTTCTTCTGAAAGATGGTGAAAACTGTGATAACTCTCAATCCGCTGTTGAACTTGCTTGTCGCAGTAGTCCCTCAGGTTCAGTTGATGACGTCAGTTTTGGCGGTAACGGGTTCAGGGCCTGCTCGCAATCAACGCCGACAAATATTGTTTAGTCTGTTACAAAAAGGACCTACACAACTAAAAAAGAGGATGACCTTAATATTAGGTCTGGCGATCTCATACAACCGAATTTTCACGGGGTGTATGCCCTACCAAGTGACCATAATGTCGTTCTGCCGAGCACCAGGCTGCCAGTTTGCTTGTATCTATTTAGCCTGTAGGTATCTGGCGGCAGCCATTCTCTGCGTCCACCAGCAGCGGCAGTTGCTCAACTATTTCCCCAAGGCTGTGGTGGAATAAAGTACGCCCAGGGCATTTTGCAGGCTTTTATGGTGGTACCTTTCGAGATGAGTACTCAGAAACAACCGAGCGCCAGGTCAGAGTACCCCTGTACTGATTAGGAATCTAACACGGCACGTCCCGTATAGGAAGCATACGCTCTAACTATGTAACCACCGCAGCTGTCAACAACAAACAGTAGCGTAAGGTCCATGTCTGCCAGCGTGCCTACTCCATATCCTCCATTCGTAGAATACTTCTGAGTCTACCGAAAAATACACAGCGAGAGTTCACAGCAAATTCACAGCAAATTTATCTTTTTATGGCTACATGGTGCTTAGAATGACAAATGAACAATAATTGAAAAAAAACAGTATCGTTTATCACAGCAGGCAAAAAGAGATCATTACCTTTGTATATACCGTTAGTTCTCGAAACTTATCGTTTGTTACTGTATATAACTACCCCTGTTTTGTGATGGCGTCGGCCAAGGCAGAATAGCATGTCACCCAAATCAAAAAAGGCAATGAAAAAACTTGCATATGGGTCATCCGAAGTGAGACGTCTCAGCCCGAAATTCGACCACCAGCGTATCTGATGAAAAAATTGAGCTCTAAGATAACTATGCAAGAGTAATTTTAGTGAAGTATTTTTCTTCCAAAAACTGTGTGATCACGTAACCTCTCTTCTTGAGTGCTGGCGAAAAAGTAAAGTCGGACGGAATAACTTATATGCATGTAAACTTGAAACTGGCTATAGCAACACAATTGATTTCAAAGCGTTATGTTGTCATTTCTGTTTTCCGTGACGAATGCGTGCATCAAAGGGATTCTTGTTCTCAGATACTTGATATTCGCAGAAAAACAGTGCTTGATGATTGAACAATCAAGAAAAAAAGAATATTTTGGCTTTCGTGTCACGAATGTTTTGTCGTTAACGTTTTTTTGTGATGTGTTGTCCTCCATTGGCACTATAATCGTTAACATCAATATACACTGCATTGCCAATAAGACCGGGTTTTGAGTTAAATTTCTTGAGTTTGGAAGAACGATGTAAGACCAACATGAAGGGCAAAAATAGTGGACGGTTTGAAATAAAGCAGTTGTCCGGTACCTTTACAGCAAGCACAATGTCGAATCTTGAAGAGAGCATTTTTTTCATGAATTGTGGAATGAGGCACCCAAATTACTGTCCTATCATTTACATTGCCTTTAGCCCACAGAAATAAATTGTGTAGTTTATAAATATGAGCACCATACGACATCCGTAGGCGTGCTTTTGCTGCCAGACGTTTTATTGTGCCACCTACATCATCGCATGCACTTTTGGCACGTGAAATGGTAGAGAAGCCAACAAGCTCTGGTTCTCCCCGTTGTCGCAAAGGTACAAAAAGTTCTCATATATAACAAAAGTTCAAAAAGTTCTCATGTTGATATACGGCACCCTAAACGAATATGTAATCAAATGTCAGTAATTTGGCAAATTCTGCATACTCTATATGAGGTACATTTTTAAAATGATGCAAGCATCAAAGACACAGCAAATTAGCACTAATTGTAGCAGTCTTGCTGAATTGCAGTGCGCTTATAAATTACAAGTTCATTAAAGCATGACTTTCTCACCTTTAAGTTCTGAGTGTGGAGGCTCAGGGAGGCTTTTCGCAGGATTTTGCATTTCGGTATTTATTCTCAAGTTGTGGCACCAAGTCCTGTCGGCTGCTACAACATATCAAACACTTGTGTGATCGTTCTGTGCTTAAAATTATGTTAGCAGCTCGATGAATACCACAGCTACTGTCCACTGTGAGTGTCAACACACCCGCTGCAGAAGCTTCGCTGCACTTCGAAATGCAAAAGCAAACGTGTAAGCAGAACAAAGCAAAGAATAAGGGTTTTTTTGCTCCTCCTACAACACAAAACCGAACTCAACGTGGCTCGAACTTGTCCAATGGGGTTTATATACTTGCAGCCATCCGCTTCGAGGCAGACAACAAAAAGACTGACAGCAGGGATATGCACACACTTTACCAATGCGGACAGCTGACGTTGGGTGTGCACAAGAACTTTTTTTTTCGTTTTGAGTGAAATTCAAAGGAATAAAACTTTACGCATCAAAAGAAAAGACATTGTATGAAATGATGAACTGTCTCATGTACTTTTACCGCGGTGGTCTCGATATGTAATTTACTAACGAATCTTTCCAAAGAGTCACTTTCTGTCGATTTGAGAAGGCGTTTTCTCGATAAATGCTTGCTTATAGACGTTTAAAATATTTTCACAAATAGTACGTCAACCGGTAAAAAGCAAAAATAATATGCGGCTGGAACATTGCCTGCATTTGTGTGTTTTGTTGCTTCTTTGCTGAGCCTATTTAGGATCTAGTAGTTATATATAGCTTTAGTTGTGACATCACACAAAATAACAATGACAATATATATCTTTAAAGCCAAATGTGCCGCCATCTCTAGTTTGAAGCTTTTATACGCATAATGTATTCCCACGTAACTTTTCCTTTTGCCGGCGCATTTGAAGGGGGGTCGCGTGACCACACAATATTCTTGAACAAAAATACTTAACTAAAATAACTCTCTCATAAATAATTTTCACCAATTTTTAGGAAGATCACTAGCTGTCGAATTTGGGGCTGGGGCATTTTAATTGGTATAACCCATGACCGAGGTCTACTAAGTCTAGGTCTACAAGCGTTATAGAACCGCTTGCATACAATACTTCATTCAGACCATCGTTAGAATATTATGCTGTGTGGGTTTATTACATCAAGTACAGCATTAGCACATTCGAGAGGAAACAGAGATAAGCAGTCAGTTTCATTTTAATTATTACCGTCGTCACACACTCATTGGAGCTATAATGTAGGAAACGAATCTTGAAAATCTGAAACATGATGCTATCGAGAAAGGTTTGAACAATTTACAAATTCACCGCAAACATGACAAAATGAACAGGGATATATACGTTCAACCGTGTAGTCGTCGCCCTGAACGTTCGAATTGATCACTTAGGCTTAGTGAATATTCCTGGCCAACCAACTTCTTTAAAGAGTTGTTTTTTCTTCGTGCCATCCACGAATGGAGCGCACTACCTTTTTATGTATTGCAGAGACCAACCATATTGTCGTTTGTGCAAGCTTTTGGTCATTTATGACCCAAGGCGTGTTTCACACCAACTGAAGACTGATAAACAGCTCGCGATATATTAGAAAATCAATAAGAAACAAATGCTTTTCGTTGCTGAGAAGACCATTGTGTGTATACGCGTTATATTGCAAATTCCTGTCTTTTTCTCCTGTAATTTTTCTCTCTGTCGTCTTTATTACTTGTTTTGAATTGTCGTTCTGTTTCCTTTGTGATCTATATACTTGCTTGCCGGTATTTGCACCTGCCATACCTTGCGTGTTTCCTACATTTATTGTTTCCTGTGCTTTACATGCGGTGAATACTGCTGGAGACAAATACGGATTTTTAAAGAGGTGTTGACAGTTTGTTTCAAAATACTTCTTTTGTGCAACCCACTGCAGCCTATGACGTGCAAAGTACGCTAGTAGTATGAAATAAACAAATAATATTTGTAAGCATTTTATTAGCTTGACTGGGCAAGTCAGAGCCAGACTCATCATAAAAATACCAACTTGTGTCGTCTGCGTAAATATGCACTTGGCAGATGCATCACTAAAGACCATGTCATGTATGTTTAGTATAAAAATATATGTACGATCATTGGTCAGAAAAAAAGTTTAAAACACAACAATGAAACATTCTTAGGGCTCACTCAGACTCACCAAAATATTACTTACTTGGGCTCACTATCAACTATATCTGAGTCTCAGTGTGTGTGGGTAAGTCAACTCATGAGGTCGTTTTTGTACTCTTATCCGTGTCTTCGATTCTGTCAATGCCCTTACACCAATATCTTGCATAATCGCTGCTCTACTTAGTGTTTTTGGTCTCGAATCTGTAAGTACCAGTTATCTCTGTTTGTTAATCACTGAAGACAATTTTGTACTAAGTGACGACTCATACAAGATGTTTTCAACAAGTCCTTCTTTTGAAAGAATGATGGGAGGGTCAAGTATACCACTCTTACTTACTCACGCATCTGTTCAGTTGATACTGAGCTCGTGTGTCAACAGTACTGTGCTGATGTATGAATAAACATATTTAGTATAAACACTTAAATAAACGTGAAACAGCGGGAACAAAAATAAAGCACACAGTTGGACAAACCGTTCGAAAGCCGTTCAGTACAGTGAGGTGACATAAAGCTAATAGTTATGGTGAAGCTGAGTAGATAGGGTGATTATTTGGCTAAACAATGTGCAGCTCACTGAGACATGAAGTATACTTCGCCCTTAGGACCCACTCGGGCTTATAAAAGAATTTCTCAACCAGCGTCACTCGGAATCTGATTCACTAAAATTGTGCACAGTCGGACTTCCTCGGTTGCATGACTCACCCCGACTCACTTACACTAAGACTAACAGCTCAATCTAAAAGTGAGTCAGTGAGCTTCATGAGTGAGTTTGCCGACCTATGTGTAAGTGTGTTATTTCTCCTGATCACTGACGGTATCGACGGGACAAAAACATGAATGGGTTACAACCGCGAAAATCTTCGCTTTTCGAAGTATAAAGCTGCAGTCGTCGGGTGTTGATGAGTGAGATAGTTCGAAGCTTTTCCAGCAAAACGAATTCCCAGAAATAACTGCAAATATGTACTAGCAGTAGCTTCAAACTAGCGCATGCACAATCTAACGATTTTATCAGTACGTTAAAGATGCATAATCACAATTAGCCAGGCCGAAGCTGTGCACTGCTGTTGATTCAGCCATTTAGCGTTAAACGTTAATTTTGGCAGCTATCCAGCAATGCAGCCCACCACCATGGTCTAATGGCTAAGGTACTTGGCTGCTGGCCCGCAGGTCGCAGGATTAAATCCTGGCTGCGGAAGCTACATTTTAGATGAAGGCAAAAGTGCTGTAGACTCGTGTGCTGAGATTTTGGAGTGGTTAAAAACTTCCAGAGTCCTCCACTATATACGGTGTTTCTCATAGTCATATGGTGGTTTTGGGACTTTAAACCATACATATCTATCTATCCAGCAATGCAATATGTGAGAACCGTTTCTGGGAGATGAAGACAAATTGCTACTCACTGTCCCGTCGTTATATGCAGCTGAATATCACAGCTGCTCTCAGCCGTATCAAAATAGCTCCTAGTAATAAAGTACAAGAGTAAACAGTGGCCATGAATTGTCGGTGAAGTTCTTTAAAGAAAATAAAAAAAAGCCCTTCGACCGAGAATCCCTACCAGATGCACTATTTTTGTGCGCGGTAAATGTACAGCTATGTCGTATTATTCCTAGATTTTGTTGCGAGTTTCTGCACGAGCCAGTGGCCGTGACGGTTCACTGGCCGAAAACAATTTAAGTGTTCTACCCGCCAACTGTCGGCGGCAGCAGTGCTTTCTAGCTGAGGCGGGCGCAAAATGTAACACCCAGCAGGCCGAGGAGATCCCATAGCGGAAGCACGAAGTGACGAATCAAGCGTGACCTGCCCCGGCACCCTGTCCGCAGGAAGTGCGCTTCGGAAGCGACTGCGGTCGGGGCCACGCATGACCCTTGCCCTCGCATCGATTCCGCAGACCGCTTTCTAGGAGCGAACCTGAAACATAGTTTACCGCAGTCATTGCTTCTCTGCAGAAGCAGGACCACAATCTCCGGTAGCACGTGCGACTAGGAAATGACAAGTGAAGCTTGAGGGGTAAGCTGTGCTGCATTTTTTTTTGTTCCTTCACGCTTGCCTCATGTGCCATTTGGTCGATACATTAGTATCCATTAATTGTTGATTCGCTTACAGTCACTATGCCTCCAAATTAGCTCCAATTTATCGCAAATTTTTGGCAAAGAGGCAAAAAGTGGGCAAGCTGTATCGCACGGTGTCGCTGTGTGAAAACACAGACACACACAAAAAACAAAATGCCAAGCCTGCGCGGTAGGCGCCCCTATTTACAGCGAAAGCTAGAAGAGAGGTCTTTCAGAGCCTTTCAAAACATTCATTGGGTAAATACTGCAAGCACACTTGCTTGATACCCACTAGGGGCGGGTATAATGATAAAAGTTTTAGGTAGTAGGCCGGTATTCGCCACGCTAATTTTCGTCATTCTTCTGAGAAGTGTCATATCGGCTAAAAGAAATTTTGCACCAATTGTTCATGCAGTGGCTGGCAGTATTGAAGATTATGACTGAAGTAGGTATGCGCCACAGTATTTAGGGGAACAAGAACAAGCTTTTGTAATGTGTTAGATCATTGTAAAACCCAATCGTTACGCTGTTCGCATTGTGCGACGACTGGTTGTTGTTTCGCTCTTTTAAAACACCTCATAAGTGGTAATAACGCGATTGCTTTTCCGACATCGAGCCTGCCTAAGGCAAGTTTGCTGACAGGTCCCAAGCAGCGGTGTTGCACAGTGGTAGTAAACTGGGCTGGCACCCGGCGGACCCAAGTTCGAGTCTGACTGTGCCGACGGTGGGAGTTTTTTTTTCTGATTTTGCGCGACGTGGTTATGGACACCGGCAGCTGCTGCAGCGGCGGACAATTGCGCCTGACCCAAGTTGTGATCTCATAAAGGCTTTTGCTGTAAAATGTTGGGGTTTCATTTCCATTATGCTCTTAGTTTAGGCCCTACCGTGCTACATTATGGTAAGTAATTACGCATTTGCCGGGTAAGAAACTCCTGCTAAGCGAAGCCATGTGTGTAGCTTTGAAGTTTGATTGAAAAAAAGAGCTATTCGAGCGAAACATACAAAAATGTTGAATTAGCTAGTTGAAGTCAGGGCGAGAGAACTTCCGATAACGGCCTTTAAGAAAGAGACCACTGGATTAGCAAGTACTTTAGTAGGACTTCTAAAGCCAAGCAGCGTGAATAAAGACAGAATGAACGACCGCGGCCGGCTGTTCCAATCGTTCATGTCTTTCTCGTCATCATGCTGGTCGAGCGCGATTGCCAAGGCTCTGTTGCCGCTCCTTATTTTTGCACTCGGCCACGACTACAAGAACGTGGAGCTGCCGAAAATGTCTCACGAGAGCAGCACTGTTACTTCCGTTGTCGTCGGTCATGTGTACGCCACTAGCAGTTCAGCTTAACTACCAGATACTCTGGCGAATGACACTGGCTGTGCCAAAGACGAGAAGGTTGTTGCTGGTCTTGATTCACTGCTCTACTTCATTACTATGAACCTTAACTGAATTAACCTGTTTACTGACGTCCACTCAGACGTATTCCAAAGCAGTATCGTTCATTCACCACCGCAATACTTATTTATCAGGGGCATAAATTACGTACGAAGGTGCCGTTACCTCCACGCTGCGAGCTATTCAAGAGAAGTTCAATATATCAGACGTTGCAATTTCTTTCAACAATACAAAAACCATGTTTACTTGTTTGAAACCACTCATAACACTTACTCGGAGGTACTATGTCAAAAGCTTTCTAGAAAAGCACCGATTATGCGGGATATTGAGGCTAATGAACGTAGAAACCATGGTCAAAAAAGTTCATACTAGGCTAGAAGCCTTATGAGTGTCATAACTTGGATTCACTCAGACTCAGACCGAGCCGTAAGTTTGATATTTGGTGATTTCGGGTGTGTAATATATTGGCGATATTGAGTCCGAGTTAGTCCGCCTGTAGGAAATTTTCGTAAGGAATGAGTCTGATTGAGTCCCACCCTGGAATGTTTTGCTGAGTTTGAGTGCGAAGATTCGTAAGTGCAAAATTTATTTCTTGAGTGTGTTTGAATGAACTCTACATTTTTTGCCGACCTATGTCCTCAGTTTGCGCTGTTGGGAGAATCGAAAGTAGCGCAGGCGGATGGAAGTGGCTGTTGCGGAGAGGTCTTAGGGCGGCTGTCGCTTCGCTTGTTGCATTTTCGAATGCACGACAAATTATTTGCAGGTTTCGGTGGACAACCCTATTCGTGTGGTGGCTGCAGAGACTATGCCAATAAAGTGGTGTATATCCGAAGATTTGATTTAAAACTGCTTCGCGTCGACGAACTCCTATTGCACAAGCTAGGCAGACTGTACAACGCTGCCGAAACAAGGCCTTCCAATCTTTTTGAGGTCCGCAATAGCGACAACTGTTTGTCCCCAAACACTGTGCTCTGAAAGAATGTAGTGCGTGTGCAAAAGGCTTTAACATTTTAGTCATATCGTTCGCATCGGATACTGGTGTTTCAACCAGCATACGCTGACTGTAGGCGAAATCACGCAGTGCTTGCTCTCGCTGATGCGAGAGCTGTACTGAAGAACCTAAAAGCGCTGTGAAGTATGCCGTAGGTCTTCCTGATTTTTCGGTTTAGTGTGTGCCAGGGGCCGGATTTGAAACGTGCTTGTACTAACGAGCTGCTGCACTTTGAGGTCGCAAGAACAATTCATGTGTCTTGTGGGCAGCAGGTTTTTTGTCTGTTGAGGTGTCTTCCAGTGGTGGCATAGCAAAAACAAAATATGAGGCTTGGAGTGCTTCTCAAGGCAAGTATGCATATAGGGTGCGCGGCCTTCCATGTCCACGGTGATATATGCTTGAAGGCTCTAGAAAACATAGGGACAATCAAGGTGCTGCCCTTCACAAGCTCTATATGTGAAAAAGGCCTGATTTGCGCATGATGCAGCGGCACAAGCAGAGTGCTGCGCCTTACGAGCTCGATATCGTAGGGACGGCAGGCTTGTGAAATCCCGTATTCTGGCACCAAGGTTCTGTTTCTAAGCGCTCTCCTGGGTGGTAGTCAAATACTTCGTTGGCAGGAAAGGGCCCGCAAGCATCAAAATACGGACGAAAAACACACGTAAATCTCACACTCCATTGTGACCAACAGTGCTGTCTGACACTTTTGTAGGCATGTCACGCCTTAGCGGCAACGTAATGGCAGTTAATAGCATTTAGCCAATTTCAATAAGACCACCAGGCATGGAAGGTGCAGAGCAAGTCAAGTGTCAACCCACTTTAAGACGTCTTCCTGGAAACCGCGGAATCTCAGTGCTGCCTGAACAGCCAACGATGCTAAAACGGCGGGCGAGAACCTGTAGCTCAGTGACTACACATGGTGGGGTTGACGATATAGTTCTGTAAATACACGCAAGAGGTCCACAACGTTGGCGACGCGCCCGAAAAGCCCTGGAAGGGGCTTGAAGAGTGCGCAGCAGTCCGGTACTCACCACAGCTGCATCTATAGTCAAGGACACCATGAACGGCCTTCCTTGTTTTAAACACCTGGTACGTTGTCAGTGAAGTGATGTAGAGCCGTCAATGAGTCCTAGACGCCATCCCCGAAGGGTGGTGGCAGTGTCAGCTGGTGATCAGCTTCAGAGGAGGCCTGGACGCCGTACTCAATCCTGGCCTACTTTGGCTGCCCCGTTGCAGGGTGCAGTATCGAGTGTAGACTGTAGATTCTTGAACAGTTTCACGCGCCGAGTCAGGGGGATCAGCCAAGATTTTTCATTCAAGGCAGGGTGCCATGGCCCAAGAATCGTAGACGTAGCACTTCGTGATCGTCGACTGAGTCATTTTCGTAAAGAAAGCAGACACATCAGGCCCAGTTGGATGGATAGTTGGTTCACGCTAAATAAATATCTGCAACCAGCCACGGTGAATCGGCCATGAAGTGGGTGGTGCCTTGTTGTATAAATGAATTTGTTCATAATCACAAATTGTTCAACAATAGATAGTTTTTTTAAAATAGCTCATTAGCTTAGATCAGGAAAAGAAAGAGGAAAAGAATATTGTTGAAGAATGAGCTTGAATTCAATAATCATGGTATTTTATTAGTTTTGTCTTACGTAGGAATTCGAATAGCGTATTGCAAAGACTCCTATGGTATGAACCATAAGTGGTAGCCCCATAACAAAGAACCACAGGAAGTGAAAAAATAAACCCCACCCTTCACAGTGGTTGAACCCGAAGTCTTTTTTATTCGTATATAATCATCATCAGTCCGACGACGCACATTGCAAGAGAAAGGCCTCTCCTATGTTTTGTCAATCGACCCGGCCTTCTGTTTTCTGCTTTCACGTTATACCTGGAATAATCTTAATCTCAATCACCCACCTACTTTTCTGTCTACTCTTCGCGCGTTTGCATTCTCTATGAATGCGGTCGGTTACACTTAGTGAGGAGCAGTTACCCTGCCAACGCACTACATGCACGATCAATGTCCACTTGTTCTTCTTGATTTCAACTAATATAATCTTAATCCCAACTTTTTCCCAAACACACCGCAGTCTATTGTCCGTTAAGGTTGCCCCAATCATTTTACTTTCCATCGCTCGCTGCGTCGTCCTTAATTTAAGCTGAAACTTCTTTGTAAGCCTCCAGGTCTCTACTCCATAGCTAAGCACCGGCAAGGTACAGCTGCTATATACCTTCATTGATGCACAGATTCATTTCTTTGGAGGCATAGAGGGAACTGCACCAAACCAGAACCGCACCGAACCCGACCATTTCACCAAACTGCACCAAACCTGACCATTTCATTGGAGGCATAGAGGAAACGGCACCAAACCAGAACCGTGTGAGTAAATGTCTGCGGGGACACTTGGCATCATATTCTGCTAACTTAGATTACTGCCCATCTAGAGGAGCTTCATCAGTTTTTCCAACTATAATTGAGGTAAGGAAACTCACATACTAACAAAGTAGACTGAGCGAAGTTATGCGACATGACAAATTTTTCGAATTGTGCCACAGGCACTAACGCACATCAGCAAAGTATAAATTTTACGATCATCATGCCTTGCTACTGCAAGTGCATTTGCATATTCACTGAGTTATACCTTTGTGTCCTGGTGGCCACATCAAGTGAATAATACGTATCTGTTTTTTTTATTAACAGAATGGATTACGTCCAAAGACTTCAAAAACGATGCAGGTAAAGAAGGACAGACAGGCTGTTTGTAAGAACGACTGCTTTTGATGTTGATAGGGGTACTTTGCGTAAAACTATAACATTGGCAAGTGATTCCGCATCAAAAAATTGTTGTAAGATCGTCAAACGAATTAAATCTGAGCAATGCAGAGATACTGATGCAGTTCTCACTCTTGCCTTTTTTTCAATTCTGAGAACTTACACAACGAAAGGGGCACTAATGCCAAATAACAGTGTAAGTGAGAGTGAAACTCACTGTATGGCAACCTCTAAAACAGCAATATTGTAATGGGATCGCGATGTTAGAGAAGGGAGCAGACTGTAGATCATAGATTGAACTGTTTTAGAGGCCCAACTTGCGGCCTGTAATTGAAAAGTCAAAATTCACCGAAACACACTGACACTGATAGTGGCGAACTGAGCGTCAACACTTTGCACGTGCCATCGAATATTGTAGCGTTATCACTTGCGGCCGCGTAGGTTCTAGAATAATCTGTTATGTTCGCGGAGTAGGCTTAATGCAAACTAAAGAAGCCTTCTCGAACACTGCAGGTGCGGTTTGCGCTGAGAATTATGTAGAGCGTCACAGTCGATAACAAAACTTAAGAAGGAACGGGGAAATATCATAAACAGCGGTGCATTACTTGCCGAGAAATGAATGTAAATACACGAGAACACATGCGTCACGAGTAGAAAATATACAAAATGATCCCGATGACGTCAGTCTTACCGCCTATAACTAATCACTAGTAATCGAGCAAGGTCAAATAAGTAAAGAACCTTCTCTGCATTAAGAGCCGTAAAAAAGTTGCATAATCGTTTTCTGTTTGATTCAAGGAAAAGAGAACCACGTGACATTACTATGGTGAATGGCGTGAGTGGTTCAAAGGTTCAATTTTCACTTGGTTAAACTGGACAAGTCTTGCCATTTATCGGGGCCCAGCTGAACCAAGCACGCCTGCCACTTAGAGGCCCTGGCAGAAAACTTCTCAACAGTTGTTGCTGCTGGGGTTTCGACTTCTTTCATTCTCCTGCAACTAGTGCCGGCGGCTGCACTGTAAAGCCGGGTAATGTTGAGCACGGTAACAGTAGCATGAAAGGTTTCACTTGAGACAGGTAATTTGAAGTGTGCTAACGCGATGCAGACAACAAAACTTGATTTCGTTTGAAGTGAAATAATCACATTCCACAAAAGTAGCACTAAGAAGTTTGGTACTGCTATTTCAGCAATCAACACTGACCTAATTATTGCCTTTAGTGTCCGTTTAGGTTAGACTGACGTGTCTACCATAAACGTAAAAGCTGCTGTCGACTACTTTACAGCTTTCGTGAGCAATGCTGCAGCGAAACGCATCCCACAAACAAACGGACAGTCTTGAAAACAGCGTGTTCAATGGTGAAATAATGACTGTCTAAACGCGCGCAAGGAACATAACAAAGCTTGGGGTTGCTGCAGGGATCTCCAACAAAAGTGAGCCTTGGTGTGCGTAGTAGAACGTTCATCATAATCGAAAGTTACTTGCTCAATGGGACACTTCGTGTTCGAGCAGGAAATGCTTAGCCCGAAACATTTATCAAAAAACAGGAGTGCCCCAAAGTGGTGTACGTAGTTGTACTCATTTTAATGTTAAAGTGAAGCCCTTGTGTCTTTAGATCTCACAAAATGTTTTATCGCATGTATCCCGACTATGTGCTACATAGTGTTAAATCAAGCAATGTTTTATTGTATGAGCGGTAAGTCCAGCTAGGTCTTTACAAGGTCACAAAATTGGCAGACAAACATGGTTTCAGTTTAAATGCCCAAAAAAGTACTTACGTCATGTTCTCCTGGAAGCGAGGCCTCCCTTCTAAGCCTGGTAATCACCTGCAGGTTAAGCATCTCTCCGCAAAAACAGAACACAAATTATCAAGCCCAGACCTGAAAACAAAACTAACTCTCATTAGAAACATTATGTATTTGAAGTAAATATATAAAAACAATGAATGTTTCGAAAGTTCTTTCACAGACTAGGTGGGGCAGTTACAAGATGTATCTGATAAACTTGTGTAAAAGACCCATACGCACTGGCTTAGACTACTTGGCAATAATCTATCAGTCTGCAGTACCAAGCGCTCCACAAATGTTTGGTCCTGTACGTCATCTATAGGGGTTGGTTTTACTCAGCGCATTTTTTTCATTACCTGATCGATGGTATGAATATGGTCTATTGTGGAGTAGCCGGTACGAACTCCTGCTTGCTCCTTTGGCTGATTGAACTCTAATATCGTCTTAACTTTATTAGCCGTTGTCTTTCTAAGTAGTTTGTAAAGTTTGGAGAGTAAGCTGATCGGCCTGTAATTTTTTAAGTCCTTGAAGTCTCCTTCATTATGAGTTAAGATGATGTTGGCATTTTTCCAAGATTCTGGTACCTTTTCCGTCAAGAGACACTTTGTATATAAGGGGGCGAATTTTTCAACATATTTCTCTGCCATCTTTCTGGGGGTCCGTTGTTACTTTGTCCTCACCAGTGGCTTTGCCTCTTTTCATTCCTTCTAGGGCTTTTCTTAATTCCCTTATTGTTACTGGTAGGAAGTCGAAATCTCTTGGACTAATATAGTTTCTCACAATACCATCCTGCTTTTTTTAATTCTGTGCAGCTCGCTGTAGAACTTCTCCGCCATCTAGACTATCCTATGTATATTGGTTATGACATTGCCTTCCTAGTTTCTCAATGCATACATCTGATTTTCGCCTATGCGCAAGAACGCATTCGCTGGTTTTAGGCTCCTTTCGCTTCTCGCACCCTGTTCAATTTTTTTTCCATCTTATGCCCCCTGATGTAAACTAGTTTACGCCTATTGATTTACTTCGAAAGCTCCATTTGCTCTATTTTGTCAGTTGTATTTAGGGCTTTCATTGTTTGTCGTCTCTCAAGATTTTTTGCCTCCTGAGATAGTTTGTCGATTTCCCGTTTAGTGACTGAACCTTCAAATTCAGTCACACAATTTTTGATGATATTAGTAAGATTATAGTGCATTGTGCCACGCTAACGTCGGTTATCCCATTTATTGCCTCGAGTTGATTTTGAAGCTAAACTCCGAATTCCTGTACTTTTTGTCTCACTGCAGGTTCATTATTCGGCTGTTTGCGTGTCAGTTTTCGTGTTTGCTTATTTTAAATGTAGGTGAAGACGAGCTCTTGCCAATCTATGGTCAGTGCACCTAATCTTGCCAAACTACTTCTACATCCTGTACAATGTCTGAGTGTGCACGCATACTGAAGTAAATTTCATTTTTAGTTTCGCCATCAGGACTTCACCACGTTCACTTACGGTTAGCTTGTTTTCTTTAGAATGCTATCATAATCCGTACATTAATACATTCTATAAACTCCACTAATAACTGCCCTTTGGCATTTCTAGAGCCGATGCCATTATTTCACACTGCATGGTTTCTGGCCTGTTTTTGTCTACTGTGGCGTTAAATTCGCCTAAGAAATAGTATACTGTGTCTTTACATTATTGATGGCTGAATCTACGTCTTCTTAAAAGCATTCCAACAAATGATCATCAAGGCTCGATGTAGGCGCGTAGGCCTGTACTACCTTCATCTTGTACCTGTTGTTAAAGTAAATTATGATACTTGCAACTCTCTCACAGATGCTGCAGTACTCTTCTATGCTGCCAGCGATAACCTTGTGTATGAGAAAACCCACTCCTACTTCTTTTCGCTCAACTAATCCACTTTGGCACAGGACATGCATTTTCGTGTACTTGTCACGTGGTTGAATAAACGCAAACTCATACTCAAACTCAAACGTACCAATTATTCAGCACTATATAATCCTCACTGTCCCTTTAACTTCGCTGAGCCCTAATACATCCCATTTAACACCCTCTATTTCCTCGAAGAGCACAGCTAGACTGGCTTTAATAGATAAAGTTGTAGTGTTGAAGGCCGCCATTTTCAGACTCCAATGATGGCCTGTCCGTACCCAGGGATTCTTAGCACCCTCCGCTGCGTCACAGGTATGACCGCCGCCTTGAAAAGTTGCTTTGCAACTGGTGGGGACTGAGGTCTAAGGGTTATATGTTGTGTTCCTGGAAGGTTGCGGCCAGGTACTGTACCAGGGGGAGCAATCCTGCTCTGGCGAGAGAGTGCATTACCGGCTGATGGTCGCCAGTGAGGCCGCACCACAGACCTCTATTTTTTTTCTTTTTTAACCTTTCCTTCCTCACGCATTTTAACTAGATATACAGTTTTGAATGATTCGACATCTTTATTCGAACCAAATTTTTTATGGCATGCTTGACTGCTACGCTATCGCGGAGTAGATAATCTGTTGCACTTTATTAGCAATGTAGAAAACCACTTGACTGCGTATAAGGTGCCAACTTCACTTTGCTCGTTGCTCGCCTAACCCTTCTTTTTTAATTGTCTGAAAATTGGCCAGTACACAATGATAACTTTTCTCTGGCGCCAATATATCTCTGTCTGATGGATTCGAAGAATCGCTCACAATGCTACATATTCTTATGCAATGCACCTAAATGAATCTGGCTAGAAAAAAACATTTCCCACCTATTTTCGGAGAACAAGTGACACTTTATCTAATAATGCCTATAGGTAGCAAACCAGTTTTTGTAGATCAGCCATGTTGTGCGTTTTCAAAAGAAGTTTAGAGCTTTTACGTCATATACCAAGGCAAGCCATTGCAGCACCTCTGAAGAGGGGCTCTCATTGGGGTGTTTCTTTAGAGCAAGCACTTGAATGCTTGCCATTGGCCACGATTGCGTTAAGGCAGCCTCGTTGCCTCCATCTCTCCCGTGTATATACCATGAGAACTTGCAACTCGTTATACACCCATGGATCACATCACGTGTATCATAGTCATAATTTTCCTGTCAATATACAGCTCCTAGGCTTATTTAGAGCAAGGAATTTCAAAACTCTATACAGTCACAACAAACCCGGTCATCACAAACATTGGTCACCGCCAACGCCACGTGAAAGACATGGCACCCTTTGGTCACTTATGGACCTTGCGCCACATAAACCCATTGTTTATCACCAGCCACAATAACGCGACTTCAAATGCAAGACGCACCGTTTAAGCGACTGGCCTCTGCGGGGCAGCCACCGTGTAGAAGCGTTAGTTGTACCTATGGTGGTTTATAGACTAGGGCCTCTGAATGTTTCCACCTTCGAGGAGATTACCACTACCAGAGAAGGACCATCTCTGGCACGAATGTGTCCACGTAGCGTGCTCCTATGTAATACTGATAAAAGTGGTCTACGGGCACTGGCTGACACAACGAAAGTGTTGTGAGCATTGATACACATACATATTTCACAAATGCTTTAGGAGCGTTCTCTTTTTTTAGAGGATGAGATAAACTAAACTCAACGTTGAAACTTGTTCATGCCGCATCCCTCTTGCCTTGACAGATCTTTGCGCGAGTAAGAGGAAACTAGTAACACAAAAACGCATTTACGAAAAAGGAATAAGGAGGAAGAGCGCTAACAACAAAATCAGGTTGTACACGAACTGAAATTGTTTGAAGTACTCATCTGGTTTTGATCCTGTGCAGCTGGTTCTTGATGTGAGTCGGGCCACCCAAAACTGTCACTGCAGTAGGCGAAAGGAGCTGCACCTCCACGCGTCAGGGAAGGGTTTCAACACAGGTGGTCGAAATTTCCGGAGCCCTCCACTACGGCGTCTCTCATAATACATGGTGGTTTTGGGATGTTAAACCCCACATATTAATCAATCAGGGAAGGGTCTCCTTTTATTGGGTGGTTTTTCCACTTTTCTCCTCCACCCAATTTTGTCCATGGCTTTGAAGCGGTAGGGGAGCATAGACATTTCACCTTGTACGTACACGTGGAAACAAACAAAAGTAACAGAAGAGCATAAATCGTTGGGGCAGGAAATAGAAAAAAAACTACTGTACACGTACAATTTGGTCCGAAAACAAGCTCAGTCTCTAGTTATTATTCCTTCTTGCCAGTTCCTTTCTGCTTACTTTGAGGAAGCAGGAAAGACTTCCGGGGTGTAGGTTGAAGCCGGCTACTAATAATCTGAATTTGATAAAAAGTTACAGTTTCGCCGCAAGGGCGAAGCCATGAATGTGATAGCAAGAACTTGAAATGTAATGCTGAGAACAGCAAGTAGATAGAATCTTGTAGCTTGCCACTACCGCACTCATGACGCACAAAAAGGACACACACACGACAAGAGCGAAGAAACAACGTTTACCGCTCGACACTTAACGCGTTGTTTAAACAAAAATGATGCAGGAAATGTAATCACAAGTACAGATTAGTGCAAACTAAAGACTTTCCCACTTGTTATACTTTGGTGTGTATGAAAAGGGTGCTTTTCGCTAACGGGACCTGTGCAGCGGAGTGAGGTAATGTGTGTGGGCCTGGCAACTAACGCAATTGTTCTGGTGAGATCGAAGCAGCATGATTCTCCCGGCCGAAAAGTAAGCGCGCATGAACAGGCATATACACCCCCCCCCCCCAATCGCGGGGCGAAGATAAGCACGCGTCAGCGTATGGTGACGAGCTGGGCGCCGACTGCTGACGGCTTTTTATTGTGATAGATATTATATGAAGATGATTGGTTGTGGCGTTTAACGTCCCAAATCCACCATATGATTATGAGAGACGCCGCAGTGGAGGGCTCCGGAAATTACGGCCACCTGGGGTTCTTTAACGTGCACCCAAATCGGAGCACACGGGCATAAAACATTTCCGCCTCCATCCGAAATGGAGCCGCCACAACCGGAATTCGAACCCGCGACCTGCGGGTCAGCAGCCCAGTACCTTAGCCACTACACCACCACGGTGGGGTGATATTATATGGAGAGTATCGGCTGATTTTGTTTTTTTGCCGTCGCCGCCACCGCTACCACGATCAATCACCGTATATGTATATGTACCTCTATATACAAACCCTTAGGGAAAACAACGCCAGATCCCACGTACAGCGGGAACCAATGATATGCGAAGCAAGAATGAGGAAGCTTCATATGTCACTCTAAAATCAGCACAATATTACGAGGTGAAGGTAAATGATGCCGTACATCACTTACGTGCAATGACTGTCATGTTTGGATGTATAGTTTACCTTTGTTATCTATTCACGTCACGTGGTACAAAATTTAGTATATGTGGAGCTAGCGAAACGGCCGCGAGCACGCAATGAGCGTGGTATGTTGTCATGTTCTTACATGACACGCGTGTTTAGGCATTATATGTTTCACCAGACATATACTTTCGTCATCCACTGACATCACGTAAGACGAAATTTGGTACATGTGGAGTTAGCAAAATGGCCATGAGCGCATCATGAAGAGCCCAATATACTCCAATGTAGCGTCGACGCGCGCGCACGCTGAGAACAGCGACGCTAAGTTTGCTAAACGCGAGCACTCTATAGTCTGACGCCAGGCGTGACCGGCGCGGCCAGCGTACGTCAGCGCGGCCCGGTGACAACCAGCGCGAAATGCGTCAGGCTGCATTTCGCGCTGATGCGTTACCGAGACAACACTGCGTGTCCCTCTTTTCGTGACGAGGGGACGCTGGACGCGCTACAACGCGCATGTGTCAAAGAAACGCAGCGCAACGCGCGCCTGCGAGTTTAAGGCAAGATCGGCGCCTGGCGTGGCAACGCCGGCGTGACACTACGAAATGAACGCCGGCGTGCACTCGCACCGCGTCACTTTGAAATGTATTGGCGCCTTGACTTTGTTTTGTAGTCATGTTCTATCACGACACGCATCTCATTATTGTCACGTTTGCACCAGCACATACTTTCGTCATCCATTGACGTCACGTAATTACAAAAGTTGGCATATGTGACGGTAATGAAACAGCCTCGAGCACATCACGGCTGTGGCGTGTAGTCAAGTTGGTACATTACACGCATGTCATGATTACCATGTTTGGATGCGTCATTTACCTATTTCATCCGTTGGCGTCTCGTAATACCGAGGTTGGTGCATGTGAAGCTAGCGAAACGGCCACGAGCGCATCATGAGCATAGCATGTAGTCATGTTATGAGATGACACGCATCTCGTGTTTGTCATGTTTGCAACAGTATCATACCTTCGTCATCCATTCTCGCCCTTGACTAATATGTGAGGTTTAACGTCCCCAAACTACCATATAATTATGAGAGAGGCCGTAGTGGAGGTTCCGGAAATTTCGACCACCTGGGTTTCTTCAACGTGCACCCAAATCTGAGCACAGGGCCTAGAACATTTCTGCCTCCATCGCAAATGCATCGGTACTCGCTAGTGGCCTACTGCTGCGGCGAATCCGCCAGGCTTGCTCTGCACAAGTTATCTCGGAGTTTTCGAAATTTTCTGTAGCATATACATTATTAAGCAAAGCTTCGTTGATGCACGGTCGATCAGCTGATACCACCACCCTTCTCATTGCGGCAAGAAATTGAGGTGGTGAGCATTCAGCAGTTCCTATTGTTTGGGAAAGTACTTTGGTTCCATATACATTGATTTAACGATCAAGTGGTCATAAGGTCAAAGCGGCACGCCGAGTATGTCCCTGCGTCCTACCTTTTCCTAACTGAGTTCACGGGTAGATAATCCTTCAACAGCAATGTTGGATTGCACGGCGTGCCACCTACACTCCGTGAGTATCGGAACTTCTTTGGTGGGGAGAATCAGAATCGTGTGTCTTCAGTTTTCACTGGTATGATTGCATTAGTTTCCGGGTCCACAAAGGTCACTTGAGTGCCTCCACAGGCCCCGTTTGCAAAAAAAACTCTTTTCATACACCGCCAGGTATAACAACTGAGACACTTGTTAGTTTGCACACATTTGTACCTGTGATTACGTTTCGTGCATTGTTTTCGTTTAAACAGCGCGTTACGTGTCGAGCGGTAAAGAATGTTAGCTCACTCTCGTCCTGTGTGTGTTTATATTGTGCGTCATTTGGGCGTGAGAAGTGCGCTTCACGTTTAGATCTGCTTGCCGTTGTGAGCGTGACATTCAAAGATCTTGGTGTCGTATTCAATGCTTCGCCAATTGGGTGAAACTGAGACTTTTGTCATTTTTGAGTTTTCACATACGTAGATACGTATACATATACGGTGAATGATGGCAGTGGTGGTGGCGAAAAAGTCACAGCTTTGAAGCAAAGACAGAGCAGTGAACGCGATAGCAAGAAATGTGAAGCTCACGCACAGATTGGCAAGCAAATCGAAACGTGCCCTCGTTTCTCACGCACAAATGACGCGCAAAACGTACTCACAGGTACAGATGGACGCAGATGAGTGCCTCAGTGTTACTTCACTGTGTCTGAAAAGCGTGCCATTGTCACAAACGGAGCCTGTGCAATTATTGTAGTGACCTTTGTGCGCCCGGTAACTCTAACAGCTTGTTCCGGTGAAAGCCCAAGGCCACGCAAGGCATACGATTGTCCCCGCGGCGAGAAAAGCCCATGCTTGAGCGTCCACCTTGCCCCTTCTCCACGGGGCAAAGTACGCGTGGGAAGTGAAAGTGCGCGCCGCCGCGTCGTGACGATGTGGCGACGCGTGCTCATGCAATCCTGCTGGTAACGCTGAAAACACAATACTTCCTGCCGAGAGGCGCATCACCAGCTGTAAATGGTGGATATAAATAGCCTGCCGTTCTAACGTTGAAGTAGGTGGTCCTTCGTGGCTCTGTGGCTATAGCCCGCGCCGGAGTCTTTTTCTGAATCATTTTTCTTGTGGCGTATATATATATATATATATATATTGAAAGACGCATATATATATATATATATATATATATATATATATATATATATATATATATATATATATATATAGAGAGAGAGAGAGAGAGAGTGCGTGTGGCAAAATCTGGTCGAAAGTGTTCATATAAATGCTAGCAAATTAATAACTAAGCCTCAAGCAGTTCGCACTCACGTCTGTTTCGGAAACCAGACTGTAATTGAGTTAAGCCGGTATTTTCAAAACTTTAGAGTGGGGGACGCGGATGTCTTGACAAAGGTAGGTTGGGCAGCAAAGTAGCATGTTATCAGCGAACTGCATACAGAACGGCATGCGTTGCCTATATATTCTGTCCGCAGACAATGTAGTATGTATATCACGTTACTGAAGTCAATATGAAGGTTTTCAACGGTGATTAACCTTAAATCTGAGATGTTCAAACTTTGCGCGCACCTTCATGACATCACCTTATACCTGAATTATTGAGGGGTTCACGTCGAAACTTATCGTTAGAGAAGATTCTTGGACGGCATATTCATGATAAGGAATCTTAGGGAAGGAAGTCTTCTCGGCTTTATAGCGGATTTAAACAAACTCCACATATCAAATAAATTAACGCACAAAACTGTCAAAATATGCATTGACTTCTTGGACGGAAATGTTTTGGCTAAAAATAACCAACTGTCAACAAACCTTTACAAAGACCTACGACCAGCAAATGTACCTACGTTTCAACAGCAGCCTTCGTAGGCATTTCAATACGGGTATTTCATATTTTCAGATATACCAGTATTGAAAAATATGCACCAATATACAGAAATTTGTCAGACACGGAGAACACCAAAGACATTCTCTATAAAATTAAAATTATTCTGACGATATAGTGCCTAGATAATATTATTCTAGGTACTATACCGAGGACATTATTGACGATGCCATGTTGCATGCTCGCAACGCGAACCGTAGTACCATGTATAAAGAGCCAAAAAGAGTATCAAGAACAATCTCCCTGGCGAATCTTACAGTAACCTACTCAACGTCAGTGCCACGATTTCACAACACGCTCTCCCACTCTTTCAACGTAACCATGCAAAGGAAACGCCTCACCTAAAATTTGCGAAGCGACTTCACGTTTTGTGCCACAGAAATAAACACCTGAAAGACCTTCTTTTTAGAGCAAAAACAGATCATTCTAAAGTTCACTCACGCTGCCATCTCTGCGAAAAATCTTGTTGTAAAATATGCCCACAATTGGTCACAATACGTGAACCAAAAACGAAAAATTCGGATTTGAAAGTCAGAGCCATTGAAGATCTAGATGGTAATTCCAGTAACATGATACACATGCTACAGTGCAATGTCTGCGGGCAAGAATATAGAGACCAAAGAGAAACGCCATTTTGGCTGCGGCTCAATCACCACCCACTCACCTCAATCATCTCGAACACATCATTAATCACCGCTCTCACGCCACTTCACTGTCGAACGTGCCTCTGTCTAGATATCTGCGCTTGCGAAACCACAGTTTCAAAAATGTCAGCGTAACTCTATACCAGCCCGTTTTTCGTTACAGACACGAGTGCGAACAGCTTGAAGCATAATTTCTTTCCTAATTCATTTTCCAAGTTTGCACATATATCGTCGCTTCTAAAAAAGAACACCTTAACTGATAAAAGGCAACATGGTTTTCGCAAAGGTAAGTCCACAGTGACGGAACTTTTTTGAAACCATGCAAGACTTTGCTGCTGCTTTTCGTCTGCAATCTTAAACAGACGTGTTTTTTTATTCACAAAAAGCTTTTGATTGTGTTTCGCGATCAAAATTGACATTGAAACTTGGAGCAATTTTAAATAATACTGCATTAGTGTGATGAATAGAGGCCTACTTGTGCCACAGACAGAAATGTGTTTTACTTGATAAAGATTGCTCAAATTCTGCAACTGTGGGACCGTGCGTTCCAGAAGTATCGGTGTTGGGGATGTTATTCTTACTAATATTTATAAATCACATAGTTGGTCAGGTACCGGTCAAAATAACGATTCATAGATGACTACGTAATTTATCACAGAAGTTACAACCTTCATGACAGCCTCCAACTAGAAGCAGCTGTTCAGCACGTACAAAAATGGTGTGAAACCTCGCAAATGAAAGTTAACCCCCAAAAGGTAGTTCTCATCAGAATAACTAAAAAGAATTCACCTCTACAGCTTAGCTACAGCTTGAATGAAAGTGCTTTATATCAATTAAATTATAATAAATACCTGGGTCTCATACACCAGTTCTTCGATGGAATGACCACGATTTTCACATAAAGAAAAAAAAGCAGTAAATAAACTAGGATACTTAGGACGAACTTGAACCAAGCTCCCCAAGACATGAAGATATTAGCCTAAAAACGTTTATCCGATCAATGATCGAATACGCATTCATCGTATGGGACCCTCACACGAAAGGAACATTGTCCACTTGGAAAGTGTTCGAAGGAAATGAGCACGCTTCTTTTTTAATATGTACAACTTGTGGACATCGGTAAGTACGCTATGGGAAAGGGCTGAACTAAAACCCCTGGAAATGTGACGTCATACCAAAAATTGATGCTACCTATACAAGATATACCACCATAAATTAGGAACAGAAAAGGATCTTTTAGTTTAGCCTGTTTTAAGCAAATCATACGCTATCATCAAATAAAAAGCTACAAGGCTATAATTGTCAAAGAGATGTATTTCACAACGCATTTTCCCACGAACAGTAAAGCAACGAAACGAGCTCCCAGCCAATGCTGTGGTACGCACAATCACAGCAGATTCATTTTGACACTTCAGGCTCACTTGATGACTGTATAAATGTACAAGTTTACTAATTTATTTTGTCTGTGTGCACTTGTATGCTTTGACCTGCATGTCTATTTCAATTTTTATGAACGGTACGTTATTTAGGTATCGCTAACCCTATATAAAATTAAATTCTTAGATTTGTTCACTTCATGTAGGTAGTATTAGTAGTTAAACTATGAAAGTTACAGCGCAGTTATGTACTGCTATGTATATCTATATAACTGATGGTATTGCTACGTAGCTAGCGCATGATGGGAGAACCATTCTGTGAAGAGAAGACTACGAAGAGGCCTGGCTTGCCCGATGTACGCGCTGTGCTCCACTTTAATCGGTGGCAATGTCCTCGAAAATAGTCACGTCTCTCATTTTAAGAAACATATTTGTGGTGGAGCTGCTGGTTCACTCCTGTACCCATCACGAAGCTCCACGATGGCCGTGTCATCATGTGTCCAACCATGTCACAGATTGAATAAACACCGTCTTCACCACTCACCTCTTCTGTGAATCGTAGCTACGTTATCCTACCTCCTGCTCGTGATGCTTACGTATTTTCTGCAGAGGATGGCTTTGACGTTGACAAGTGGCTTAACGTGTATGAACGGAGCAGCGTCGGCTATAGATGAGACCCAAAACTCATGCTAGAAAACGTGCGTTTTTATCTTGATGGCTCTCCGTGCTGTGGTTCAAGACGCACGAAGCCGACATTAGCAGTTGTGACAATTTTAAGTAGAAGATCTGCGACCTTTTCTGCAACGCAACTGCATGGCGGATTGCTGCGCGAAATCATTTGGCTACTCAGGCGCAGACGTCTACCGAATCGTACATCGCGCATATTGACGACGTCATTCCCCTTTGACGCCTGGTTGACGAACACATGCCCGAGACTAAGAACGTATCGCATGTAATCAAAGGCATCGTCAACGATACCATCAGCCTGCTTGTTTACATGAACGTTGCCACCGTCGATGAAATCACCAAAAAGTGCCGACGTTTTGAGCGCGCGAAATATCGCCGTATCACGCAGTGATTGACACGACTGCTCAAGACGGCAGCAACTTCATCGTGCGAAGCCGCTCGCCAGCCACCGACCTATGACCACGTCACCCGAATCGTTCATCAAGAGTTTGAAGCTGCCTGTCCAGCTCCCATTCACAGGAACAGCACCACGCTGACATTTTCTAATTTACTCTTCAACATGCAGGCTTTTCCAGGGCTCCCGCTGTCGTGGTCATGAGTTGCCATTGCCAGGCCGATAAACGTTTCTGCTGCGCCGATAGAGCTTTCGTTCGTGGTCGACCTCGGGCATGTACACTTCCCGGGTGAAGTTCCTTCAGTCATTGACTACGAACTGCCAACCGCATCGACCCTGACATTACCCACGGCGAAGAATATAAGCCGCTGCTACCACCAATCTTCCTTCAGTGCACACTGGCACAGCATCACGCCAAAATTTTCAAGTCTACTGTTCAACATGCAGGTTTGAAAACTATTACCACTTTTTGCTAGAATTCAGATAAGGCCTTTTTCATAGTGTTCCCGTGTCAACCAA
Source organism: Rhipicephalus annulatus (assembly GCA_013436015.1). Taxonomy (NCBI): domain Eukaryota; kingdom Metazoa; phylum Arthropoda; class Arachnida; order Ixodida; family Ixodidae; genus Rhipicephalus; species Rhipicephalus annulatus. The sequence goes on along the minus strand of WOVY01011856.1, from coordinate 1,410,363 downwards.
CAATTTACGTAATTTTGTTGTACTGTATTTCAATGGATTTACTTTTTTACGCTCTAGGGACATTAAAACAAAGCCGGGACCCACTACTCGCTCAAAAATCTTTAAGATATTGAATCATTACTCCATACCTCAGGCGAGTAGATGTTCGTTCTCGTTAAATTAATCAAAGATATTCATACGCAGTCGTTACAATGTGCAAGGGTTCACAACGAATTAGCTGCTGGCATAAAGTGTATGAAATGTAGACAAAGGCCATGGAGGCGAAAATTGTGGGCGTACGAAAAGTGACTGGATGATCTAAAGCACAAATCTAAAATCCTCAACACAGGTAACGAAGAGTCATCTGTAAGGCAAGCCTCCGTCAACAAGCTCGAAGCAAGTAAAACTCTGTTTCACTCACGACATTACGACTTGGACGACAGCTCACAGTGTAATAAGCTTGTCTTCTATGTCTTTCGGGATTCGAAAGAAACATGGCAGGAAACAGAAGGCAGGATAACTGCTGAAATACAGTCAGTTCTTGGTTCCTTCACAAGCAGTCTAACCGAGAGGGCGCACAGATTTGGCTCCTTTTCTCCCTCAAAATACCGCCATATTACTGTGAAGCTTACTATCTATAAGTCCAAAAAGCAACTGTTAACTTTTTGAAGCCAGTTAAAACAAACATTGGTCTCTCAGAACATTTTTCACCAACCACTCATTATGCCCGCAAAAAACTTATCGAATTCCGTAACCGTCAGCCTAACCCTTCCTTTTTTAAACTCCGCTACATTATGCTGGTAGGACACAGCAATGTATGTTTAAAATTCTAGCCTTGGCATCGTAGAAGGATTACAATCACATGCTTCTTGCACAGATCGCACTCGAAATCATCCTACAAATAGTTCACAATAGGTAAGCGAAAGGAGTGGTGGTCTATTATCATCTTCGCCAGCTCACCTATTCATGCTTTATTTTAACACGAAAAGCATTGCAAATAAATCGGACTCTGCCTTAGGTTCATCAGCGTTAGATTCACGTGGCGCTCATGCAATATCCCTCACGGAAACGTGGCTTGCTTCTTATACGCATGACAATGAATTGCTCGGGAATTCACGAAACTTTACTGCCCATCGCTGTGATCGCACTGCGCTTCAAGGTGGAGGCGTATTCCTGGTCAGCTCTAAATGCATTCCATCATAATGCATACAGAATAGTCATGACATCGAAATAGTCTGGTTTCTGCTAACAAGAAAAAATAACTTAGAGGTATGCTATCCTGACCATTCATCTGCACAAACATTCTTAACTGAATTCCACGATTAAATAAGCATAGTTGTTTCACGTTTTCAATTGGTGCCATTGTTCTTTGTAGGTGATCTTAATCTTCCTAACAGAATTTCGACCATAATTCCACCATGCTTATCACATTTTTCAGCACACGCCAATGATTTCATAGACATCGGTTCTGTTGTACGACTGTGTCAACTGGTCATCCAACCTAACAGAGTAACGAGTACTGTTTCAAATACCACTGACTTAATTTTGACTAACACACACACCTTAGCTTCTGAAATTGCTTATTTGCCTGCTATCAACAATTTCTTTACTAGCTTTTTACCTTAAAATGCCATCGCCCAAACGAATTATTCAGAGAAAGTTATTACAAAAAAGGAAATTTCGATGCCTATAATGCTGAATTGTATAACTTGATTGATTCATTTTTCCACAGTTTCATGATCGCTGTGTGCAAGTGAATCAGGATCTTTTTTTCTGCAAAAGTATATGAACTTACCAAAAATACATTCCCGATCGCATCATCATCTCTTACCAGAAGGTACTATGGTAAAACGCCTACATAAGACGACTGTCTAACCGTAAAAGCAACTTTACGAATCTGAGAGACTAGCACACACTGAAGAACATTGGGTGATTTACAATACTGCACACAACGCTCACACTGCCCCCTTGAAATCCTCCAAGTTGGACTTTCTTTCTGGTACACTGACATTAACGCTCTCAACCATTGTTCGTAAATTTTAGTGCCAAAATATTTCTTTGCCAGATAACAACATAGCTCTAGTAGATCATTTTGACCATACACTTCCTACTAGTATGTGGCCGATCTTCTTTATGACACTTTTAAAAACTTTTCTTTAGCTGGTAACGTCATCCTGCCTTATGTGAAAAACTCTAGCTATATCATGATGCCCCCAATTTCCATCGATACTTCCGGAATTGCTAAACTTATAAGTAAGTACCTTGCCCATTCACTTTTCTGTTGGTCACAAGGATATTGGTTTTAAATTTCTGAAAAGTATCATTACTTACATTTTATTGATACTAACAGATATATTTCAACAATCCTTAGATACATCAATCATTCCTACACAATCGAAAAGCGGGAAGGTGGTATCCATTTGAAAGTCAGGTAATAAGCTCTCTTTGGATAACTATCGCCCCATTTCTCTAATAAGCATTTTATGTAAGTTATTAGAACATATAATTTTAACCAACCTCATTAACTTTCTCGAGTCCAATTCTTTTTTTACACCTGCTCAACATAACTTCCTCAAACATTTTTCATGCGAGACACAACTCATATCACTCACACCAACTGCATCAGATTTTAGACCAATCATCATGAGCCAAATGTATTTTTGTAGGCTTTGGTAAGGCTTTCGACAAAGTCTGTCACCAACTACTACTTTTCAAACTGAGCCTACTGAACATTGACAATAATTTACTCAAGTGGACTGAGTGTTTTTTGTTTAACAGAATTTAATACGTTACTGCTAACAATCACAATTAGTCATCTGCATTGGTCCACTTAGAAGTACCGCAAAGGTCAATCCTCGGCCCACTTCTGTTTCTTATTATATTAAAGACCTCTCGCCTTCAATTTATTCTAACATTCATCTTTTCACAGATGGTTACGTTATTTTTCCGGAAATCACAAGTGATAATGCCATTACTTTATTTCAATCTGGTCTTAACACTGAAGCAGCCTGGTGCAGCACATGACGGATGTATTAAACATTGGCAAATGTATGGTAATGCGCGCAACAAGATCATCCAACACCCTGCTAACGTACTACTCAAACAATGTCCCGATAGAGCCGGTCAACTCATACATATACTTGGGTGTTCTTATCACGACGAACCTATCTTGGGCACCTCACATCAAATACAATACTTATAATGACAATCGCAAGATAGGCTATATAAGCCCAACGTTTGGAAACCACCAACAGCATGAAAATTGCTCCTATATAACACATTAGCAAGATCAAAACTCGAATATGCCTCTTCTGTGTGGAATCTTTACCACGATAACTTCATCGCTTCAGTTGAACTTGTACAGAATAACTTCGTCAGTTTCATACTGTCCAATTATAATCGCATTGCCAGTATAACGGAAATGAAAACCAACCTAGACCTTCCTTCACTTGCATCCAGTCGTAAAATATCCCGCCTAGCCACTTTTCACAAAATATTCTATCATCCCGCCCTTCACGACCAGCTGATCCCCAACCCTCAGTACATATCTCATCGTATTCACCACCGTCATAAGGTTGGCATCACATTATGCAACTTCCAGTGTTTTTATCGATCAATAATACTTCGTACTTCAGAAGATTGCAGCCACTTACCCGGGGACATAGTAACTACTACTAATAATCATCTTTTCTGTCGAGAATTACCTACTTTGTATTATTGAAAAGGTACAGTGCATTGTGCTATGTACTTTGTATTATGTTTGTACTGTATTGTAGCCGTTGTCCTTACGCAGATAATAATGTGTAAGGAGGAGGTTTTTGTTTGTTGACTAACTTATTTTTATGCTATATATTATTTTTTGAAAACGTGTAACCACTCCCCTCTATATTGCCACATGGCCTTGAGGGTATATGAAAGGAAAGAAATGAAACACCCTTTTTAACAACTCAAGCAACTGACCATCACAGCCAGCAATATTATTAATTAAAGCTGTGGTCAGGCAGAAGTTTGCTCATTTTGGTCTTCCGTCAGGATGTCCCCTGACTCACACTGAAGTAGAACTTTACACTTCAAATAACGCTTGCCGATCTCCTCAAAAATTGCCCTTACGGAACCCTATGAAATTGCGAACCCCTCACCACCGGCCTATCTGCTTTTCCTTTCATCAGCCTGGGCATGTTTCTCGTTATTGCCGTCTCCGGTGCTTCAACCCACCACCTCACAGTTACCCTTATGTGCGCCTTACCACTTCAGGACGTCCAGCCGCAGCACCATTGAAATTCTACTCGCCACCTCCTCATGAGCATCTCCCACCTGACGCCCCTTCGTCCGGTCGCCCCTACTCCCACTCGCCTTCACCGCTACACAGCCAATCCCGCTCTCCACCGCCTTGGCGCTTTTTCTCGCCGACCTTCTCTGAATGATCGCAGCAGAAAAACTAGGTAGTGCAGCTAATGAAGGCGAAGCTGCAATGCGCACGGTGCCAGCAAATAATATACTGACACTGCCCACTCACCACAGTCAAATAGAAGTAAAATTTGACGTTGTTCTGAGTTGACGTCCCGTTCTGAGGCCAACCATTGCACCGTTGTGGGATGACGCACGCTACTTTTCCAAACCGGGAAAGCTGGGGCATGTAATTTTTGGTCTTCTGCCAGCGTGTCCCCAGGCTAACTCTGTGTTCAGCCTGTCCTCAGCCTGTAAGGTTCCCCCTGAACGCAAGTCACTATACTTCACCTTACTTTGTCACAATGGTTCAGCACCGGCTTTGTACAGCCGGCCCAAGGTTCACAAGCCAGGCGCTCCAGATTGCCCAATTGCGGTTTTTACACGCTCCCCCCTGCACAAGCTATCAGGATTTCTGCATAGTGTCATTTCACCCTTTGTAGGACACCGTGGCACCCTCATCCGGAACTCATACAACCTAATGAACTAAGTCCGGGACGTCATCGTCAATGAAGATGCTATTTTATTGTCCTTCAACGTGAAATCACTTTTTACCAGTTTTCCCGCAGAACTGGCTGCGGGTGTGTGAAGGATAGCTCTGGAGTCAGATGCAAAGCTGGCGGAAAGATCGCCAGTGGACGTACCGGACTTCATTCGGCTTCTACGGTTCTGTTTGTGGAATACGTATTTTACTTTGGAAAACAAGTTGCACAAACAGATACACGGTATGGCTATGGGTGCTTCTTTCTCAGTGACCGCTGCTAATTTGATTATGGAAGCGATTGAACGTCAAGCCCTCTCCTCATTCAGTCCAGCTCCGAAGGTGTTTTCCGCTATGTGGAGGACATTTTTCGCATCATTCACGAAGACGTGGTTCAGGCGTTTTGTTCACACCTGAGCAGCATGAAAGCAGCGATTCAATTTACGGTGGAGATTGAAGTCGAAGCAAAGCTCCCATTCCTTGACATGCTAATTGAAAGAAAATGACCTACTTTGTCGTTTGGCGTGTTCAGGTAGACGACACACACATGTCATTACTTGCATTTTTATAGCATGTAGCCCGCATCTCACAAAAGAGCCATAGCTTCTACACTTCTATGACGCACACAGAAAATCTGCACAACAAAAGAAGACTATGCAGCCGACGTACGCTTGGTGCGGTGTGAATTGTCGGCCTGTGGAAATCCGAATTTCTTCTTAAATGCCATTTAACAACAAATTGCATGTGCACAATTGCCTTGTGCTGCACCTGGTGAAAAGCATGTGTGAATGCCGTATATTCCTTCTATAAGCGAAGCCCTTGGCCGTATTCTGCGTTCCTACGGCACATGTTATGAACGAAAGGCTGCAACAATCGCCGGTAAATGAGAAATACAGATTAGCCAAAGTGAAGTTCCCTGGTGTGGTGTACGCTATCCCTTGCGCGGATTGTGACGATGTGTATATTAGTGAAATTGGTGACATTGAACGGCGCCTCAAACAGCACATTTACGACATTAGGAAAGGAAAGTCAAATCCAGTGCTTTGGCCGAGCATGCGTCAGGTGTTTACGCAATAGATTGGAGGAAGGAACGTGTTCTCGCTAGAGAAAAGGGACTGTCACGGCATCTTTATTTTCAGTCACTTGTGATACAATTTTCTTCACGCACTTCGAACAGGAGCAATAGTATTCTGGCGTCAGTATATGCGCGCTGCCTACGTGATATATTGAAACATACGTAAGCGAACTGCTTTACACATCTTTTCATTTCAATGTGAACAAGGCTTCCGTATATTAGCCAAAACGTCTTTTTTCTGTGGTTTTTTAAACTACTACTATGGTCAGCGCAGTGCCTCCAGGTTTCCTACCTTCAATCATATATCATCCCGACCAGATGGGCTTCCGTCAAAGGTTGAAGTTCGTTATAACCTCGCTAAAAATACCAATTTCTCCATAGACATTAGCATAGTATCTCCATTGCTTTGTCGCTACTTCACTGGAAAGTCACCACTAATCCTTACGGAACTTACCATTTCGCCGTAGTTTTGAGCACACCTACATCAACTGAACGCCTGCCACAAGTTCCCAGCGGGCTATTAAGCGAACCCGACTGGGAACAGTTTTATACCATCACTCATTTAGGTTAGCGCAACATATACACATTAAGTATTGATAGCGCTGTTAACTACTTCACAGCGTTTCTGATTGATTTAGCAACAAAATCCATCCAACAAACGAATGGACACCCTGGAAAACGACGTGTGCCATGGTGGAACTCTGAGTGCCAAAATGCGCGCAAGCAGCAAAACAAAGCATGGAGGTTGTTTCGGAAGTCACAGACAGCCGAAAATCTGGAAATCTATAGGAACATGAAATCTCAAGCCAGGAGAACGTGTTGGCAGGTCAGAAGAGAAAGTTGACAGAAGTTGTTATCAGGGATCGAGTCATATACGCAGGAGGCAAAAGTCTGTATCATGATTGGTAAGGTGGTAGAAAGACAAGTACACACACTCCCACTTGTAAACACATAGGGGTGACACCTTGGAAGATTATAAGAACTTTCTCGTTACATTCGCTTCCGATTACGACCTTTCCATCATGAAGGATGGTACCCTCAAATATCTGCGGGGTCTCACGCATGGCAGTTGCCTTGACCTCACATTGGTGTCACGGTCTTCTCTCACAACGTTAAATGATTTTGCGATATTGAGACTCATGGGAGTGATCGCATACCCACCTACGTGACGATCGATGGTATCATAAAACATTTTTCTTCCGGTGTTGCAATTGGCATTGACTGGTTGATGTTTACATCGCGTGTTGAGGACGCTCGCCAAGAAGGCTTCGCCTGCAGCCTACAAAATACCATAGCGAAAGATATGCAAGCGTCCAAACGTAAATTATCATTTTCGTCTAAAATAACACAGTTTCACATCGAACTGGAAGGATTACGAGCTATACGAAGGCGTGCTGAACGAGGATGCAGACGCACAAGATCAATTTACGATCTGTGGGAAGCAAGGCGGCTCCAGAAAAAGATTCAACGACGCATTTACAAGCTGGAGAGCGAACGCTGAAAAGCATTCTGCGAATCTCTAGACCCTCATAAACAGCTGTCATATATCTGGAGAACAGTTCGTGGTCTTCGCTCCTCTCCGCAACAACGGCACCCTTTTAAAGCTTTGGCACTCCATCATGGAAAAACAGAACTCGAGGTGGCTGAAGAATTTTGCACGAGAGTTGCTGGGAATAATATGAACGAGAGCATCGACGCCGCGATCGTTCCTGAGACGCGATTACCAGAAATGGTCATTCAATTCGCCATGGAAGAACTGGAAGGTGCGTTAGTCGCTTCTAAGCGCATGTCATCGCCAGGTCCCGATGGTATTACTTATAGTGCGTTGGGACACCTTGGACAAAAAGCTAGAAAAGAACTTTTAACATGCTTCAACAACTCCTGGCTCCCCGGCAGTGTTCCGCGAAAATGGAAAATAAGTCGATTAATACCACTTTTGAAATCGGGAAAATCACCATTGGACTTGACAGCGTATCGCCCTATTGCCCTCGCAAGCTGCTTCGGAAAAGTGATGAAAAGAATGGTTCTATTACGTCTCGAGTGGTACTTGGAACGATACACCAAATACCCTTCTTGCATAGCAGGCTTTCGTCTGGGCCGCTCCTCCATCGACTGTGTCCTTGACTTATCGACATTTGTGCAACAAGAAAAAAGTCGCAAGCGCATATCAGTGGCACTCTTTCTTGACGTGAAGGGTGCATATGATAATGTAGCTCACGATGCCATCCTCACTTCTCTCACAGCAATGGGCGTTGGTGGACGAATGTTTCAATGGATAAAAGAATATATAACTGGCAGGGGTTTCTTTGTGCAAACATATGAGGGTACAACTGCTGAACATTACACCTACTGCGGAGTACCTCAGGGAGGTGTTTTAAGCCCCACATTGTTCAATGTGGCCCTCATTGGTCTGGTGAAGGTTCTGCCAAAGTCAGTGTGCCTATCCATATACGCCGATGATATTTGCCTCTGGAGTGCTGCAGTTACTCGCTCTCAGGTGCGTGCACGAATACAGCGGGCAGCAACCCTTACAACAGCCTACCTTCAGAAACAAGGCCTAACTATATCAACTGTGAAGTGCGCGTTGATGGCGTTTAAACGCAAACCAATGACGCCATACCCTGTTTACATCAATGGGCAGAGTGTCAAATATGCACGGACGCATCGTTTCCTGGGCATAATAATCGACAGAAGTCTTTCGTGGATCCCACATTGTGCGTACTTGAAGAAGAGACTGCTATTTATTGTGCATATAATGAAATTCATGTGCGGGAAAGCATGGGGAACTTCTGTGGCCTTCATGGTACAGCTGTACAGGGCCCTATTTCGGGGTCTATTGCGCTACAGCTTGCCGGTACTAACACTTGCAAATCCAATACTCATTCATTGGAGAGTTTGCAGGGTCAGGCACTGCGTATCTGCCTAGGACTGCCCCGATGCGCTTCTACTTATGCCACAATCATGCTTGCCAAAGACCATCCGGTCAGGACATATAGAGTTGTGGATTGCCTCAGAGCGCACATTCGGCATGCTAGCCGTGTCCCCGACCAAGACTTGGCCCTTCTACCCTCCGAAAGACCACGTGCTACGTTTTCAGACGTCATAGCCAAGCACCTAAACAGCATTCCATCAGGTTATACGCCAGCTGCGAGAATGGCATGTCCTATGTGGTGCCTCGACCAGCCGCAAGTACGTCTAGGAATTCCGGGTATCAAAAAGAAAAGCAATCATTCCGGAGTAGCACTGAAGCAAGCAACACTGCTATTAATACATGAGTTTACTTAGACCGAACGCAGATATACACTGATGGGTCCGTCTCGTCCAGCAGCTCATCAGGTGCCTCTGTGATTCCGGCTGCAGCAATGACAATCAAGTTTAAGTTGTCGCATATGACTACACCTACGGCATCAGAGCTTGCTGCTATAAGGGGTGCTTTACAATATCTCGTTCAAGAACGTCCAGGAAAAAGGGTCATATTCTGTGATTCGAAGGCAGCGCTTCAGAGTTTGCAGTCTGCCGTGCGTAGGAGGAGTCATGAACAATTGGTACAAGAAATAAGACATTGCCATCATGAAGCTCTAGAACGAGGGCATGATATTATATATATCAATGGCTGCCTGGACATAACGGTATTACCGGAAATCAATTAGCCGATGATGCAGCCCGCTCAGCCCATGAAGGAACCCATGTGGTCCCGATTCCTCTATCAAGGAATGATGCAGCAAGACAACTTTACCTGCTGGCTCGAGATCTCACACGTACGTTCTGGTCGTCTACCAGCTTCCAAAGGTGTCAATTTTATGAACTGGATCCTTCGCTCAAGCTAAAGCTACCATCACAGCTTTCCCGCTCCGATGCGACACTGTTATGCAGCCTTTGGATGGGTGTTGCATTTACAAAGGTGTACTCCTTTGGCATTCGTATGGCAGACACCTCTACATGCGACTTCTGCGGAGCTGAAGTGACCATCGAACACGTCCTGTGCAGCTGCGCTTGCTACGACACACAGCGATGCCAGCTTCGGATGGTTTTGAATAAACTTGACCCCGGACCATTTTGTGTGCAGGAGATACTAGGACCTTGGGCATCTGCCTCAGTTGCGCAGAAAGCAACTAAAGCACTGCTACTTTACCTAAAGTCAACAAAAGTGAGCGACCGCCTGTAGACTGTGTGTGCTCCCCGAGTGTGCTCGTGATTGTGTGTACCTTCTCATATCTCTGCAACCTCTTTTCTCCCCTTTATCTCTTCCGCAGTGCAGGGTAGCAAACCGGATGCACGTCTGGTTAACCTCCCTGCCTTTCCTTGCATCTTTATCTCTCTCTCTCTTTCTCACTCGTTGCACCCTTTGAACGGGTGTCTAGCTCGTCACACATACTGATGCTTTTCAAAAACACAGAACGAAAGTATAAAAGCAAAAACATGAACACAAATATACAAAATACGAGGCGTGCATCAACAACATGTCACCCAGAGTTCAGTTAACTCATTCCGCTAATTCATTTGTCTGTGGGTGATATGCGGCAGTGGTGCGGTGAATGATTCTGCATTCGGATAGGAGTGATTGCAACACGTCTGAGAAAAATACACAGCCCCGATCACTGAGCAGTTAACGAGGGGCGCCATGACAGAGAACAAAGCTGCAGAGAATAAACTAGGAAATGTCTTTGACTGTTGCGGCAGGTAATGCAGCGGTTCCTGCGTATTTCGTCAAGTTATCCACGGCGATTACAATCCAGCGGTTGCCAGCGCCAGTGCATGGGAGAGGCGCGCACAAGCCAATGCCGACGCGATGAATTGGGTGGGATGAGCAGGGAAGTGGCTGGAGAGGTGCTGTGGAGAGGTGCGAAACTGGTTTGCGTCGTCGGCAGGCGATGCATGAGCGGGCGTATTTGCAGACGAAACCGTACATTTCGCGCCAAGAATAGCGTAGGTGAAGGCGCCTGTACGTCTTGAACATGCCACCATGCAGCAGCGGCGACGGCGAAAGGACGCACGCTAACCTACTGTCTGCACTCTTTGCAGATAGCGGCATATCGTCAAGAAAACTGTAAGCCATCCCATCCGGACTCGTCTTCTGCGACCAGGCCTGAGTGCCACACCGTTTGTACAATTGTGTTGCTGTGGTTTTACCATTACCAGGACCTGGACAGTGCTACCGAAACCGCCATCTACCTGAGCCTGCTGCAGTTTCAAGCTGTTATCAAGTTTGTGCTGGGGGCGTTGTCTCTTTGCAACTGGCTTCACTCAGGCAGCAGCGGCGACGGCGAAAGGACGCACGCTAACCTACTGTCTGCACTCTTTTCAGGTTGGTTAACTTTCACATTGAACTATATATGCACCTAGTTTCGTCGCTGCTGCTGCTGCTGAAGTTTTATTGGGCATTGTAGTCACAACAGTGTTTTTCATTTTAAGCTTCAAACTTTGCCTCTTGCTTTGTGTGCACAAGAGCATTTTCGTGCAATTTAATTCTTGATGTGCTCGAAACCATGGGGGATAAAAATTTGGGCGACATGGGCAATATTGCGGCGACCCTTGCTGAAAGGCAGCCTAATAACATTAAAAAGGTCGTGAAACTTCTAGGTGATCTGGTGGGAAGACTTGACGTGTTCTCGACTGAAGTCAAGTGTGAAATAGCTAAGGTCGCTTCCTTGAACACTAAAATAGTCACTAAACTTGGAAGTGTTCGAGATGCTACTGCTTTAATGAATGAGAGCTTTGAGCTCTTTAGGACTGACGTGGAAGCTTTTCGCAAGGAGATTGACGTGGTAAACACTGAGAGTGCGCAGTGTCGTAAGGAAAACGAAGAACTGCGGAGGGACCTGAAAGAAGCTAGACGGAAAATTGTAGAGCTGAAGCAATACAGCCGAATTATGAATATTGAAATCCAAGGTCTTCCGCTTGTAGCGGCGAGAGAAGAAGAGACGTGAGATGACGTCGAAGGCGGCCGATGGGGCCGTGCCGAACTCGCCACTTTATTCCTCGCCTGAAGCGGAGCCACGTCGGCTACCAGCGTCCAAACCGCCAGGCCTCTCGCGCCACGCCTCTCGCGCAGCTAATGCTAGCTCGAGCTGCGCGAGGTTTAGAACGAGCTGACACGCCTGGCGGTTTCGACGCTGGTAGCCGACGTGGCTCCGTTTCAGGCGTGGAATAAAGTGGCGAGATCGGCACGGCTCCATCGGCCGCCTTCGACGTCATCTCACGTCTCCTATTCTCTCGTCGCTACATTGGTGACCCGGAGAACACGCCCTTCGCCGTGCGGCCCGCGGCCATGTTCCCGCAACTCCGCCCGCCAGTGCCACCGTTCCAATCAACCTACCCCAAGGTATGGTTCATGCAGCTCGATGCCGTTCTGGCGCTGAGTGGCGTCACGGACCAGCTGCAGATGCACGCCATTCTTCTTGACGCCCTTCCGCTAGAGTTGCGCCATCTCGCTGCCACTTCAAGCACCAGCCCGCAGCCTTACGATGCCCTCTGCACTGCGGTGCTCGCCCGCAGCGGCAACACATTCCGTCCGCTTCCGTTTACCCGCACCAGGCAGGTTTCCCAGGCGTCGCAGAGCAAGGTACGAACCAGTCCGCAGCCCTCCATTGACCGCTACCTCGGTACCCCGGCTTCGACTACTTCTACACCTGATCCGGTCGCAGAAACATCCACTCCTGCACCTGATCACGACCGCGAGGTAGAAGACTCCCCCACTGCGACTGGCCTTCCCTCCGAGAGGTACATTCCCTCAGAGCCCCCGTGCAGAGCTTCATCACACGTACCTGCCACCTGCACGTTTTCCACGAAAGCGACGGCACGCGACACCGTGGCCCTCGCCGTTTCCGCGACCACCAGCTCAGACGTCTCGGCCTCCTCCTCGCCGCAGCTGCTGGTCAGCTCCTCGACGGTGCCCCCTGCCGCTCCGCCACCTGCCACTGGTGCCAGCAATGGCCTGCCGGGTGCCTCGCCACATTCCACTCGCACCTCCCCGGCCAGCAGCCGACCACCCTCGGCGTCCCCGCTCCCCGCCCCTGTCCCTGTCTCTGTTTCGTGGTCTACTACGGGCCCCAGCGCCGTGCCTTCGCGGAGCCAGAACCTGCCCTCATCGTCGGCGTCGACACCGGCAAACACCAAAGCAACTGCCACCGTCGCCCCTCTGCCCGTGGCGCCGCAGCAGGCACCTGCGTCGAGACCCGGCGTCGCACAGGTGGTTTCGGCCAGCCCCAGTCCTCACACCTCTGGTGCCCCCCGGCTAATCCAGCCGAAACAGCCACTGACGCTGCAACAGCTGCAGGCCATGCTGCCCACGCAGACCATGCTGGCCCAGCCCACACTGGGTGCGTTCCAGACAGACCAGCACCAATCCCTGGTGCAGATACCGACGTTCACCCAGCCGCAGATACTGGCGCATGACCACCATCACCACCACCATCATGGGGCCCTGTCGGGACCTCTAATCTCGACAGGCGGCAGTATAGTGTCCTCTGCACCCAGTGCCAACATTGTCACCCACCATCCTGTCATGACCTCGCGACACACGGTCCACTCTCGGCCTGTCCGACCAGGTCACCGTGAGACCCGCTTGTCGGCTACCACAGCGACCCGGCACTTCCTCCTGCGTCCTCTGCGCAACTCCCAGTGTCGCCCACCAGAGACCCACCGGTTCCCGACGGTCACTACACGTTGACAAATTGGACTTCCTAAACGGACACCTTGCGGATTGTCGTTCATGTATATAGTCTCTTTCTCTTTCTTTGTTATATACACTTCAAATCGCGCAAAGCGCTAGGGGGGAGCCCTGTAGTGCATGATCACCATCATCATTTCTTCATCACCGCGCCGTGCCTCTCGCGCAGCTAATGCTAGTTCGAGCTGCGCGAGGTTTAGAACGAGCTGACACGCCTGGCGGTTTGGACGCTGGTAGCCGACGTGGCTCCGTTTCAGGCGTGGAATAAAGTGGCGAGATCGGCACGGCTCCATCGGCCGCCTTCGACGTCATCTCACGTCTCTTCTTCTCTCGCCGCTACACGCTAATCGAAAAAAAAAAATTGGAGAAAACTGTCGCAAACATCGCCAAGTGTTCAGGAACTGATTTCACAGATAACGACATTGACGTCGCGCACCGTGTATTATTGAAAGATAAAAATAAATCGAATGTGGTCGTCAGATTCCTCACCAGAACGGCACGAGACAAGATGTTGTCCGCAGCAAAAAATATTAAACTAGATAGCACTTGTCTTGGTTTTGACAACAGTAACTTTGTATATATAAATGAACACCTGTGCATGGAAATGGAGGTTCTGCTCAGTAAGGCGCGGCAAGCAAGGCGTGAAAGAGAATGGAAATATGTATGGGTATCACGGGGCAGGATCTTCATGCGGAAAGCAGACAGGACACCTGTTTTAAATGTAACTTCTGAGGCGGATCTGGCTAAAGTAGTCTCGCTTAATAGTAGACTTATATTTCTGCTGTGAACAATGGCAATGTATTCCAGCGTTTCTAAATCGAACTCGTATATAAGTGGCCATCATAGGCAGCCCATGACATTCCTTCACATTAATATGCAGTCAGCTCGTTCGAAAGAAGAAAACTTTCTATTGTTTCTTGATGAGTTCAATTTTTTCTTTTCTGTTATTATGATGACTGAAACTTGGTACCGTAGTGAAAGAGACGTGTTTTGTATTGGCGGATATAATGTTGTGTACCAAAATAGAAAATTGAGATTTGGTGGTGCATGCTTGTATGTCAAAGCTGAAATAACGTATCAGCATCGTGAAGATCTGTCTCTGTGCACCGATGACCTTGAGGCGTTAACTTTACAATATCACAACTACATTTTTGTTGCAATTTACAGGCCACCAAGTCGCAAGTTCGATTCATTTATATAATACTTAGAAAACCTATTTTTCGTTGTAAACCAATTGAATTACAAACTAGTGCTTGGAGGTGATCTTAACATAGATATGTTGAGCGACACACATAAACAGATCAGACTTTCAGACATTCTTGCTTATTTTTCTTAACAAACGTTATTACCATTCCAACACGTAATACTGATATCACTTCTACTCTATTAGACTTGTTTATCACAAGTAGTACAAACAGTACGTTACAGGCAGGCGTCCTGTGTGCCCCGATAAGTGATCGTTTGCCCTTATATCTAGTCATAGAAAACATCACCAGTGTAAGGAGTGAAATCCTTCCTGCCGTTCACTTTCAACAAATTAATCCGCGAACGCTATCTTCTTTTAGAGAGGAAATGAGAACCCTCAATTGGAACAACGTTCTATCTAGTTATTCTGCTGATCTTGCTTATGATTGTTTTATTGATACTATATGTTCAGTGTATAAGAATCATTTTACTTACAAAGCTTTAAAGAGACCAAAACGGGCGTGCGAACCTTGGATTTCTTCCGCAATACTCAATATGATAAAAGAAAAAAATAGTTTGTATCAAGAGTTTCTGATAAAGCGAGACCTTGATAAATTTAAATCTTTTAAAGTATACAGAAATAAACTCACTAAACTACAAAAACAAGCTAAACGTGATTATCACTTCAAGATGTTTGACGGTGTCAGTGATTCTAAGCAATTCTGGAACAATCTTAATGCTATTATGTCTACCAAACAAGTGTCTATTGAATATAGTGAGCTGGTGATCGAAAATAAAATATACAAGGGCGCAGTACTAGCGAACAAATTTAACGAGTACTTTACCTCCCTAGTTGACAGTAGTCATAATTGTTATTCATCAGGTTATTTGCCTCCTGCTTTAACTAATTCTGTGTTTGCAAATCCTACAGACGCGCAGGAGGTCATCAGCGTTTTTCAGCATTTCAAATTGAGTAAAAGCGAGGACATGGATGGCTTAAAAATATTACCTCTAATATACATTTGAGATCTCGTATGCGCCTCACGTATATACATTTGAGAATGCTGCACCTGGTGGCGTAGCGCTCGTGGAGCCGGGGTTGTCAGGGGACTTGACAAAAGTTCAGAATTGTGGTGATCCATAAATAATTTCGTTGCTTAGAGGCCATGTTGAAGATGTCAATTGGCTAAATATTGTGATTGTGACTAGAAGCGCTTGCGTCTGAAATGAGTGGGAAGCGTGACAGGGCGTCAGCATCAGGGTGTTATTGGCCATAACGATATACGACACGGATGTCGTATTCTTGGAGTCGGAGGGCCCAGCGAGCGAGGCGACCTGACGGGTTCTTGAGGTTGGAAAACCGACACAGAGCATGGTGATCTGTTACGACGCCAAAAGGACGACCGTAAAGATAGGGGCAAAACTTCTGTAGAGCCCATATGATGGCCAGGCACTTTTTTCAGTTATGGTGTAATTGGTTTCATATTTGGTGAGTTCATGACTGGCATATGCAACAACGTATTTGGCGTTGGCATCGTCAAGTTGTGCGAGCGCAGGACCAAGGTTAACACCACTAGCATCAGTGTGAATTTCTGTGCGTGCACACGGAGCGAAGTGACGCAAAATTGGTGGAGACGTAAGCAGGCGTCGAAGTGTCGTAAAGGCATCGTCATAAGCTTCTGACCAGGTAGATAGTTCGTTGTCGCCATGGGGGCGTGCATTGAGAGGTGCGATGACAGTTGCAAAATTTCGAACGAAGCGCCGAAAAGGGGAGCATAGGCCAATGAAAGTTCGCAGTGCTTTCAGGTTAGAAGGCTTTAGGAACTTGGATACGGCGTGAAGTTTAGCAGGATCGGGAAGAATGTCTTCTTTGGAGAAGACGTGGCCTAGTATAGTGAGTTTTCTAGCGGTTAATAGGCACTTTTTGAAGTTAAGCTAGAGACCAGCATTTTAGATACAGGCCAAAACTTGATGGAACCGTTGTAGATGGGTCGAAAAATCTGGCGCATAGACGACAATGTCATCTATATAGCAGAGGCAAGTGTGCCACTTCAAGCTCTGTAAGATGCCGTTCATCATGCGTAAGATGCCGTTCGTTATCAAGGACAACAGGTGGTGCGCAGGAACTGTTGGAAGGTTGAATGACACCGCGTTTAAGCATGTCAGTCACCTGGTCATCGATAAGGCGCCTTTCACTCGCCGATACTCGGTAGGTACGCTGTCGAATGGGCACATGGCTTCTGGTGTGGATAGTATGCAAAACAGTTGTGTGGCCGAGTGCCCTTGTTTGGCAGTTAAAAGAGGAAGAGAAATT
The DNA here is from genome assembly GCA_013436015.1 of Rhipicephalus annulatus. NCBI lineage: Eukaryota > Metazoa > Arthropoda > Arachnida > Ixodida > Ixodidae > Rhipicephalus > Rhipicephalus annulatus. The sequence continues at coordinate 1,393,214 of WOVY01011856.1, read as the reverse complement.
GTCGAGCAAGCGAAGACGTTAATCTTGTTGTGTCGTCTTAAGGTTGCTGGCTATAGCTGGTGTGAAAGATCGTGGTAGTGGCCGAGGAGTTGATGTCTCGAGGGCTGCCATATCAGTGGGGTCATTCATGGTGTCAAATATTGAAGATGACGCCAGCGGCTCGGATTTGCCAAGGGTTTCCCAGCGGCACAAAGTGATTAACTTGAGCAATGGATTGGTGATGTACATCACGGAGGCACCTGAATGGAACTCGAGAACGACAAATAGCAATGACAGTATTCGGCGGCGAACTAGAAGTGCCGGCGGTGTGAAAAGCACTGAGCCGCAGTCATCAGAGTCACGGGAGAAGGAGACAAGAACAGTAGTCTGGGCAGGTACACTGGTGTCATCATGAACTGTGATTATGCGACATGTGCCCTTGTCATTGATGACGTCTGCTGAAAATGGGAAAAACTCGAGTTCAGCGCGGGCGCAGTTGATGATCGCACGACGTGTATAGCGGAAATTTCACCCTAATATGAGGCCGGGAGAACAAGATGACAATACAATGAATTCAATCACATAAAGAACATCCAGGATGATGACACGGGCTGTGCAGGCACCGGGTGCCCGACGTGCTGCGCGTTGGCTGTACGAAGAGATAGTCCATAAACAGGCGACGTGACTTTTCTGCTATGGCGGCAAATGCGGGCATCAATCACTTAAAGGGCAGCGCCGGTGTCGACAAGGGCTAGCGTTCATGTTACTTTTATAGCAACTTCAATAACGTTTTAAGGAAAAATTTGAGGCCTTAAGCATTTCGCCGGAACCGCAGTTGTTGCTTCCTGAACTGCTCTACGTAGTTTTCCTGGCACACATTGGGTGCTCCGCATTGGGTGCACGGGAAAAAGACAGTGGCGTTCAGAAGGAGGCGAGTGGCGAGAGAAGGGTGGGGTCCGGGAGGTAGTATCAGATTCGTAGTTACCTGAATAACTGCGTCGGGGTTGAAGTGGCGCATACGTAACCAATTGTGGGCGCACACTGTTGGAGGTAGCTGGTGCACGAAAGCAACAATAACGGGCCACATGTCCAACAAGGCCAAAATAAAAACAAACATGACGGTTGCCTTGCGTGCGCCAAGGGTCGTCAGCTCGTGCGTACTGTGCGACTGGGCGGGCGGGTGGTGATACTGGCGGGTGAATAGGCGGACTACGTGGGCTGTAACCTTGCATCACTAGCCTCGACACGACTGCGGTGTAAATCAGGGAAGCAGCAGTCGGAGTCTGATGGAACGAAGGCGAGACTTCTTGGGTGACCTGGTCCCTAATGATGTTTCCGAGAGGGGTGCCAACGTGGAATTTGACTGCTCGATAACAAGTGGCATCAGCGAAAGCTGGTGAGCTACCTCTTCACGAACGAAATTTTAATATGTCGAAGCAGAGATGAGTTGTCAGGAACAACAGCCAATTTCGACATTGAGGTTGCCTGTGGTTGAGAGTGGCACGTGGCTGCGCGTTGTTTGCGCAGATCATAAAAACTTCGCAAATACTGATGAGTTCAGACACTGTGCAAAGGTGCTTTGCCAGCAGTGTCAGAAAGGCGTCGTCTTCAATACCTTTCAAGATAGGCCTGATCTTATCGGCATCGGCCATTGAGTCATGAACGCAGTTACACAGGTCGAGAACGTCTTCAATGTAGCTGGTGAATGTTTCATCATTCTGCTGCACGCGGCCACGCAACCCTTGCACGGGTCGAAGCTTACGAACAGCGGGGTGCCCGAATACTTCCGTCACGTGCGTTCTGAAAGCAGCCCACGTCGGGAAGTCACGTAGGTGGCTTTGATGTCACACGCTGGCGACGCCACTGAAATAAAAGGACACATAGTTGAGCTTCGCGGTCTCATCCCAGCGGTTGATAACGCTTACCCGTTCGTATTCGGCGAGCCAGTCTTCAACATCCTCCTCTTGTGCACTGCTCAAGATTGGTGGGTCGCGTTAACGCGATGGGCCAGGGCAGACCAATGTGGGCACCAGGATTGCAGGTTGTTGCTGTGTTTAATTTGGTTTTTCACCCGACATTTCAGAGACTGCCTTGAGTTTCTGGCTGCGAAGTTTCAGGTTGTCGCTATCCAGAAGCTCCACCACTTGTTACGGCACTTTATTAAAGTATACAGCAACTGAAAACAGAGCAGCAGCAGCAGCAGGCAAAGCTTAGCCAGGGAGCAAACAGCTGAGTGAGCCAGGCGATGGCAATGCGCTTCCGCATGTGTCTATCTTATTCATCACAAAACAAACAATTTGCTCAACCGATTCCAGTGCGGGTTTTGAGAAGGTTGGTCCACCACCGACCACCTCGTTTGTATCAAAGCACAGATCAGAGATGATTTCGTCCACAAGCAATACTTCCTTTCTGTCTTCCTCGACATCGAAAAAGACTTATGATGCAACATGGCGCTTTGTAATATTAAAACACCTGTCCAACCATGGCGTGCATTGGAGATTGTTTACTGTAATCGAAAGTTATAGTCAAACCGGAAATTCCGCGTTCGAGTGGGCAGCGTTCTTCATAAAATATTTGTCCACAAAACAGGCGTACCGCAAGATGGTGTACTTAGTTGCACAGTTTTTATTATCAAAATGAATTCTTTGCACTTGTTCATTCCCCGCAATATGTTTTATTGTAGATATTTTGCCAACGTCCAGCTTTGTTTTAGGTCTTGTGACCTTAAAACGGGCTCCGACTGAAGGCACAAAAAAGCACGTGTGTCTTGTTCGCCAGGAAGAGAGAGATTCATACCAAACCAGATATTCAACTGCATGAGCAACGTCTTTCCGTTCTCACCAAACACAAATTCTTAGGCCTAATCTTGGACACCAAGCTAATCTTCATACCACACAACAAATACTTAAAAACAAGTGCATAAAAGCTATGAATATTTTGAAAGCGTTGTCACGCAATACGTGGGGAAGTGACAAGAAGTGTTTAATCAATTTGTATAAAAGCCTCGTACGTTCCCGCCTAGATTCTGGGGCAATAGCATATCAGTCTGCGATACCTATTGCCCTTAAAATGCTTGACCCTGTTCATCCTCTAAGCATCCGCCTCTCTACGGGTGCTTTTCGATCTAGCCCCGTGGAAAGCCTGTACGTGGATTCGAATGAATGGTCACTCCCCCTACAGAGATATTGCATGTCTTTTAAATATCATCTTAATGTAAATGCAGACAAGGATATCCCATCACATTCCACAATTACCATGTCAAGCCTTGATGCGTTTGAGAAAGTCTTCTATGAGACAGCCCTACCCATTCCGTGTGAGGCGCCTAGCGAAGCTAGCCGGTGTGCGACTTGAACACCGTTTGATGGCTCCCGCAGTATGGCTGCCACCGTGGCAATGGCAAGCGATAGATTGCGATGTGTCGTTCTTGGAAGTTACGAAGCATGCACCGATTGCACTTATCCAGAAATACTTCCTAGAACTACAACAGTAACACACATGTCCTGAGTTCTTTACGAATGCTTTAAGTTCCGACACTACTGTCTTGTATGCAGCCGTCGGTCCATCCTTTTCGGAAGCCGGCATTCTGCACTCCAATTCAAGCATTTTTCCTGGCGAAGCTTATGCGATACTTGCAGCCGTTAAACACATTGAACAAATAGAATTACAGAAGGCAATAATAAATACGGATTTCTTGTGTGTAGTAAAAGCTTGGAAGACTCCTAAAAAGCAAAAAAAACCCTGTCCTTGTCTCGCTTTATTCTCGCTTATGCACAGTCTACTCATCCGAGCAGCATGCTGTATTCTGTTAGGTGCCAGGGCACCGCAAAATACAAAGCACCGTTCTGGTGAACCAGCTAGCTGGATCCGCCAAGAAAACCACTACCAATACATTTATACCAACTCCTGCGCTCGACTTCAAACCTTTTCTAAAAGGAAAGCTGAGGGATCAATGACAGGTCACATAAGACGCACACAGGTGATAAATGGCATGTCATTAGGCCGCAACTTGGTCATTGGCTGCCAGTATTAAAATTTTGCCACACAGAAGTAATACAAGGTTAAGAACAGGACACACATACACTACACATTCATTTTTGTTTGTGGTGGCTATCCACCTTTGTGTGATACATGTGGTGAAGCGCTCAGCGTATTTCACATTCTGATCCATTGTAAAGAATTAGACCTGATAAGAAGACAACACTTTTCATTACCCTACGGGCAACAGATACCACTACATCCTGCTATGTTCGTTGGTAGGCAATCACTTTTCGCACATTATTCGCTGTTAGCTTTTTTGAAAGAAGTTCGTACTTTTCATGTCATATACCCGAATATTTCGTAGAGCGACCTCTCCAGAGAAGTCTCCGCTGCGGAGGCTACATTGAACAAAGCACTTGCCTCACGACCCTAGGACGCAAGGCTGTGAATAATCGAGGCACTAGTGCTTATGCCATACATGTCCACCAAGGTTTTTATAGTCACAAAATTTTTTCATTCATTCACACCGCACACTTTTTATGGCATGATCATGATTTCATTATATCTATGTTTTTACCTGCCTTAGGGAGAAGAATTTTAAGGCCCTTATACAGCCGCCAATCACAATCATCGTCTACATCTCTTGTCCCACGAACTGGCGCTCTTTGGGCAACAAATGGTTCTTGGGCCACAGAGCACCAAATAACATCAAGTTCACATCAGCAGCGTTGACCAGACGAAGTCAAAGAAAAAATGTCGAGCCTCCAAAAGGGATCCGATTCCAGCATTATGCGTGTAAATTAGGTATTCTACCACCGAGCCACTCCATCACTTGGAACTACTTCTCGAATAGGCCCTAATGTTCGCGAAACGTTGATTGTTGTTGCAGTGCTGCCTTTTCAATTATTTTTACAAAATTATCCCTACGATACAGTCGTACAGTCGCGTTAATGTCAATTGTAGTTACACACCATCTGCTGATGTTGATTGGTGTAGCAGTCTCCATGGTTACCATCGTCATGAGCACCAGCGCTTCTTATATTAGCACTTCTGGTGTTGCTAATATCAACGTTGCTTTTGGCTTCGTTACGCACCTGCAAACGGGTTATATAAAGCACATGTGGGTGTTTACCTATGTAGTCACGTGCATTTGTATATAAACAGAAATGCCCTTTCAGCTTCCATGAGCTCCTTTTTCTCGGCCATGTTGTCAGAGCAGAAGGCGTCGGCCCAGACACCGAAAAAACTGAGGCTGTCGAGAAATTTTTGAAACAAACGGAGAAAAGGCTGTAAGGCAATTTTTAGGTCTCTGCGCCTAATACCGACAGTTCGTCAAAAATTTTCATGAATCGCTGAAGCAATAAAGCGGCTCACAAAACAGAAAATGCTTTTCGTATGGCGTGATGAACAAGAGAATACCTTCAATGAACTACAGAAGTGTCCTCAAAGCCATACAGTTCTGGCACACTTTGACGAGGAAGCGGAAAGCAATATCCGCGCAGATTCAAGCTTATTAGGTCTTGTGGAGGTACTCATTCAATGGCAAAACGTACAAAAATAGTGATTACGTATGCCAGTCACACTCTTTTTAAAGCCGAGGTGAACAATCAGCGACCTATAAAGATTACCTTGCCGTGATATATGCTATCAGAAAGTTTGCATCATGCTTATTTAGTTGGGCTTTTCGGGGTATATGCGATGACCACCAGCAATTCCAGCTGGCAAAAGTAAAGGACCCATGTGGATGGCTTGCCAAATGGAGCCAGCAACTAGAGGAGTATGATATCGCGCTTGTGTGTAAGTTTGGTTGCAAGCAAGTGATGTACATTGCTTGTTAGGTGCTCCGAATCAACCGGAGTTTTCTATTTCTACCTAGTATGGAGAGGATTTTGCTTTATTTAGAGCTGTGATGTCAGAGATAAAACACCATCAGCAACTCTACCCTTAGCTACTCCTGTTGATCAGGTACCTAGAAGGCAGTCTGTCAATGCTCCACGAGATTTTTCTTGCAGCTTGCCAGCATTCGTTCCCAGGAAACGACGTTCTGTATAAAAAGAACTTTGAAAACATTACAGAGACATTTCTACATGTCGTCTCTTTACTTCTGTGACCAGAGATTTCGGAGGCTTGCCACGATGATCTATCATTTGTACAATTCGTATCAAGCAGAACGCTAGCACACATCTATACTATATGTTACTGGCTGAAGTTTCGAAACTGTGCATGACACTATGTCAGAACTTGCCGGGACTGCAGAAGGCGTAAAATCCGGCAGTTAAAACCTGCAGGTCTCCTTCAGTAAATAGAACCACCAGAGGTCTAATTACCACAAGTGGGAATGTTCTTACTGGGCCCATTTCCAACGTTTACAACGGAGAAATAGTGGATAACAGTTGCGACCTACTATCTTGTCGGATATGCCAAGGCAGCAACTTTTGTTTGTAGGTGAGCCGTTGAAGTAGCCAAATTCTTCGTTTCCTACTAATACTCTGGCATCTAGCGTGGAGTTTCAGGAGTGTTGATCACGGACCGAGGCTCTGTACTTACGGCTGGTCTGAAAAGTTTATCATGAAATGCACGCGCACCAGTATAGGAAAACAACGACATAACAACCTCAAGCGAAGGGTCTTACCAAAAAACTGAACAAAAAGCTGGCTGATATGTTGTCGATGCACGTGGATGTAAAACAACGTACAGGGAATAAAATATTGTCATATTCAACAATAACCTATAATACCGTGATGCAAGACGGCAACACGGATGACGCCAGTTCAACCTGTTTTTTTTTTGATGAATGGTAGTCACAGCATTATACACAATGTTTCTTGTGTGCGAAACATCCGAGAAGGACTATGACGTCAACAACTCTATTTTTACCAATAAATACAGCACCTGGTACTAACAAACTTTTTATTTAGGGCGAACCTGTGCCAGTAAACGCAAAACTAAATGGTCCGCCAAAACATGCTTTGCTCGTTGTCTCTAGCTTTGTCGGTCTCTTTCTTTTCACCTCGAGTCTAGTGCCGCTCCCGTGGCGTAGCATCGTGGCGCATGCAGGACGGCGTTCCATGGCGCGGCTTTCTTGCTACTTGTGTGGCGGCTTTTAGAACGCAAATTGTTACGCGCGTCTTCTGCGAATGTCAAGCTATGGCATTAGTCCTCCTCCTAGCACGCATGGCCCCGATGCATACAGCCGGCTGACAGTTTGTAAACTATAGGACTTGTCCTTGTGTTAGACACATGAGTCAGTTCCTTTGTTCAGGTACTTTCGTAGTACGGTTTTATCTGTACTACATGTACAACTTCCGGGAAAATCCTGCGTCCTAATAGGCATACTTTACTATTAGGGGTCACTTCGTAGTTTGATGGGCCTAGCTGACGAAGAACACTGTAAGGTCCAAAATAGTGCCGCATAAGCTTTTATGACAGGACAAGGGCACGTACAGGAATTCAGACCCACACCTAGTCTCCAGGGGAGTACTCAACGCCCCTTCGTCTTACATTGTAACGGTGTGCGACGACGTCCTGCTGTTGAATGATGCGCTTCCGTGCTAGTTGTCGCACCTCTTCTGCCCTTTCTACATATTCGTTAATATCAGGGTCCTCTTCACTCGTGCTGTTGACAGTCAGCATCGCGTCTAATGTTGTTTTTGCTGTCCGGCCATAAACAAGTTGAAATGGCATGAAGTGGGTTGTCTCTTGTACTGCGGTATTGTATTCAAATGGTGCATATGGTAATATGGCGTTCCAAGGCCGATGCTCGCCGTCCGCATAGATCGCGATCACGTCAGTAAGCGTCCTGTTCAGCCTTTCAGTTAAACCGTTAGTTTGCGGATGGCCCCGCCGCGGTGGTCTAGTGGCTAAGGTACTCGGCTGCTGACCCGCAGGTCGCGGGTTCAAATCCCGGCTGCGGCGGCTGCTTTTCCGATGGAGTCGGCAATGTCGTAGACCCATGTACTCAGATTTGGGTGCAGGTTAAAGAACCCCAGGTGGTCAAAATTTCCGGAGCCCTCCATTACGGCGTCTCTCATAATCATATGGTGGTTTTGGACGTTAAACCCCACAAATCCTAATCCTAGTTTGCGGATGGTACGCTGTAGTTCTTCTGTAATTCGTGTGCGTTAGTTCCATGACAGACTGTACTAGCCTGGCAGTGAACGCAGTTTCTTTGTAAGTATAAGGACTTTAGGTGCACCATGTCGCAGCACTATCTGGGTCACAAAAAAATGCGCCACTTCATTGGCCATTTCTTTTGTGAGAGATGACTTCTCGGCATACTGGGTCATGTAGTCGGTTGCTACCACTATCCAGTGCTTCCCGAACTACGACATAGGAAATGGTCTTGGCAAATTCCTTCCCACCTGTTCAAATCGGACTTTTGCTGGCTCTATTGGTTTCAAAATACCTGCTGGCTTTATGTGTGGTACTTTGCGTTTTTCGCATTTCCGGCATAATCTGACATAGTGCTGTACTGAATTCATCAATTGTGGCCAGTAATATCATCGGCGGATTCTCGTCAAAGTCCTACTAATGCCCAAGTGACCTGTTGATGAGTCATCATGACACGCTTCTAAAATCTCCGCTCACAGTGACGATGGTATCACAAGCAGGAACGTTTCACCGGTGTGTTCGAAGTTTCTCTTGCACAGAACGTTGTTGCGGAGGACGTAGGAGTGTAATCCACGGACGAAAACTCGCGGTACTTTGACTTGCTGCCCCTCCAAGTGGTAAATGGACAGAAGTAATTCTGGGTTCATTCGCTGATCATGCGCCATCTCCGAGACATTCACATCTCCAAGAAATCAAAATCTTTATGCTCAGGAGATGAGGTCTGGACTGGTAATCGTGGCAAGCAATCCGCGTCATTGTGATGGTAGCCAGACTTGTAGATTACGGTGATGTCATATTCCCGTAGACGCAGGCTCCATCTAGCAAGTCTTCCAGAAGCATCCTTGAGGTTTGCAAGCCAACACAACGAATAATGGTCGCTGATGGCTCGGAAAGGTCTAACCGACAAATATGAACGAAACACACTGATGGCCCATATAAATGCGATACATTTCTTTTCTGTCACTGAATAATTATACTAAGCTTTCGGCAGAGTGTGGCTTGCGTAAGCTCTAACTTTTTCTTCGCTGTTCTGTCACTGAACAAAAATAGCACCGAGGCCAACGTTGCTGGCGTCCGTATGAATGTCTGTGTTGGCTTCTTCATCAAAATGGGCAAGTATGGGAGGTGACTGTGAACGCCGTCGTAATTCAGAAAAGGCATCTGCTTGCTCTTTCTGCCAGATGAATGTTACGCCTTCCTTCGTAAGCCGTGTCAGTGAACTCGTAAAGTCCATCGGGTGTCACGAACGCCGTCTTCTCATGTTATCGTTCGTCGACTTCTATTTGCCAGTACCCGCTCTTTATGTTCAACGATGAAAAAAGTGAGCATTGCGCAGTTTATCTAACGTATCATCGACTCGTGGGAGTGGGTACACGTACCGCTTCGTGACAAGGTTGAGTTTTCTGTAGTAAACACAGAACCGCATGCTGTTGTCCTTTTTCTTCACAAGTGCTACCGGTGATGCCCATGGGCTTTTGGAGGGCTATATCACATTGTCGTCGAGCATCTTCTGTAGTTGCTTCTTGATCGCCTCGCTTTCTTTTGGAGCTACTCAGTATGGATGCTGACGTACTTGTCTATCATATCCTTCGATTAATATGCGGTGTTTTGCTATGGGAGTACGTCGGACATTCGATGAAGAGGAAAAACACTGTGCGAATTTTTGATCAACACCACAATAGGGCCTCCTACAGGGACGAAAGCTTCTGGTCAATATTTATATTCCGGAGGACAACGTCTACTGTTGAGAAAGTTTTTGGTTCTTTTTCTATAGTTCAAGCATCTGAGACTTTTAGGTCTTCATGAAGTGATGCTATGGCTGCTCGCTTCTCCACATGCTGTACCTCGTAGGTAAAGTTAGTAAACAGCACATCAGTATATCCGTTCACAGGTTCACTAGGCATCTCACCACGCGTATCCCCTTTGTGAGTAGCAATTCGATATGTCCATCAGCTTGTCCGGCAGATTCACGAAAAACGTCGCTTTTCACGGCAACTGCCACAATGCTATGTGGCGGCACTGTCACACCCTCATCCACAATACGAACAGACAAAACGATTGGTTGCTCCGCATGACACGTGGCAACAGCGTTCTCTGTAGAGAAAGAAACTTGCGATTTCGACAAGTCGATGATGACACTGTTTGCTTGCAGGAAGTTCATGCCCAGAATTGCCTCACGGAAACATTGGGGGAGAACAACAAAACTGCTGACATACACATGACCTCTTATTCTCACTCTCGCTGCGCACATTTCTACGGGGAGACTGAATGCCCTCTGATGGTGCGTATCTGCGGTCCAGTCCAATGAGTGAGCACTTTCTTTAGCTTCCTTGCGAGCATGCTACCTATTACAGAGTAGTCCGCACCAGTGTCGATTAACGCTATGGTCTCGATGTCATTAATTCTGACTTGTAGCTCGGATGTCACGTCGCCATTACTGCACTTGTGCATTTTATCCGTTATTGTGTCAGTGTCGTCGTCTGATCCTGTTAACAATGGAGGGTTTTCAATTTTCGGAAAATTAGTGGCCCTGCCTCCACAGGTCGCTGGTTCTAGTTTTCCGGTCGCGGGCTTGGGGAATGACGCCTTGGAAAGTAGATAATGGGCGTGGACTCGGTAACCTATTGCGCATCGTTGAAATCGACTGCGATTTATGTCGCTGAGTGTTCGAAGAGGTATAGCGCGAAGATAAATATTCTTCAATTTCGTAAGGGCACTCACCGTTACGAGGGCAGGGTGCATTCACTGGGGAGAAACCACGTAGCCTGACCCTACGGTAGTGTCATGGCCGATAAGGATGACCTGGCTCCCCACAGTGGTAGCAGAGGGGCCGCCGGCATGAAGTGCACCGTAGATCACTTTCACAGACTCTCGCTTCTGGCATCGGCGGTAGCGTACTGCAAGCAAACGTCGGTGGCATAACGGGAGCTTGCTGAAAATTTGGGCGTCTGATATTTTGCCGTACGACTTGCACGTACGACAGCTGTGGCTGAAATTCTGGTGGCGCGCGGTGGGGCCCCAGAAGCGGTGTTTGAAGAATTGCTTGCAGCACTTCTTGACGTACAATATCCGCGATTCAGGGCATCGCTGGAGGACATTGGGTGAGTTGCAGTTTCTGGAGTTACTCCTTAACGATAGCCCTCACCATTTTCCGGAGGGCGTCAACGTTGGTTAAGAGGGTTGTTGACACCGCCCTAACTGAAGAGACGCCGATGTCTCTGTTGTACAGTCGCGCACGTTGCTGTACAGTACTTTCCATGGTCGTTGCATCACACCGGAACTCCGCCACAGTTAACGGTAGGGGTACACACCAGGCCTGCGAAAATCTCTTGTTTTACTCGGCGCATTAGGTGCCGCAACGTTTTCTCCTCGGCCATGTTTTGGTCGGCTCGGCGGAAAAGCCGGTCCATGTCTTTTTTGTACATGGCCACGCTCTCATTATTCTGTTAGTTCCTCGCCTGAAAAGCAGCCTCTGCCTTTTCTTTGCGGTCCGTGTTCGGATAGGTTATGGTTAGCTCTCGTTGGAAGATGTCCCATGACAGCAAAGACGCTCCGTGGTTCTCAAACCACGTACGTGACGAGTCTTCCAGGGCGACGTGAACGTAATGAAGTTTCCGGGCTTCGTCCCAACCATTCACACGTGCAACGCGCTCGACGCCTTCGAGCCAGACCTCAGCATCTTCAACGGTGTCACTGTGTAAGACCTCTAGTGTACGTGGTGAATCCACGATGAGGTGAGATGGAGATGGCATCGACTGGGTGGCCATCGCAGTGACGGTTGTGCTTGAGGTCTCAACCGATCTTGCTGGATCAATGAAGGGCCCAAACCTGGGCTGTTCACCACGTAGTCGGCGACTCGTGCGTTGGTGCCCAGGTGTTAATTCTGCTGGCTTGAATCTTCTGGGATCTGGGCTTATCTCCCTCGCCTGTAGTGGGCTTGGAATCATACCCAGCACCTTTACCAGAATGTTACCAATAAATATAGCACCTGGTACTATAAAAACTATTTAGGGCGAATCTTTGGTCGTAAACTCAAAACTAAATGGTAAGCCAAAGTGTCCCTTGCTCGCTATTTCCAATGTCGTCGGTCTCTTCCTCTTCACCTCGAGTATCGTGCCGATCCCGTGGCGTAGCATCTTGGTGCCTACAGGACAGCGTTCCATATCACGGCTTTTTTCTACTTGTGTGGTGGCTTTTAGGACGCAAATTGTTGTACGCATCTTCTGCGAGTGTTGAACTGTGGCAGTATATAATGAGCATAAGAAGCAAGACAGTTGGCACAATATCTCAATCTCAAGCAGCGAAACGCAAGAGGCGTCAATAGAATCTGCGATGAAGGAACGTTCAGTACGCACCAGGAGACAGAGTATGCGTGTGGATTTCAATACGGATACGTGGCCTATCGGAAAAACTGCTTAGCTGCTATTTCCATCCGCATGAAGTGTTCCGCCAAATTGGCTCGCTGAACTATGAATTCATTCCGGAGGAACAGGTTATTTCATTACGACCGTGGCATCGCACGGAAGCTGTGCATGTCGTAAGAGTGAAACCGTATTACTTCAGGCAATGAACTCTGGAGGACACAACGCTGCTCGACAGAAACTGCATCCATGAAGAGGTGTTATAAATTACCGCCAAACAACGAGTTCGCTAGCCTAGACCACATGCTCTGGTGTTGCCCCTCGTTGTGGCGCACGGACCAGTTCAATAAAAAGAAGTTGTTATCTGTTGTCAAAGGCCCCGATGTTTGTGATTTACTGTGGGCTGTCCCAAGGGCCCATGATGCGATGGTCGGACTTGGCCTGACTGTCCCAACATAACGTAGGAGCGGCCCGCAGCGCGTTGAGTCGTGCACCTCCGGACCTAATTTTGTATTCATCCATTCATTGGGAAGAAGCACTCTGAAAAAAGAAAGGGGGGGGGGGCTATGACAGAATATGACTTCAATGTCCGCGCGTGCAGGATTACCCCTATGCCCTTCGAATTGTTTCCGGCGGACGTGCCTGCGCGACCCACCTCTGCGACCAGTGCTGGACACAAAAAGAACGTAGGAGAGAAAGGATTGAGGTTTTGGTTCTGCCAGGTGATTTCGTTCTAGCTGTTTTTAGGGGCGCAGCTCCTTAAACCGTGGGCTGTGCGTCGGCGATACATGTAGTACATCGTCGGAGTAGTAGTAGTAGATAGCCACCTCTCGTTTAGTCCTTCGAGTGTGCGATGACTGACGGTACTTTCATGTAAACAATTTTTAATTAAAAGACGCGATATGGTGGTACATTCAGTGTTCACTAGATGGACGGACGGACGCATAGACGGACAGTCAGACAAGCAGAGCGACGAATGAATGGGTAAGTAGATGGATGCATGGCCGGACGGCTGCACTGAAAGAACGAAGGAACGGACGCACAGACTGACGCACGGACAGACTCGCGGATGTATGCTGGACGGACGCACAGACAGAAAAATGGAGGGACAAAAGCATGGACGATCCCATGGACGGACGCACAGTCGGACGGACGGAAGCGGGAGCTGACTGACGGACGCTACGCCCAGCTCATCATTATTCACTCCATGGATATGCTGTGATTTCTTTAAATGCGGAGCTTTTTAGAGTCACACCTACTCGCTAATGCGCTCTCAGCGGCGCCATCGGCGACCCCACCGCGCATGCTCGTGCCTCACGTCTCGTGCCGCCTACTTACGTCTCGGGCAAACTATCGCTCCCCCGTCTCTCATCGCGCGAGGCCGGCGCAGCCAGCGTTTGCTAGTAAAAAATATTGGCACCGATATCTGCATAATTTATTTGTATGCTTACTAGGACTGCACTGTTTTTCCTTTAGCCTCAATGCCGGTGTTTCCAATGTATGTCATGCAACATTTCCAAGTTCAAGTGTTGCTGTTTAAATTGCTGTATGATTTGAATGTATTGATGTTTGTCATTTTTAGTATGTCCCAACCCTGTAACAGCCGAAAGGCTAACAGTATTTGGAAAATAAATAAATAAATAGAGAAAAAATAAATAAATAAATACATAAATAATTATCTGCAAACGTCGTCGAAAGACATGAGTATAGAGAGATTGAACAAAATGTTCATTTCATGTTTTGCACAAGAAAATTGGGGAATTGTATTCTAGAGGCGCTGCGTTAGAATGCCTCAAGCGTGCAGCGGAAGTGAACGAAGCCACCAAGTCATGTCATGGATGGATAGATTGATATGGTTGTATTATTTAGATCAGGTGGTGGCTAACGCCACCAAGCCGAAGTACTTAGCCAACCAAAAACTAGATTTATGTCTGTAAGAATTGTGACGTAAGGTGCTCATGTACACGTCACACGTGAGACATGAGCGCTATCTGGCAGTTATCTTGGAAAGCGAAAGGTGCGGCTCTGAGACGGGCATGCGAGTTGTCTCAGAGGTGATAAGGTGTAGAACGCAAGGCGACGGGTACATGCCACCGTGTCGTCTTAGCAAAGCGTTAGAAACACTTTTCTTTTCTGCAAGCGTTGCATGGTCAGCGCCGCGTGATGAACGCTATGGTGCTTAGAATAACTCATGTATGTCTTTCTAGTAAAAGACACAAGTACAGAATGTGTACGTGTTGTTATAATGCCTCAGATGTACACGATAGTTGCTTTTTGATTGGCAATTGCACAGGTATGAACGCTGAACCTCGAGTATTATTGGTGGCAGCTGCGGATGGGGTCAGCCATTTGGGATATCAGCTGGTGCCGTTTGAAGCGCCCGGCACCAATAAGGATGGACAACCAGACAAACGTAGAGACAGACAAACAGACAGACAAAAATTTTCACGTGTCGAAGATCCCCAAGAAAGGCTTTCGTCTTTAAAATGGTAACATATTTACGGAGTGGCTGATGATGGGTAGGTTAATGCGTTTTTCCATTCGTCCGTGCTTCTTTCTGTGCGTTAGTAAGTGCAAAAGTCCGTCCGCGCATCTGTTCGTATTTTAATGCGTCCTTTGGTTCGTGCGTGCGTTCATGCGACCATTCTTCTGTCCATCCATCTGTCTGCCTGTCTGTCAGCCTGTATGTTTGTCCGCGTCTGTGTCTGCCTGTATGTATGTATGTATGTATGCATGTATGTATGTATGTATGTATGTATGTATGTATGTATGTATGTATGTATGTATGTATGTATGTATGTACCTATGTATGTATGTATGTATGTATGTGTGTTTGTCTGGCTTTTTGTCAGGCTGTCTGTCTGCTTGTATGTCTGTCTGTTGATGCTTCTAGCGATGAGCACGAGCCGCCACTGCCCTCCATACCCACAGCTCAACTTCTTCCATGTCCCACTAAGTATCGGAAGAGTACAGTGACTATCCAGGAGACTGAGAGAGGCACTTGTTTTCCACACACCCAGACACAGCCTGCACAGCAGCCAATCAGGGAGTAGCTGTACAGCGTCATTTAGACTATTCTCACTCACCTGCGGTTTGAATGTACTTTTATATAAAACAGCGCCACCTACAATACTATTCGGGTGATACTGCCGATTATGCCTCACGTGGAACAAGGTTAAAATAATAGAACTTTCGCTCCTAATACCACCACCACTCGACAGCTCGCCCTGCACAGCCTTTCACTGGCCACCGCGTATATGTAGTCATCGGATCACACAACCGCGTCTCACCATTTGTTGGCGGCAACGCTTCTTCTTCATTCAATTAATGAAAACTGTAAAGAAAAATAGCAATTAGGCCTTCCCAAAGCATACCCGACTACACAACATTCACGTGATACCATCCCCCACTCAGCGACGCATTCGCTCAAGTTCCTCCCGTGGGGAAATGTGAGTGGCCTTTTTTTATTCTCGGGTACAAGTTTTCCCTATTCACATAAGTTCAATACAACTGTTCTTTCAACTGTGTGTTAAAATATTGTGCCCCCCTTGAGCTACCTGTTAACTTTGAGCGCACTCGGGGGTACAAAAGGAAAGAGAAAGTGCCTACAGCTTGCGGCAAATCACTGTAACTCCGCTCTCAATAGGCACATTCTAACCAAATTTTCATGGCAGTAGATTCGTAAGGGAAGAAGCTTTTTTAACGAAGACATTTGGTGATTATGTGCAAATGTGTTGCAGGACCACAATAAGGACGTCGCGCAAATAAATGTGGCAAATACTTCAAACCAGCGCCGGCCAGACATACTTTAAAAAGTTATTTCAGATAAAGGTATAGAATACAAAATACAGACACATGGGTTACAAAGATAAAAAAAGACACTGAGATACTTTAATGGGTTTAACGGTTTAATGGTTTATTTCGGAGATACTATTCGACAAAATTTCCCCCACCTTCCCAAAGAGAATCGTGAGGAAACGCGAATGCATTGCGTAGCGTTCAAAACGGCGTTTCGCGCGTGAGAAGCTGGGGACTCGCTCGCTGGATTGCGTGCCGACCAGTTGTGCCCTCGCGACCTCCGACAACAGTGCAGCTTTGGCCGACTGCGCTGGGCAAGCCATCTCCTGCCGCCGATCTCCGACTATATAGCAGCGCTGGCCGACTGGACTCGCCCTACGCCAACACCTAACGCCGACAATAGCACTCATCGAGTGGTGCCCCGTGCTCGGACTCCTGCGACCGTTTCCATCTTTCCTATCTCCTTTTTACTTCAGTCGCTCACTGTCCTTGCGCCTCGCTCTCTCCTTCCTTTCTCTATATGTACGTTTTATCCTGATCCTTATCCCTCCTTACCACCATTCCTTGTGAGCTACTGTTGAGGTGTCACACCTGAGGCAGACAGTTACGGGGCTCACTTTTCTGTCCTTTTCCCTTTCCGAACCAGATAAGATCCCACCCTTTGGAGAATACTGTTTTCTTTCTTTTGTTACTTCGTGCAGCCAATAACGCCGTTCGCCGCACGTGCTGCTTTTCTTTAGCGAGAAACCCGGTATGCGTTTCCAGCTTGAGGAGCTAGCGTGCACGGTAAAAAAATTGGCAGATCCCATGTAGAATGAGAATCGATGATATGCGAAGCACGAGTTAGAAAGGTTGATATGTCGCTTTAAAATCAAAACAACAGTACCAGGCGGACGTAGAATAGGCAGTACCTGACTTCCTTGTTATGATTGTTATTTTTGGAAGTATGATTTGTCTTTGTCGTCTATTCTAGTCACGTGGTACCACCTACCTAACTTAGTATACCGAATTCGGTATATGTGAAGCTAGCAAAACGGCCTTTTGTGGACTATGAGAGTGGCATATTGTCATGTTGTTACAAGACACGCATTTCAGGATTATCATTTCTGCACCACTCACACACTTTCGATATCTATTTCTGTCCTGTAATACCAAATTTGGTATATGTGAAACTAACGAAACGGCTGCGAAGCAATCACGAGTGTGGCTTGTAGTTATGTTAATACATGACGCGCGTGCCATGACTATCATGTTTGGACGTGTTATTTATTAGTGCTCTTCATTCATGTCACAACCCAAATTCGACATATGTGAAGCTAGCAAAATGGCCACGAGAGAATCATGAGCGTCGCAAGTAGTTATGCATTACTTGACACGCATCTCGTTATTATCATGCTTGCACAAGTCACATGCCTTCATCCATTCACGTGATGTAAAACCAAATTTGGTATATGTGAGGCTAGCGAAACAGCCACGAGCGCATCGTGAGTGTGACATGCAGTCATGCTGTTACATGACGCGCATGCCATGAAAATCATGTTCGGCCGTGTCATTTAACTTTGCTGTTTATTCACGTCACGAGACACCAAACTTGGTATATCTGAAACTAGCGAAACCGCTGTGAGTGCATCATGAGTGTGGCATATAGTCATGGTCTTACATGACACACATATTATGATTATCATGTTTGCAGCAGTCATATATATTCGTCATCCATTTACGTTGCGTAATGCCAGATTCGGTTATGTGAAGCTAGCGAAACGACCACGAGCGCATCTTGAGCATGGCGTGTTGTCATGAGTCATGATTTACATGACGTGCATGTCAAAATTGCACGTTAGGGTTTGTCACTTGTGTTCGCTGTGCAGTCATGTCATACCATACCAGTTTTGGAACATGTCATGTGAACTGAACCATCGCGAGAGCAGCAAGACCATAAAATATAATTCATGACATTCGTGACATACATATCAAGCATGTCATGATTTTCATGTTGTGACTAGTGATTTTCGGTCTATATATATATATATATATATAGTCAAGTAGATCCTCCGTTAGTGGTCAGAACGTGGTTTATTTCGACCATTCGACCTAGAGTCTGGCCTTCATCAGGATTGAAAGTACAGAGGCCCCTACGGAACGCGTAATGCAGAAGTTGGCAAGGAATTCGCATTGCGCCCGCTTACCAGCCTCTGCCGCAATGCACGGCACCCCTCTTTCTACGAAGAAATGTCGACAGAGCGCTGAGTAGTTAAAGACTTAAACTTCTTAAAAAAGCTCTTTTTGCCCCACACCGAGCCACCAGAGCCAGCAGGCGCCGTATGGTCGGGAAGAGTGCGTTAGTGAAAGGAAGCATACACAGACCGCAGGCATCAGAAAGGTGAAAAGAAGAAAAGGAAGAGAGATGGAGGGGCAAATGGAAGGAATAGTGGAAGGGGGCGCAAGGGGAGAGTTCACCCTATATTTTTTTCTTTTTTTCTTTGTTTCTTTTTTTCTGTCTTTTTTTCTCTTTCTTCCTGATTTGAAATTGTATAAAGCTGAGCACCAACAAACTAGGCCAGACTCTAGGCCGAAACGTCGAAATAAACCACGTTGTGAGCGCTCAAGCACGATCTACTTAACTATATGAAATGCTTCGGACACTAAACCACCATGCCTGCATATATATATATATATATATATATATATATATATATACGCTCAAAGTTTACGAAGTTCCCTAAAGATTGCTTCGCAATTAAAATTATTATTAAGGGAACCAAACAGCGTTCTTTAATCGGCGTTGGCATTTCACAGCAGTGTCTCGAGCACACATTTCCGAATGTACTTCAGATGGATGGAAAAACGTTTCTTACTGAGAAATAAGTGAAATAAGGGTTAGAAACAGGTGGACGGGGCCCGTAGTCGAGGACTCCACTGGCCTCGGCAGCCCACCGCACTTGGTCCTGGAGCGCCACTTGGGCCTCCTTTTTCTCGCTGGCGAGCAAGGTCTCTAACTGCTCGATCGCAAATTTTTTCGCCTAATTCTGAGGCGTATAATTTCAGCTAGCCTTAATTTACATTTCCATGTAACTTGAGCCAACGCCTCCTGTACTTTGAGATGCCTGGCGCGTCGGCGCCGATTCCTCCGCGCGACCCTTTCTCGTTTACCACGCCACCGCCACGCCGCGGCGCTGTGTTCTGACACTATCGTGCGCCTTGCCGGCACGCGAGCGCCCGCGCAGTCTTTGCGGTAGCCCGTTTGGAGTGAGCGCCAATGCTGTTGGTGATTTTTTTTTTCTCAGGATGCCACGTGATACTTTTTATCGCGCGTATTGCCTCTTCGGAGCTCGATCTAATAACCGCATGCTCTGCTGTGGATGGGTTGATTTCCCACCAAGACAAGGGTGGCCTCTACTACCCAACACAAGAACTCATTACAGTTCTTTATGGACTGAAGAAATACGTGGACATAATGCTGTCAGACAGAAAATCTCTCCTGAAACCAATGGAGCAGTGTTTGCAGCACAGCGTCAGTGCAATCACAGGCTTGCCTGTGTTGAAATGTAAAAGCTGCAATGATGACCAGAGAGAGGCTTTTGTTAAAGTAATATGCAAAAACTTTATGAAGCCCCTATTTTCAAACCATACATTAGACATAAGTGTCAGAAATGCTGTGGCTAAAATTATCACAACAAGCCGCTGTCACGCAAAGTACTGAAGCGTATATTGGTTCTGTTCTTTGATTTTTTTCAGTAAAAGGATTTCTTAAGACTGCAGACATCAACTGTGATAGCAGTGTCATGGATTGGGGAACTCTTCTTCGACCCTATTAGCTTTAAATTGTTAGTTTACGCTACATATGCGTGATGATGCCCCTCATTTTTTACCACTGTCTGTGACAACAAAGTCATTTTCTGCTTTACACTTTCTTTCACTACCAATATTTTGCATTTTTTTCTTCACAGCCGAGGCTGCTGCTATTTTGTATAGCTGTGATACTTACTCCTGTGATAAAATATATACATGTTCCCTTTTTTGTTTACAATATTCTGGCCATTATGTGCATTAACCTGCAGTTGATCTTGCTTTACATCAATGTTATTTCTTTTTTTATGTTGAAGCAATATCTATTCGTATCATTACCGTACTGTGATATTGCGTTATCTGCAGCACACCCCAGCTCTTGGCAGAGAATGCTTAGGCTGGCCTTTTTGCTGCAGTGAACAAAGTTTGTGCTATTGTAGTTCCACCTAATTTATTTTTTATTTTTGTTCTTGACTTTATTTTCACTCTGCTAAGCCCTACAAACCTTGAAAGACAAAATTTTCTCAAAGATGAGCGCTGCGAAGCTCCACAGAGCGACTAGCGTGGTGACTTTCTGTGGCGGAGCGTAGTGTCAGAAGCTGGCGACGCCTCGCGGCAGTCCGGTAAAACACGGTGGCGACGTGCCAGGCATCTCAAAGTATAGGAGGCGTTGCTTGAGCAAGTGTTGGCTGTCCTCTACGCCACAGGCGAAAACCCGCGTATGTGGTTGTGTTCATCACATGTTTAAACGCAGGTGCGGATATGTATTGGTCTGCATTGGCGCCACTTATGTGCTGCTTTTACACTCAGCCGAGAATGGGGCGGTCAGTATCGCCGTCGTTGAAGACGCTGCGCTGATTTTCTAAGATATCTTTAATTGTGTTGGGATCCTGGAGTAGCAAACTGATATCAGGATGAGGGACGGTTTCTCGGTGTGTAACAGCTCGAGCTGCACTGTCTCCTCTATGGTTACCCGCTTACGCTACATGTCCGGGGCACCATATGCTGCAGTGCTCCGGGTCTAGTCTTGCACCTAGGTGGCGGGGCACGCACGCAGATGCATGGCCGTTAGGGAAGATTGACATGCTATTTGACAGTCCGTGAGGATATAGGATCGCTGTCCCATAACGTCCTTGGTTTTTTTATGACGAGTGCTACCGCGAGGGCTTCCGCCTTGTCTGCTGAGTTCGTCGTAGCTGAAGCACAGGCAAATAAACCCTGGCTGCGCACTGAAGAAACAGCGGTCTGTAAAGAGACTGCGTCCGTATAGAGAGTGTGTTGGTCTGTTCCGAAGTATTTGTTGAGCTGCCGGGCTCTGGCGTTGCGATGTGCTCGGTGAAACAACGGATTCATATTTTTCGGTGTAGGAGCGAAATGGAATTGAACACGGATACGAGCGGAAAGGGGCACCAGTTCCTCGTCACATTATTGGGGCCGAGCAGGATATCCTAAGCCGCGTAATTTTCCCTACCTGTGGGTGAGAGGCTAAGTCGTTCTCACAGTGAGATAGGGACCGTGGCCCTAAACTCCTCCAATGTGCTGTAGATCATCAAGGCAAGAAGTCGATCTGTGGTTGTTCCCATCGGTAGGCCGAGAGCAGCCCTATAGGCGGTACGAATGAGGGTATTCACTTTTTCAGCTTAAGTCTTACTGAGCTCTTGGTAAGGCAGACCATACGTTATTTTGTTAATTACGAAGGCTTGGATAATGCGAAGTGTGTCCGCCTCTCCAGTGCCTTTACGGTGATACGTCACTCTGTGTACCAAGCACGCAATTTGTTTGAAGGGCCACTCACCAGGGCCGATACCGAATTTCAGTTAGTGGAATTGGTGGGGTGTCCGATGAGAAACATTTCGCTACAAACATTTTTAAAAACAGGTTTTTTGAAGTGGCGCGAAACAAAGGTTCTCGAGAGGAGGCGAGCTCAAATTCCTTGCCACTCCTCCGCGTAGCCTTCGCAAGCCAAATCTCTTCCCCGCCCTTTCCAGCATCTGACCATGAAGTGACGTGCGCATGACGCGCCCAAAGAAGTCTAACCCCCGAGCATCCGAGCAGCGTTGCTTTATTGACCACCCTTATTTTGTGGTCTTCTGCCTGTTTCTGCGGGATAGTGAGAAAACGCTGGTTTAGACGCGGTAGAGTAGATAGCACAATGAGTGCGCGAACGCGTTGGAGCGTTCCTTTGCGGTCGTCTGCTCGATGCGCTGACCGCAGGGACACGAACGCATGTGAAACGCTGGCACATCAGCCCCGCATCTCGTAGCATTTCACAGGAAAAAATGAAAGAAAAACACGCAGAAATTTCTATTGCGTCTCATTATTTTTTTCAACTTTCATTATTCTCTTAAATCATCAAATACGTAAACCACGCATGTTGTGTTAAATAATTTTTGCCATGTCACGTAGTAAACTGTTCACAGCATCAGAGCAGAGTCGTCTACGCAGAGGACCAACGTCATTGCATTGCCGTGTACGTAGGGCCATTCATACACCCACGTAATGCCCTTATTCTCTAGGCGTGCACCGGCAGAGGGGAGGGTTCGGGAAGCGGCGTTCATCTTAAAATTTAGCCCGTTTCTACGGCGCGTAGCGTTGCAAATTTTAGCAGACGTGATCATGAACACCTCGTCTACACATTGCGCTTGCCAGCTCAAAACTGTAAAACCTGGTGAGCGGTCCTTTAACAGAAGTGCGAAGGGTTGTGAGGGTGTGGTTCACATGCTTATTTTCCTGCACCCAGAGACCAAGGATACGTGTACGCACTATCTGTCGTGTGGAATGGTCACCTAATTTCAGTGCACAGGGTGGTTTACTTCGGTAACCCCTATCATGCACCCAAACGAATTGTGATTTTACCAGGCAGCATCTCATACTACAGCTCTTCGCAAAGAGATGCACTATATAAGCTGATTCTTGGAGAGTAGTTTCCTCGTGGCCGAGAGAGCCTCGGGTCATCCAAAAAGTTATATCGCCGGAATACAGGACGTATCACACGTCTGGTGTAGACTTAACTGTCGGGCAAGGCGGGCGATCTCAATATTGAAGAGTAAAGAAGACATTATGGCCCCTTGAGGCGTTCCTCTATCGGGCATTTGAAAAGCAAATGATCTAATGTCTCCTAAGCCTATTGTTGCAGTCCGATTGGTGAGAAACGACTGGGTACTGCGGTATATTTTTCCACACAGTTGGAGGAGCTGAGCTCTTGCAGGTTGAGGTTGTGGCCTATGGTATCGAAAGCGCATATTAGATCGAGAGCAACCAAGATGTGTCACGTGCCCGAGAGAATGTCGTGTAATAGTTCTTACCGAAGCTGGAGAGAAGCGACTTCTGTTGAGAGATTGTGGCGGAAACCACACATGTTGGTAGAGATAAAACACCATTCCTCGAGATAGTGGGATAGGCGCGTGTGAATGACTTTCTCGGATAACTTTCTGAGACAGGGCGTGAGCGAAATTCGACGGAGATTATGTAGAGTAGAAGTTTTCCCATGCTTAGGAATTAGTATGACTGAGGCCTCTTTTCATTCTGGTGGAACAATCCCAGGCTCCCAAATCTACTCATTAAAACAGCGGACAAGCTCATCAAGGCAGTCATCACTAAGCTTTCGTAACATGGCGTTAATAACTCGATCGTGTCCTGTTTTATGTAGTACTTAGCAGATTGTGCCGCGGCAAAAAGTTCAGCCCTTGTGATAGGTTCATCCAGTGCTGCATTTGGCGTGCCCTCGTATTCAAGCGTGCATGGTGGGCTGCCGGTTTCACCTACGTATCTCGAATTCAGAGCTTTTAAGACTTCTTCCTCTCTGCCTGCGAAAGCACCCACCAACCTCTGGATCGTTCTGCACACCGTGGATTTAGTGCTAATAGGGTAGAGCAACTTTGCAAAACAGCCCATGTTTTCGCCAGGCATAAAGTATTTCACATCGAGTCACAGAACTGCACCCAGTTTTCCGCTGCAAGTTTACGAGCGTATTCATTGGCGCGCTCAGAAACGTCTGCGCTTCTGAGACGCAGTTTACGATTGAGGCGTTGGCGCTTCCATCGCTTAATTAGGCTGCGTCTACTTTTCCAATAATGAAGGAGATGCTTGTCCACAACCGTGGCTTCCGATGTAAGGGCTAGGCGTTTTGAAACAGATCCATGCGCATTACGCAAATTACTTGCCCATGTTTTGGCATCATCAAGGGTGTTCTGTGGTAGAGCATTTTTTTTATTTTGACCAGTTCATTATCGTCACTTGGCCGGTATTACGACAAACCTTCGGAGGGGCTATGGATACACTAAATATGTAGTGGTCACTGCCTAAGGTTTCCTCAAGGTTGGTCCAGGTGGCGTCAGATGAGTTTAACGTGAATGTTAAGTCTGGAGAGGTGTCGGCAATTACTTTGTTTCTTAGCCGCGTAGGTACTGAAGGGAGTGTGATGAAATAAAGCCCGTGATTCTCTACAGCTTTTTCTAACAGGTTTTCTTTCGAAGAGTCCCGTAAATATCCCCATCTTGTGTGAGGGGCGCTGAAATCACCTAGGAAAACGAGGGGGTCCTGCTTGCGCAAAAGTAGGGCTGCCCCAGCAATCAGTGCTCCAAAGTCTGTTACGTTTTCTTTGGTTGGGCTATACACATTAACAATAAACGTGCTGGCCTTGCTGCGCTTGCATGCGTAGATCTCAATATTTTGGTGAAAAGTTGAACATCCTGTGATGCAATGTACATTTCATGAGATATCCTTAGCCACCAGCGTCGCCATTTTGGGGAAATGTTTATTGGATAGGGTATGTTAACCTTATAGCGTGACTGGCTTTGCACCTAATTCCTGCGGACAAATAATATTTGGGATAACCAGTGTTGTTTGTATGAACTGGTGAAGAGCTGCCGCGCGCTTATGAAAGGTGTGGCAGTTCCGATGCCAGATCTCAAGATGATTTGCTTTTGTTTGTCTACTGCATGGTAGGCTAGCCATGATGGATGGCAGCGGTTTCCACGACGTCTGCGTGTTTCGACCACCGGCTTACCAGCGAACCTGGGCTAGCATTCGTGCGTTTCCTCACGTTACTTATAGGTTTAGTGACACATTCATCGACATAAGCTTTAAGATTCTCAAATTCGGAATACATCTGCTGCTGAAAAGCTTGCTTGATTTCAAGTTGCTGCATAATTTGTTAGAAGGAACATTCAGGTGACCCCGAGAACATTTTATTTTGGCCCGAAACGTAGCGAGCCGCGTGGTGAGAGACCACGTGTGGGGTTTTTTGTGGCGAACTAAGCGGGATGCTAACTTTTCCTTTATTTCAGCCAGACTCTCGCAAAGAAGTTTGTTCTCGGCTCTGATTCGCTGGTATTCTGGATTGTCAGTGATAGGAGCAGAGGCAGACTCGACGTTTGCTCGCCTTACCTTCTTTGGATTAGGCGACGTGGCTCGGCCTGGAGCCTTGCCTTTGAGGCTTTGGGAAGAATGGGATATTGGGTGTAGTTATGGTTTAGAAGGACGTTTCTTTTGGGACCTCAACTGGGACCTGGACCGGGACTTTGACCACAATCTTGAGCGAGATTTTGACCGAGACTGTGACAAAAATCGACTGCGACCTCGTCTGGGATTTTGTCACGGACCCTGATATTGAGTGGACATTGTAAAAGGGCCTATCGGTGGCAGGTGGCAGAGTGGGCCAGTCCATGTCCAGGTCTTCGGCTTATGAGATGAACCATCGTAGATGGTTGTTCGTCTTTCTCGTAGCGTGCCCTAGTAGGGACTGCGGTGTTTCTTTGTTGGAAGTGTTGTAGCGAATGTGGTGAAGAGGTTTGAGCCTCTTCTTGCAAGTGTGATCTCCCGCGAGGTGATGATCTCCCCAAGTTGCACACTTGGGCGAGCATTCGTGACTGGGGACGGTGTCTCGCATGCTACAAATGCGACACACTAGAGTGTGAGGTTGAAGGTATACGTCAGATCTATGGGCAACGTGGTAACAAACTTTGCACACTTGTGTGGTATTTTAGTAGAGGTAGCAAGGGAGCTCACTGCCATGGTAATAGACGCAGCGTGGCACACGCCTGTCGAAAAGGTGATTACCGCGGTCTTCATGTCACCGAGCATCCATGAATGCAGGACTACCATGCCTTGTGTGCGCACCCGTAGATTTGCCTTGAGATCTTCGAATGGGATGTGTGGCTGAAGTCTACGTATCACGCTTCGGGTGGCTCCCTCACTGGCGGCCGCATAGGTGTTGACTGCATGCGGACGTCCATTTACCATCAAACTAGTGATCCGACTGCCTTTCTCAGCAACCTCTTGGTGCGGCGTGGAGACTATGAAGATGTTCGAGCCAGGCTTGATAAGAAGCGAAAATTGCTACCTGTAAATAAACATTCACATGCAGCACATGCAGCCGTTGCAGGCGGCGGCCATTGGCTGCTCGGGCCCCGTCGAGGCGGTAGAGGTGTTGCTGCTGCCTTCTCGTCGATAGGCTTCACACTTGACCTAGTATAACCAGGGTCGTAATGATGAGAGTATGCATGTTCTCACCGGCAATAATGGTATCCAATGGTGTTGAAAAAGATCGAGGTTCATGTCACAGCCATGAAAACTCTTCTGCACATGGAAAATTGGCCAAAAAACTGAAAGTTGTGGAGGTCCATGCGAGCACGCCGGCACTCTGTGGCGCATAGTGCGGCGTCGCTTGAGAGGCGCCCAGCCAGCGAACGGTTGGAAGTGAAGCGCGACCGAACGGGAAAGTGGAGTGCAGGGAAGAGTCAGAATGAGGGGTGAGAGAAGGAGTGGTAAAGCACTGCACCTACCTTCTCGTACATTCTCTCGCAACGCGTATTCCGGCTGGTATGGGCGAGGATAAGCCCGGGCACTCCCAGCTGTTCCTAAGGAGAAGAAAATGACAGCGGAAAAATAACAACTGCCGGCGCGCAGACACCACCGCGGACAACGCCGGATGCGTTAGATAGCCCGACTAAGAAATGCATTCGTATTAAAAGATAAAACAGCATCCTAGAATACAGATACTGAATAATTTTCTCGGGCATGTTGATTCTCCGCAGAGTTTTCTCGCGTGCAGCATTATGTTGACAACAATGTTGCAGCAGCGTAACTTCAATGTCAAGCTCTGATGAATAAAGGGCCACACACCAGGCCTCATAAGAAATTTATTTAGACTGTGGAAATTGTGTATCCGATGAGGAGCACTATGCCACAAAAATTTTCTCAGTTCATCACAAACTGAGAAAACTGTCCTTTTATGCATTGCGAAACGAAGATGAAAAGAAGCGTGTTCGAAACCATTGCTGCTCACCAGCGTAGCCTTGGCAAGCCAAATCTCCTTCCTACCTTCTCCCTAACCCCAACAATAGGTCGCGTGCACATGGCGCGCCCGAACAAGCCCGACCTCCGAGCACGAGAGCGGCTTTTTTTTTCTTCTGACCAGCATTATTTTATTGTCTACTGCCTGTTTCTGTGGTATGGTTTGGAAAGGCTGGCTTAGACGTGGTAAAATAGATGAGCAAAATTATTGCACGAATGCCTAGGGGCGTTACTTTCGCTTCCACTGCTGTCGTCTGCTCGGTGCGCTGCCCGCGGGGACACAAATGCATGCAAAACGCCGCCACATTTGCCACGTATTTGTTCGCAATCAAAAAGGTTTAAAATTCAAGCCTCCTTGGTTGCAAATAACGAGAAAAAAGACCAAAAGAAGACGTGCACATTTCGTTATTGCGTCGCAATCTTTACCGCAAGCTTTATTAATCCCTTCAAGCAACAAATCACATAAACTACACATGTCATGTTAAATATTTTTGCTATGTTACGTGCCATTGTTGGCTATGTCAGAGCACAGTCGTCTTACGTAGAGCACCAAAGTCACTGCCCTGGCATGTACGTATGGCCATTCATACGTGCACGTCATTCCCTCATTCTCTGAGCACGCGCCTGCAATTGGAAGGAAGACGAGTGTTCTTCTTTTTAGTTGACCGATTTTCATGGCACGCTGCAGTGCAAATCCTGGCAGACGTTATCATGAATGCCCCATCAACCCATTGCGATTATCAGCTCAAAATTAATAAACCTGGTGAGTGGCCCTTTAACGACAACCAGCGAATTAGGTCCACTACTGAAACGTTCCGTATGATGCGGAGACGTCAAGTACGGAATTATTGGAATATGGAAGACGTATGATGCGGACTCCGCATAAGACATATGATGCGGACTCCGCATAAGACGTAGGATGCGGACTCCGCATAAGACGTAGGATGCGGACTCCGCATCTTATGAAAAGACGTATCATGCAGAAATTACTGAAATGTGTGCATGTTACGTCTGAATCTAGTGCAAAGCAATATAATGTGTAAATTGAATAGACGTCCACATCTTGAGTACATGCAATACTGTGTACAAATCACAATATTTCTTAAATGTGCATGATGAGGGATTGAATCATCGGCATCTTTCTAATTGTCGTGATGAGGAAGCAAAATTACCTTTTAAATAAAATACATTACAAAACTACTAAATTAACATGCTAGCGATCATAAATGGTGGTTACATTGCAACACAGTAATGCAGTGTTCTATGCAAGACTTAAAGAACTTATAAAGTTATTATTATCAATAGAGAAGCATTATTATACTCATCAGCCCTGCTACAATCAATATATTTTTTCATTTGTCTGTATGCTCCAGCTGTGAATAGTGACATTGCAGTGTTGATGGTACACAAATGAGGTGACTGCACCATAATTTCACGAGCTCCACCTAAGCCACAGGATGGTGGCACAAAACACAATGTAACAGCAATTTTAAAACTAAATGTTTAAACATAAATAATAATCATAGCACTGTAAAAGTGTGGCGCTGTGTTTATCTCATGAACGCCTTGTGGAGATCGGCGAAATGCTGCTTTAGGCTCCGGCACCACTGTAAATTTGGAAGGTCACTGCCATAGAACTTATGTTTCCTTCATAGGCACCTGGAAATGAAAATAATTGGCACAAATAATGTCAGAGACACATGTTAGCACATTAGTTCACATGCACAAGAAATATAACACACAGAATGAAACTGAAAATGTAAGGCACACAATCCTTCATGTTATGCATATGTGAATAATAGAAGGAATGAGTGTATAAATTAGTTCTGCAACATCAAAGAAAACAGCATGGTTATCACAGTGAAAATAACTAGGTTGTCACGATTTTCAATGGTAGAGATAATTGATTATTTTGTCCTTAATAATTTATGATTTAAATGATTCCTGCACAGTAAAACTTTAGGAACTGCAAGTGAAAGCTTTTAATGTACATTTAATAGTATGTGCATATACATCTGCTGCCTTTATGCTATACAGTTTGTGCACAAGATTGGCATCTTGAACAATTTTGAGAGTTAAACCTATGCAACTTATGAAGGTTAAAATCACAATGAAAGCAAGCAGGACCAGGCAAGGGCCATTAAAAATCTGTGCAAGCCAGATAACTATAACCGAACTGCACACATATAGGGGAGCAAGAGTAACAGAAATTCGGCTGCTGACCCGCAGGTCGCGGTAAAAAATCCCGGCTTCATTTCCGATGGAGGCAGAAATGCTTTATGCACGTGTGCTCAAATTTGAATGTACGTTAAAGAACCCCAAGTGGTCGAAGTTTCCAGTGCCTTCCACTACGGCGTCTCTCATAACCGTATAGTGGTTTTCGGATGTGAAACCCCACATATAAATCAAGAATAACAGAAATAAACTGCCAACAGAAAAGTTGGGTGCATGTGCTATCTGTAAGTGCTTACACCTTACTACATACAGCATGCTCATTCCATTTTAAATACCGATATTGAAAATAACTGCTTCATTAGGAATGTAAAAGGTAAGGTAGAACAGAATGACTCTACAAAAAGTGACCCTATTATGACACCACGTTTTCTTATAACAAAATCGACTAAGACTCGGAAATATCATTATGCATGAAAAAATCTTCAAAAGAACAATCAAGTTTGAAGTCATAATTTTTGTGGCTAGTATGACTATAACCAAGAAATAGACCTCAACATGGCTAATGTTAGTTTTTAAGGCCTATGTTCACTATACAATGAACTATACCACAAAAAGCACAGCGTTCAGGCAAACTACCACACAAAAAAGAAAGCAGTCCTTTTTGTTATTACCTACAATGCCTTTAAAATGGTATTTTTACCTCTACTTTCCACTTTTTATCTAAGTAACTGGTCCGAAACAAGTTAGCTGAAAATGCACTGTGTCTCCAAAACCTGTTGGTTGAATCTGAATTTTTAAAAAATGGTGAAGCTTGCTCTAAATTAGGCTCCACAAGCCTTGGAACAGCGAGACTGCATGACTCTTAGGACTACTTTGGTTACTTGTGTTTTGTTTCTGGGCCCAAGCATAAAGACAAGGGCTTAACTTAATTGCTGCTAATAAACAAACGCTTTCGAAATTGCCCGAGCGTCAAAAGATGCTCAGACATTTGTTGTTTTTCGCACTGGGCTATTCTACACCAAACATACAAACCATACTGCCTGGCGACCATCACAGATGTATAGTTTAAAAAATGATGGTAATTTACTCTTCTGAAAATAGTTATTTGCAGAAATGTTTTGAAGAGAAAAAAGTAGTGGTCACGTGGATATCTTCATAATTTCGCAGAAAGTCGTGCGGGTGTTATTTGTGAGAAAAATTTCGAAGTACCGCTTTTTCTTGCCATATTAAATTTGATCTACATATTAAGTAAAGGTGCTTCTTAAAGTATTTGAAGCCGAGTAACATTAGTGCAATTTTTTCGCTACATAGGCTCTGAAGAATTCAGCCAAACTGTTTATCGTTTGCATTTCTTGTATGGCAATACTGCACAATGTATGAATATTTGAGCCACAAATACTCACTGCACAGAAGTTATATTTCATGAAACAAAAAATAATGTTAGGTACAGATTACAAATATCACTATATAATCGTTTTTGTCAACATTGAGATGCAATTTGAGCTGTGTGTTTGTCTAATTGGTTGATATGTGGGGTTTAACGTCCCAAAACCACCATATGGTTATGAGACGCCGTAGTGGAGGGCTCCGGAAATTTTGACCACCTGGGGTTCTTTAACGTGCACCCAAATCTGAGCACACAGGCCTACAACATTTCCGCCTCCATCGGAAATGCAGCCGCCGCAGCCGGGATTCGAACCCGCGACCTGCGGGTCAGCAGCCGAGTACCTTAGCCACTAGACCACCGCGGCGGGGCATGTGTGTTAGTCTAATTGAAAATGACTTTTATGCGTAAGTTGAAAGCAAATAAACAGTTATTGTTATACGGCAAGTGTTATCATTACAATTTTTGTTTAAATGAGGAAAATTATTTTTGAAGTCTCTTAATAAGAACCATGGGGAACTTCGGAACGGAAGCTGTCGTATATCAAATGCAGAAAACAGCCATCATAAGAAAACTTCAAAAATTCATTTCTACTTTAAGACAAAGTGTAATCATATTACTTGCCATAGAAAGAGAACTGCTTCCTTGCTTTTGATGTGGCAAAAAAATTGCACTAATATTACTGAGCTTCATACACTACACACAATCACCAATACTTATTACCTAGACCGAATTCGGTGTAGAAGAGGCAGTATTTTTGAAACACTTTTTACAAAAAAAACCTAAACGACAACCTGGGAAGTCCAGAAGGCACCAGTGTGGCCTAATATTTTGTTCTCTGCGATATATTTTAGCATTTTGCTGTTTTCATTACAGTAAACGAGAACAATTTTTTTTCAAAACTTATTTAGGACGGTTGGCAAAATGGCTGGGATGTTTGATGTGTAATTGCCTCACTGCCAGCATTTATTCTTCTGAAGCTCAAGCTATCACCTCTCTGTTACTGCGTCCCTAATATACAATGCCTGCATAGGAAAGAAAAAAAAAGAAAGCCAGGTCGGACAAAGTTCACAAGGCAAGATATTTTCATATTGGATAAATTCATTACCATAAACAACAGCAAAACATTCATTTTGAGTAGTCCAAGACACAAGCTATATACCAGCATACTAAGAGCCAAGCACAAACTTTTCATTTGAACATGTGTGGTGATAGACAGGAAGCACTTATTGCAAGACTGATCAATCTGTAATTAACTGAATGAAGTACAATGCACTGTTCAATCCAACATCCCATAGGCATCTTTGCTATAGCAAAGCCATGTGTCATTGATTCATGCACTATATGGGACAATGCAAATGTAACAAAAAGGTGAAAAAAGAAAACAAGGAAAAAAAGAAGAAAAGGTAGATGCAAAGTAGGAGCAGTGTAGCACTACTTTTACTTTGCATCCCCCTTTTCTTTCTTCTTTTTTCTTGTTTTCTATCATTTATCTTTTTTTTTGCTTCCCTTACCCCCAACCTCCGACAGGAGAACGCTTTGTATCAGCGCAACCTAACTTGAAAAGAAGCGAGCGCTGCACTCTTCTGCGTTATAGGTTTTTTTTTCAGACAAACATTTCCAACAGGCACACACGCCTACACCAAAAGATGATGTCATTACTGACCCCATTTAAACTAACACGCCAAGGATGACAAGGTGACTTCTAAAAAATAGGTCCTCCTATCGCAACATCGGCCAGCCTGTCTGAAGCACTTCTACTGTTCACCCTGATTACCCCACTATATGTTTCCATCTGTCGACTCACATCTTCAATTTGGATAACACTAAGACGAGCTTACATTGATGAATACGCACGAAAGTTTAGTGATGTATCATGTATCAGATTAAGCAACTCTGTTAAAAAATTAATTATAGCTTGCTTCCATGCTTTTTATACTGTAGCCTGAAACTTCGTAATGTCTCCTATGCACATGAACAAGATTGACAACGTAATGCACAGCATGCTTAAGAATACTGCGAGGAACATGATAACGACAAAACGACCAGCCACCCAAATTTTTTGCTGTACATGTTTACAAAATGTTCATGTACCCCAAACGAGGTTCTTATGATACAAGCCGAAAAAACCTACAAGTAAAGCCTCGGAGCCTTCTGGAAGTAGATGTGTTGCATTTTTTCTGTGGAGGTCTTTACACCCATAAGTGAGGAACAAAACTCCTGTATAATGAAGAATGTTGGCAGCTATCAGTTATAAAAAAACCTAATGCAGCTAATCTTCCTCGACACATCTGTACATTTAGAGAGGTGACGTAGCTTCTGTGATTGTGGCAGTAACTCCAACAGGACCAGTGCGAAAATTGGCACTACTTGGCTAGACAAATGTCCAAACATGCCTGCCCGACTCCCTCTAGCCATCCCGGCTGAATCTGACACATGATTTCTTAACTGCTGGCTGGACAAAAACAAAACCACTGAAGCACTCACAATACACAGCGTGAAGTTTCTCTAGAGTGGTTAACTTTGTCTTCTGCGATGAAAGAGCAGCACAGTGTACTGATAAGGCACTCCTTGCAATAATTTTCAATGCCACACAGTGACCTTGCTGTTCCTGTCGAAGAGAGCTTCGGGAGCTTGGAGGGTGCTTGCTCTTTTCTGGGGGCTGCTGCCGCTCCTCGTTTTCTGCTCAAGGTCAACCTGCACAAAGTTGTAGACGACGCTTTAAGAGTTGTATATAATGATATACAAATTTTCGCTGAACAAACATTTCCTCGTGGCACACTGAGGAATTTCTTATCAAACTTAAGGCCTCGCATATGGAAAATTTACAATCGATCCGAAGATGCACTCGACTCTAAAGGAGCAAGTTTGTTACGTAGTGTATATAAAGAAAGGTCATTCAGCACAACCACAACTACAGTTGCACACGAAAACATTTTACACGATCCTGTTTATTTACATGGTCCATTTTATTTTATTTACACGGTCTATTTTACACGGTCCTGTTTTACACGATCTGGTCTGCATGAACTCTTGAACCGGGCACCATATAGGTTGAAAGACAAACACACAGAGTTTGGGACAAACCTAGTTTCCCGTGGAACACCCTCTTGCACTATAACAACACCTCTCAATCTAGTTAGTTGGTCAGAACGAGCTGAAAACAGCTCGCACTTGAAAAGCACGGGCAGAAGGAATGACGCCTGCACCCTGTGCTCCCTGTACATTCTCGTTGAGGGTGCAGTTTTCACCTTATCCTTATGCAATTTCACATTTATAACATTGTTCGCTGCATATTCTTTGTGGCATTAAAGTGTGTGGTACCGTCATGTGTATCCCACGTAATTTATAAAAATAGAATACAAGATAGTTTTATTCAAAAATAACAAAGTGCATCCAGCACCATGTCCTGTAGCCATTCTTTAGGCAAGTTGCAGAATGATTTATTCTTCAAAACATATCTTACTTGTAACCACTACAAGAGCTAACTCGTACACTGGCACATTCTGTTTGCCTCTTCAGATTATAAGGTACCTTTTTTTACACCAGAAAATCTTCAGGAAGAATAGAAGTGTTGTAATTGTGAAGAAACAAAAGTAGAAGGAAAAAAAGATAACCTGCCCTGTACAGGGACCGAGCCTGCGAACTTCGAATAACATGTCCGATGCTCTATCAACTGAGCTACGATGGCGGCTATCCCTCTTCCATTTTGCACGGTATATATGTGCATTTATACATGGAAGAGTCAGTCAGTGCTGCCTGTTATCATTATGGCGAGTGTGGGACACCTTTTTTTGCCTACTGGCAATAACATTACGATTGCAATTACGTTACGATTACTTCCAATATCCCTATACTTCTTTGGCAGCATTATGCATCTGTCAGTTCTCAGAAAGTCTGCTAGTCACAGGAGGTCGCATTGGTTCGCCCTCCCACCTAAAGGCATGTACTTGAACACATGCACAACTGATAAAAAAAACAAGTCACACACCACTAAGATTACTGAGGTTCACTGTTTCAGAATCATGAGTAAAGGAAAGAACTATAAATTTAAGGGTTTGTTGTCTTTGTTGAACACATTAAAATGAGAACTAGCAGAAAATGATGCCAAACAAACTATAGGGGATGTTATCAAAAGTAACTTTAACAAAATTGTGAAAAGAAAAGTGAACAAAACGTACCTTGGCAACGTTTTTTGACAATTGAATGGACATTACTTTTTATAACATCCCTTTATTTTACTGGGTAATGTTGTCGGGTAATTCTCATTATTAGAGTGGTGAGTAGGCTGACAAAGAAAGTATATGGCATTGATACTTCTTTTGAACACCTAAAAGTTTGAGGACCTTAAAAGAGCTGAAGCTACTTTGAGTAGACCAGAATATTTAGTTGGAGTGAAACAAAAAACGTACACATTTTTACCAGGCTTTATAACACATTTTGAGACATAAAAGTGTATGCTGCCAGTAATGTCAAGTACCATTACTTTTGTCACACTATGCACTGTAGCAGGTGTAGTTAGAGTGGTGATAGTGAAGGATTAATCAAGCACGCCACCAACTGCGTTCACATCAATGATCGCGTATTTTAAAAATAAACCTGCTGTATAGTAAAAAAATTTTAGAGCATTTATGATTTTATCCAAATCAAGTTAAACCGACTGGGAGAGCAAACCATTTGCATAAAATCGAAAGGCATAAAGTGATTGATGTATTATAACTATGTGAACTATTTCAGCAACGCAGGGCAAAGTGACAACAGTTCTCTTAAAAACCCCTCTCATTATAACATGCATGAAAAGCACCACACCAGAATATTTTATAGTGCATGTAATATCGAGACTACTAGACTGTCTATTGACCTTTTAGAAGAAGGGTATCTCTTTCACGTTCAAGGGGCAGCCATTTAGCCTTTTCGTGAGCTTTTCTGTGAATATATCCTGAATTTCAGATATCAATAGGATTGATTTAGATTGAACAGATTTTGCTTACGCATTGAAACCTAGTTCTGTATGTATCTGCAATTATGGGTGCCAAACCACCTACAAATAATTTTTAAGATTTAACTTAGTTTTTAACTGCAGCAGCACAACTAGCTATGGGTGCCCAAAAGTAGCTAGAAACAATACCTTTACCTCTTTGATCCTTTTGGAAGTGTTCAGCTTCTCAATGCTCACCTTACAACATTTTTTTAAATACGTGTTTGTGTGCCCATTGCTCTTGCTCCTTGTACAGTGAGGAGAAGCACATGGCAAGAAGAGACAAGAAAGAAGCATAGCGAAAAAAAGTGAAATAAGTGAGGACCTCTTTTGTATCGTACAATGTGTGTAACATTACTATTGCGACAACATATAGACAAATTATCACGGCTATACATCCATTGTAGAATCATACACCGCTGCAACACCACGACTAAATTTTAACCTTGTGTTGGTTTAGGATCCCTTTATAGTGGCAAGCTAAGGATATCTGCATGTGTTGCACACAATAAGATGCAGCAAATTGTGATATGGTAATCTCATTTAGAATGCACGTCATGTGGCTTCATTGTATATGTGGCCACAAGTAACTCTGGTTGCAAAGCAATATGGCAGAGCCTAAACAGATGTCACCGACCACTTCAATCTGAACGTGCCTTTGCTACTTGCCCATTATCATCCCAGCAAAAAATTAATAATTGAATCTGCTACAGATATGTGCTAGCCTATGCTAAGGACCAAGTATGAAGGGTATTTTGTCATTATTGAGATCAGTTATTTGTTCAAGAACACTTGCTGTCAAACACAAATACATTGCTGTCGAAGCATTAAGACTCAAATATAAAGCAAAAAGAAGTGTCTCTTTAAAAATTACAGGCCACAAAGAGCAAGATAAATATTTGATATACTTGGATGTGAGGCACGCACAAGAGGTGCTGCCATATTATACTTTTCCTTGTGTTGAAACCTGCTTGCTTTACTCACCCAACACATCTGTAAAGATTCCGTGAAAACACCAAGGAGCTGATGCAGCAAGGTTGTACACATGTCCAGGGATTCCACCATTCCTAAGCAGCCCTACAGCCTCCACAGTCCTGCAACCATTTGTAAGATAAATATAGTTCTACCCAAAGTTCTTGGTTGACAGACACACATGCAAGACGCATAACCACTCTATAGGAAGTTTGCAAGATAATGCGCTGGGTAGCAAAACGAATGCCAATATTAAGTATCCCGGCCTGCCGCTTCTTTCTTTCCGTTCTAAGTTAATCAATCCATGGTTAATAAATGTTCCCCCAATGTGAAGTGTACTGGCCGTCCGGTGAAGAATTTCAATGTATTTAAAACACAGTCCATTTCATGGCAAGTAAGCATGCAATAGCGATTTGTCAGCTGTTCGAGAAAAGAGCATGAAGTTTAGCTAAAACCCATGTTTTTTATAAACACCATTCAATTTGATATGAAAGTTGTGAGCATTATGTGAAGGAACACGGATTCATGTTTAATCAATGATTTCTTATATTGTACTGATATGAATGCATCTAACTGAATAT
This sequence comes from Rhipicephalus annulatus, assembly GCA_013436015.1. Classification (NCBI taxonomy): domain Eukaryota; kingdom Metazoa; phylum Arthropoda; class Arachnida; order Ixodida; family Ixodidae; genus Rhipicephalus; species Rhipicephalus annulatus. The sequence continues at coordinate 1,355,816 of WOVY01011856.1, read as the reverse complement.
GAATTGATAAGTTTCGCTTGAGAATTTAGAGTTATGAACAATATCGCACTTGTAAGCTGCATCTTGTCCAAAACAGCGGCAAGATAGGCTAGTTTCTGTAGGTGAGCAGTAATGAGCAGTGCAAAGTAACAACAAGAAACACCAGTAACAACAGTAGGGGGCAAGCACTGACTGCCAACTGTATAATTTATTGCACAAAAGTTCGCCTGAATATCGGTCAGACAACTCGTGCAAATGGAGGTCCAGTTGGGAATGAACAAGTTACGAAATCAACAATGCCTGCTTTCACTAACAAGACCCTCATTCACATAAAGTATGCAGCGATAGGCCCCTACCGAGGTACGTCACAGCATGATGTCACTGGCACATGTAAAAGGTATGGCTGGAAAAACACTCCCGCTGGTGGCTGAGCACGGTACAGCCGTGCGGTGTTTGGTGCAAGTTTTAATTTTTCAAAGCTTACACTTCACGTTACAATGTCGACATTAGCTGTAGTATGTGTCAGCAAACATCTAGCTGTGTGGTAAACTGTGTGGTAAAATATTTGCCACGCTGTCCGTTTATCTTGAAGAAGTAAACACACGTGGTGGCCTGTGCGAGCAACAGCGGCATAGTCTTCAAAAATGTGCACTGTTGATTGCGGCATGTAGTGTGCATTGGAAGGTATTGAGAATATCGGTTCAATTGAGAATATTGTGTGGTGTGTGCAGTATCAATAACAATGTGTCTTGTTTGCGAAGACGTTAGCACTCATGGCAGGGACCAGTCGATGAAAAAACTTGATTCGACATTTTAGTCAAGGTAAATATGCACTTGATGCGACCATCTGCGAGTAGGTACATCTCGGTGTTTGCGCTGTGTGCAGAAAAAAAATTGCATGGTGACCGGGCTGGAAGATACCATTTGCTGAAGCTGCATGTATGAATCGCCCCGACGAGTACGCAAGCCCAATACAGGTATAACTTGTTTTATCGAAGGCCTCATATGTCTTCATGTAATGAGCAGAGATTCTTGTTTCACATATACTCAGTACCTTTACGCTCGATATTCATGAAGTGACAATGCAAACAACAAGATTGTGTGTTAGGTCCTAAGGGAGCAATGTAAATATGCAAATAAGTTGTAGGTGTCAGATGCAGCGATGTAACTGCACAAAAGATTACGTATATATTAAGCTGCAGGTTTAGAATCGCATACATCTCAGTGGTCTATCAGGAACGACACAAACAAATTCCTTGCCAACCAGCCCTTGCACAGAGGGAGGTAATGGCTGGCACGGCGCTCGAAGTGACGTCACACTATTTGTAAACATAGAGGAGGTTTCTTACTTAGGCAACATTTTGCACAATATATTTTTTAGATGCAAGACTGTACAAATCCACATTGATCATACTGATGTCTTTTGTTGTTACTTTGTACTGTGAATTACTAGGCATTTAGTCACCATGATCTTTAAAAGCTAATTTCAGTGTTCTCTCTCATATTGCTGACAACTGTGTTGTTGCATAAATTGGGCAAAAAAGCAACACAGAAAGGCTGTCACAGTAAATACACCAACATGGGTATTCTCCTGCAAACAAAAGTCGGCAGTGGTCCTGTCATTATACGTCTTCCTTCTCTCTTTGCCTTGTTTGTGCTGAAACAGCCAAACACCTGATGAGTTAGATGAGAACTATTATTGCATCAAAACTATAAGTGCTTGCATCAGCAACTACACAACAGCGTGATAACCGCACCCCTGCCACGCAGCAGCGAAACATATTTTGAACATGCTGGCAGTGTATTATTTTATAAAAAGCAACTCTGGCAGATTACAAAATCTCACATTGTGCATGCAAGTTTTCTTCAAAGTCAGGCGTACGATGTAGGTGCTGGCCGGTACATTATTAGTTACAAGCAAAGGCGTCTTGCAGGTACACATGCAGATTGCACGAACACCTCTTTCTTTCTACACTAGACACACACATTATATCTTTCAACAAGCACACGCCACGGTTTCGGGGCATAATAACGCTCTACCGTGAACGTATGCTAATCAACCCACTTAGGCGGTTGGCTAGGTGAATAGAGCCAAGTTACAAATTGTATCACCCACGAACGTAAACAAAATGCTGTTTTGCATCAAATGGCACTGCAGGCTTCGTTTAATCAACAACGTAGCAAGCGCCGTGTGCGTCTTCCTCACTACATTCCACATATGAAAAAAATCGATCACTATACACATGCATGTTGCCGCAGTTGTCTCGGAATAGCTCCAGTAAGGCCGCGCCGATGCGCCAGGGCTCTGCTGGCTTTAGGCGTTGTCAAAGCGAATCGGCAACCGCACTCGCAAAGGCGCGTAAGGTTGCCGTTTCACGGCGCCTCGTTCAAGTGCAGCAATACACACTTGCACTGAGTGGCATACTTTGTCTACATAAAAAAGTGTCCTCCTTACCTTTAGTTTCTTTCACACTGTCCTGAGGGAAGCGACCACAGGCGTCAGCCGTCGCCTCGGAGTCCTTCGAGCGCCCACCCAACCCGCCGATTCCTTGGACGACTCGCACTTGATCCGCAATCGAAGAACCGCGGGAATAGGGCGCAATCTTAGCACATCACACGAACGAGGAACGGCGCTTCCTTGCGTAAATTTACCATTTCGTGCTCTCGTGTGTAGCAGCGCGTACACATGAGAGACGCACCTAAACGGCATGCCTACTTTAAAAAAGAAGATAAACAACAAGTGGCTTTAGCTGTGAATGGATTTGACTTGGATATCTGTGTGAGGAAAATAAAAAAAACATCTGTCGGTGCTATAAACTGAAAAAAAGTACGTTATCTGGCAAAATAACTTTAAAAGTGATAAACGGTTATTCAAAAAACAAGTTACAACTTATGAATATTTTCGCAGGTCTTTGTTTTGTTTTTGTTCTAGCAAACGACAGTTTCCTGCTGCTTCTACGACAGACGTAGTGCGGTTTCACGTTCGGTGCGTGTCGCCGACGCAAAGCTCCACAGTAGTGATATCAGAGTTATCAATTCTCAATGAATCATAGGATGGCTACAAAACATTAACATTTTGACATAGTGCAGTACGCAATCTTTCAAGGTATGACATTTCTTTGCTTTGAAGCAAATCGAAGCAAGCCGGCCGGCGCAATCAGCTGACATCGCCGCTACGCGAGGCATGGTCGTGCGCAATAGCGTCGCGCCCCGCGCTCGATTTGTCACGAAGCGATAGAGGTACTAAGTGGAATACAGCTAGATGCAGGGATTAATGGCGTATCACTCTAATTCCCTGTGGTGGCCGACTCAATCGCAAGAGAGCCCCGGGAAACAACCTTCAACTGCTCAAGCTTGTGTGTGGGTGTAAAAATACTTGTTTTCATCCGCGGGGCAGCAATCTATAGTTGAAAGACATGCGAAAACAATGTGACGTATATACAATCACAAAACATATGCACACAACAATAGATACGATCGCATATCGTACATAAATATGCCAACACATAGCGTGGAAAAAGCAAATTTATATACATAACTTAAACACGCCTGCACTCTTCAACGCGAATAGCATAGCAAGCTAACGCAGTCAGTTCACGTACACGAGCACAACTGAGTGGCGCAGGTTCGAGTCCCGCCAAGTCAAATGTTTTATTTTTTTCAACGTTTTTATTGTACTGCTATCTTTTCTAATGCCTTAGGTTCTAAAACAAAATAAAAGCAATATTGCGTTCAAGTACGTATGTGGGACTGTGTTTTTTGCGCAACAGTTATTAGTATTTTTATTTTCATTATTAATTTTTTTTATTTTATAATATAACAAAAGTAAGGACTAAGGGGAACATTGGGTCTGCTTGATTGTGAAGGGACTCGAGAATTGAGAAAACTCAAACCAAAAAATATATTTGAGATAAAACTGAGCATTTCACAGCCGGACCAGTTTCTTCAATAATAGGCCCTAGGTATGCGCGAGACTTGCTATATGACTCATCTCAAGCAGTGGCAGTTGAGGGAAGGCAATATCACCGAGAAGCAGTTCCAAAACATATTTTGGTTGATGTTTTTGATTCCTCCAAAATAAGGGCTGCACAATTGTGATCGAGCCAAACCAAGAATTGCGGGCACGAAGTCATGAGACAGAAAATGAATAATGTTGATTGTTTGAAAAATTGCCCTTAATAAAAGGAAGAGTTACGGAGTGCTACGTAGCTTAACTCGCAGTAGGAATTCTATATATACATATAGATAGTTTAAAATGGACAATGTTGCACACGCAGATATTGGTTAAATTTCTTTGCAGCACAGTTGAAGCATCTATATAGAACTGAAGCATCAAGAGAAGCTCATGCATCCTCACTTTATTGCGCTTCACATAGCTTGTATGCATCCATGCAGCCATGATATGATATATTTTAAAGCATTTGTTTAACCTATAATCTTCTTAGTCATTAAAGCTGGCCCATAAGTTGTGTATTATGTAGCACTACAATTAAAGCGTAATCTGCATGGTGGTCTGAAACAATACTTTTGAAAATCTCAAAACGACCCAGCTTTATACACGACCATCCGAGCATCAATGATAATCACCATTATGTGTCCGTACATATCAGATGTGCTCTCATACTTAATTATTTTTCTGACCACTCCCTCTGACCCTACCTCGTATCTGTCGTGAAGCTGTGGCAAGTTGTGTATAGCTGTATTTATAGTGTAGGAGCACATACTATCAATAAAAAATAATTTTTAGGCTACATGAATTACTTTTCATAGATTTTCATTTCTTTTGTCGGTGCTCAGGAGAGCTAAGCTCATGGTCGATATTTTAAAATGACATTTCTCTTTGCCAATGTTAATGAGAACAGTGTAATTAATATTGACAAGTTCTTTCACATTGAATTTAGTTCTCATGATTATTGTTTCTACCAAAAAACGAGCCCTTGAAGTTATGCTTTTTTTGCTTGATTTGTTTTCGTCTGACAGCATGCAAGTAAATTGACAGTTATTGTCATTCCTTGTGAATGACACATTTTCCGTTTGACAGAATTTAGCACCTGGTCATCTGCAGAAGTTGTATTGATTCTGGAAAAGGGCGAACAGCGGTGACTGACAACACAGACTAGCCTGCGTTATTCTTTTGTACTATATATGTCACTGTGAATTCATTTATAACTTTATAGAGCTCGGATTTCCTGCTGAAAATGTGACAACGACTGTAGAGTTTCCACATTTTTGCAACAATCCACATGCCGTTCATACACTATTGCACATTTTCGTAGGCACCTTACAAAATCTATATATTTCCGTAAGACCTTACATTCTGCATTTTCCTTATGAAAGCTTCTGTACACTCCATACACTTTCCTTATCCTTCCATATCTTCCACAATCAACTCTCCGTATGCTCCATAAGTTTCCTTATCCTTCCATATACTCCATAAAAAGCATTCCATATATGCCATACATTTTCCTTATCTTTCGTATCCTCCATAAAAAGCTTTCCGTATACGCCTTACAATTTCCTTATCCTTCCATATACTCCATAAGAAGCGTTCCGTAAATGCCATACAACTTCCGTATATATCCATAAAACTCCTTATTTTTTCCGTATGTAGCATAAGGAAATGTTACGGAGTCCATATATTTTCCGTAAGATTTCATACGGAACGTTTCAGTAGGGTCATTACACAAAAGTTGTGTTCTTTGGAGAAAGTTTGCAGCGTAATTGCACTAGAAGATGTCAAATACGCTTTTCTGTAGACAGTCCTGGTTAAGATGCAACACAAGACTCGCAGAAGAGAAAGGTCTTGTTATCACTCTAAAGTAGCACGAGTGCCTGTTGTAATTAATACCATCGTCATAGCTGGAAATTGCTACAGCATCGGTGCCTGAGTTGACGAAACTACCAATAAAATTAGAGATGCTGTACTGGCCAGTCGCAGCAGTGACCATCATCTCCAGGGGCTGACAACTTTGCCTCGGTGATTTTCCCGTGTCGCTGATCGATTTTACCCCGTGCCAATTTGTTCAGATAGAGAACCTTGAATTGACATTTCAGGGTCATCGACTGGCAGCCGGCCTTTAGTCAGCTTAGCCCAAAAAATCTTTCGTTTCCCATTGAGAGCCCGTCAGCAGATCTCCGACAGAAAAAAAACTGACAAATTCATTTGTCTTCTTCGTTATCGCGATGCAGTCATTATATTGCAAAAGTATTTCGCTACTGAGGTACATGCACATTTGGCACGAAGGGGGCATTCCTAAATATGCCAAGAAAGGGGGCATTCTTTACAAAATGCCCCCTTCATAGGCGTTTTTGTAAACAATGTCCAAATAAAATGAATGAATGAATGAACGTATTTTTATACAGAAATAGGATACTTAAAAGAAAATTTCAGACACTATCGAGGTAGTCTTGTCTAGCGATGCTGCTCCACCCTTTTCGAGCATTTTAGTGTTGAATTAAGTAAAGTAATTTATTTTCTTTGTTTTTGAAATAAAAAGAACTTTCGCCAGGCTTTATCAAAAACAGCACATGATAAGTGTGACTGTTTTTAGCATTACTGGTAGCAATAAAATATATTAGTTGGGTTAAATACGATAAAATAAAGTCTTGCATACCATAAGAACGCCTGCCATCACTTACGCAGTGGCGGAAGAGCCACACGCTGATGCTCAAAACCTGATCATTGTGTTTATACGTGCTTTCAAGCTACCAGGATACAATCAGTGCTGTGGAATGTCGTGGTGCACATAAATGTGTTGTCACCATCTAGAAAATATCGTGGTCGACATTGTCTGCAAGCCCTGACATAAAGTTATCTGCCGCAGCTATCGTGTTCTGACTTGCTGTTTCGAACGAGCAACTGGAAGAAGAACGCTGTTCGGGATGAATTCTCTACTGATACTTTTTCTCCTGGCTTTTTCCACGAAGGCTATGCCCAGCCGCAAGGTAAGACCTATAGATAATGACTCGTTAATCTTGTACACCTATTAGCGCCACAAAACTTAAAAAATGGTGGCATGATTCATGATTTAAAGGAACATTGGGTGCAAATACATCAATTCACAAGACGAGAGGACAAGACGGGCTTAATCTAGCACCCACCCAGTGCTCTCGTCTTGTGAATGTGTCCTCTTGAGCTCCATATTCCCGTTAATAAAGACAATTTGCACTTAGTGGGCAGAAAGTTGCAATTGAGACGCAATTCAGACGCCATTTTATTGCAGTAATTCTGTTTTCATTGGAGCTGTGCGCCGTCTCAATAAAATATGCGCTATAGGAGGTACCTAAAGCAAGCTTTTCTAGTTCGATAAAAAGAAAAAAATAGCCAGGAATCTAAAAAAACTTGCCAACTTGATTTGAAGGCAGCGAAAGTGTCCAAGTGTAGCTATGCTGCAGCCAAACTAAATGCAAGGATATTGTGTGGCAAATGTAAAAAAACAACAATGTTTCGAAATAGTCGTTGCTGAGAATAAACTACACAATGTTTACTTTAAGAATTCTTTCCAGTAGTATGACTAAGTTTCTTTGGCAGTTGCTGACCTGACGCTGTTATGTACGCACTGCGTAAGTTATCTTAAAAGATCTTGTAGTACGAGCCTTGTGATGACAATCAAAATCATTCAGAACGCTGTTTCTTGGACATAGGCGAAATTCGAGTGACATTCACAGTCGTTGCTCGCGTGGAAGCGAAGTCTGAACAATCTCGAGTCACAACTATTACCTAATACTTAGCGACAACTGACAGCTTGTCGTATTTCCGCTGTTTTAATGTCGACAAGCACAAAGTTTTCTGGACGAGAAACACTTTTCATTGTCATCTTCACTTAGGAGGCCGTATGTAAATCTTATCGCCGGAGTTCATGCCACGTATTCACAAAGATTTCAATTTGTCGAAGCAGGTGAAAAACACGCCTTGACCATCAAGTTTTCACATCGCAAACTCGAAGGCCAGCGGCAGTGATGTCACAACATAGTTGTAGTTTGTTGCATGTTGAAGTAACAAGATGCCATTTAAAACATATCCAAGGAGCTAAGACCTCCATTGGCCTATCTATCTGCCACCACTGGTCTAAAAAAGCAAATTTTGTTCAACATATCCAAACCTGGTGTCCTATAGCTCGCAAGAGTCATTTGCACTATTTCAAACGAAAATTCCTCTTGCTAAATGATTGTTTGGCTTCTTCCGGGCAGTCCTGAGGTGCCACGTAAATGACGATGTTTAACAAGACAAGTTACCCTTTTGTGGGTCAAACGACTATCGGAAGAATGTATTGGCCTCGAGGGCGACCACTGAAGAGGTCGGAGCTGCTGTCGCTGTGACGTAGTAAACGAAATCGCGTGGCTCGCCTTGCCATAATTAGTGCATGTCACTTGTCTTCAGGGCCGAAGCAGTTCAGTTTCAAGGTGGCAAGTTTGTTTACCTTTTGATTCCGCAGTGCCTGGCGCATTCCAACGAATCTTGATGTAAATCAGCCCTTCAAAAACGTAGCGGCCGCTATATATTTGACTAATACTACAACAATTAGCGAAAAAACTCAGCGTTCATCCTCGGTTGGGCAGCTCTTTCAGCGGCCATTCTCTTTTTGAGCGTCCATGTATCTGTAATATTTTTGCATAGCATTGCATTTAAAATGTTCGGTAAGTACGTTGGTGCATTTCGCTGGTATTTTCACGGGGTCATGACACTGATGAAGACAGGGTCGGCTTGCCCAAACTTAGACTGTTTATTTGGCCGAACTTTTGGCTTGTCAAACGAAAGTCAGATGACAGCGATACACAATGTCGGGCAAGCACTTTCGCGAAAGAGATAATTTGTACTGCCTCTTGGCCTAATTTTTGGTGATTACGGTTTGGGACATTCCAGAAATTTGTACATAGGAATTCGCAGCGTATAGTCACGCCTAGTCGGCAGGCTTTTTCTTGCTGTATGCAGCATAATGGCGGCCAGAATAATTTTGTCCTAATGATGTTGTTATGCATTACTTAATCTGACATCTTCTCACATGTTCGCAGCCCTGGTCTTCTGAGCTGCTGGTACACAAATTTGTTGATGCCAGAGGCAGGCAGTATCACTGAAATTATTATAATGTAGTTGTAACTATTATTCGAGCAAAAGATGCGTGCAGATATTGCAACGTTCTCACATCACATCAGTCATTTGCCCCGCGTTGAAAAGCACGTGTACTAAAAGCGAGAATTAAAAAGGTGACAATGCATGCAGCTGAACTTTCGCCTACTGAATTATATTTGTTACGAATAATTGTCCAGTAATATAGCTGGTAAAATACCCACACTAACCACGTTTCTTGTGAACAGCACGTATGTTGCAGCAAGAGAGCCTATGGATACTCTCATAAATGGTCCTGCAAATTTATTTCCCAATGCCAAAGCATTGCGCAGGTTCGACCACTCGATACCGCTTTAAAAGCAAGTGCGAGGTGTTGCCGCGAATCGTGTGGGCTATCCACACAGAGCGAAAGGTTACTTCTCAGTCGCGCACTTTCCAATTAAAAGTGCAAGATAGGGGCGTACAATTGCGTTTGCCTCAGTGAACATGTTACCCCACACAAGTGCCTAAGGTCAGGCCACTCTGCCAGAGCCTGTACAGTGTGTTGACGCAGGGACGTGGACCATAAAGCAAGTCAACAAATTTTTACGCGACATCATTGAGCCTTCAATTTCACTGCGTTCGGCACTCTTTGGCCTGATTTGCCCTTGCACCACTAAAATCTACCATCATCATCATTAAAAGTTTCATAGGCGTCACCTGTTGTTAGCCAAGAAGGACAGAACCCTATGCTTATGCGCCGACTATAGCCGCTCAAGAAAAACCATGAAAAAGGACGTGTATCCTCTCCACCAGATAGACGACACTCTGGGTCGACTTTAAGATGCGAGGTATTTTTCTACGATGGACCTTAAGAGCAGCTTCTTACAAAGTGAAAGAGACGAGAGAGACGAAGAAAAGATTGCGTTCATCAAACCGGACGGCTTTCCGAGTTCAATGTCCTGCCCTCGGGGCTTTGCTTGGCACCCGCGATTTTTCCAGGAAGTCATGGATACAGTACTGGCCGGCTTGAAGTGCTAGACTTGCCTCATTTTCTTGGACGATGCAATTGTGTTTTCCTCGAACTTCATTGAACACGTACAGTGCCTTCAATGGGTACTTCAAGCTACAATGAGCTCCAGAGGCACCTTGAAACAAGGAAAGTGCCGCTTCGCATACAAAACTTTCTACGGCTATAGTGTTTTTTTTATTTCTATACTGAATCTCTTTACAAAGCAGTGCGAAACATAGAAGCCATCTAAACAATAGCATCCACAGTAACGGAGGGCAGAAAAACGCCTATAGTTAGAATCTCGACCAGCTAGTCATCCAGGCTGCTACGTCTCAACCGACAGTCATCATGAACTTGCTTAAAGACAAGCTAAAAGCTCATCGAACGCTTTTAACGAAGCTCGTAACTGAAATCGAGGCGGCTTTTTCAAACGAACGAGTGAGCTTGCACGATCTTCTCGTGCTCACAGAATTTAAAGGCACCACCGGCGATCTGAAATCTATTGATTGAGAGATAGAGCTGTAGTAAGCAGGCCCTGATGGAGGGCGAGAGTTACCTCACACTGCCGATTACATAGACAAGTCTCTTACCAGCTAGTTCAAACTGATATACTGAATTCCGCAGTTGCAGCCATCGACACAACACGCAATGCCACACCTTAGTGGATGCCCTGACCTCTAGTCACAGCCTAAGACTTTTGCGAATAGAACTACTCACTTTTAATGAAACGCCTCGCAACTGGCCTTCTTTTTTGGGAACAGTTTCAAAACGTAGTACACGAAAACCTGACTTTGAAAGATGTACACAAGTTTGCTTGTTTGAGATAAGCGCTGACAGGCCCTACCGCTGCGGCAATCACCGGACTATTGAGTTGGAGGTGTTATGCAGGCGCGCGGGCCATCGTCATCGCATGGTTCGCGAAGGAAGACATCATTGTCAAAAACCAGATTGAGAACCTCATCGACTCGCAACCAGCTCGATGAACCGTAGACTTACGCGCATTGCGTCGCTTGCAAAATAACATCGATGCTAATATTCGCGGTGTCCAGGCGTTGAAGATAACAGCGGAGTCGTTTTTGATAAATGTACAATCGATCATCCTCCTACGTTTACCGCAACAGCTGGTACTCCAGTACTACAGACATGGCAAAAAGGTCAACGAACCTACTTCGCCTAGAGAAAATGACGAATAAGGTCAGCAAACGTCTGCCGCACCGCAGAGTAGCCTGTGATCTCCGCTTCAACTTACCCGCTGAGAACTGGAAGTACGGGAACGCTTTGAGTCCTGAGGCGTTGACATAGATTGAAACAAGTGAGATAAACCAACTGAGGTGTGAAGATCATACCAAAGACTATTGAAACTATTGACGTCGAAACAAGCAGCCTCGGCTTGAGAGTACTGCACAATAACCACCTGTTTCTTCTGTAACAACGACCAACATGCCACCGAACATTTCAAAGTCACTGTCACAGATGGAAACCCCAAGCTCCAGAAAAACGGACTCTGCTTCAGATGTACAGTGCGATCTCATGTGGCGAAGAATTCCCACAAAAAGAACAGCTGCCTTAAATACCGTCGGCGACACGTGACGACCTTGTTCGAGTCGAGCATCGTGAGCTCCAATCTGAGAGTGTGGCCACACCCCTTCTGCTGCTATAACGCACAGGACAACGAATCATTTGTCTTCAAACCGCAACCACACGTGTGTCTTGCAGTCGGACAAGAGCCATCACGCGCATTATTTTTGACGGTGGAAGTCAGAGCGCGTTCTTCACAAGCCGACTTGTGAAAAAAATTGAAGTGCGATACAACAGAGCCAGGAAAGTTTTTCAGTGGAATCCTTTGGCGGCTATAACAACAAGCGAAGCTTTCGGGGAGACACTCCACCTCGACACCACCAGTGAAGAATCAAGATGCAGCATAGATGCACTTGTCATTTAGAACACCTGTAATGAACCAGTTACTTACTTCGAAGCTGAAAACATGAGAATGTCTCGACCGTTCGAAGTGGTTGGCATAGACTTTCCAGGCCCACATTATGCCAAGGCAATGAAGCCGAAATCGGGCAGTGAAAAGTCTTTTGTATTGCTTTCTACTCGGGTAAATACCATAGTTGTACATCTTGAACTGATAAGTAGCCTGTCATCAGCGATTTTTGTCCTCACCTTCACCGGTTTCTATCTCGAAGAGGAGTTCCTGTGATAATTTATCCTGACGATGCCTTTGCATTCAAGAAGGCATTGTGAGACTTGCAAGACATCAGGAGCGTCATGAATGGATCTGCCTTCGCTACTTTACTTGGTTCTCATTCATTGAGTAGGAGTTTATTGTACGCAGTGCACCATGGTGCGGAGAAAGGTGGGAGAGATTGGTACAGTGAGTGAAGTGAGCACTTCGCAAGACACTCATAAAACAAACGCTCGATAGCGAGCAGCTAATAACAGTGCTCGTTGAAGTGGAGGCTGTGATTATTTGAGGCCACTGACTTTTACGTATACAGACACAAGAGAAACCTGCTCCGATCTGCCCAGCCAGCTTCTCATTCAAAATATCTTTTTTGGCTGAGCCGGCTGACAGCGGCCAGGAATACCAGAACCAGGTTTCGCAGAAAAACCAGGATGACCTAAATAAAAGACTATGGCACAGGAGCAAGCTGCTCATGCACCTTGGTTTTGTGGGAGGAAGGAATCTTGTGGGAGGAAGGAGGAAGCTTGAGCTTCGATTGCGTCATCACTACCCAACAGCGATGAATGACATAATAATGGTCGAGCAACTCAATGTTTTATGACGAGATGATGATGAGGTTTGATGTTTTGTGGCGCAATGGCCATTTCATGGCCCAAGAGCGGCAGTTTGATTGATATGTGGGGTTTAACGTCCCAAAACCACCATATGATTATGAGAGACGCCGTAGTGGAGGGCTCCGGAAATTTTGACTACCTGGGGTTCTTTAACGTGTGCCCAAATCTGAGCACACGGGCCTACAACGTTTCCGCCTCCATCGGAAACGCAGCCGCCGCAGCCGGGATTTTATCCCGCAACCTCCGGGTCAGCAGCCGAGTACCTTAGCCACTAGACCACCGCGGCGGGGCCAAGAGCAGCAGTTCATCTTACTAGAGATATGAATAATTATTAAGTGGCTGTATAAGGGCCATAAAATTCCTCACGCTAAGGCGGGTAAAAACGTAGAAGTAATAAAATTATGACTATGCCGTGAAAGGTGTGTGATGTTAATGGATGACAAAAGTTTGTGATAATAAACACGATGGTGGACATGTATGACGTTAGCACATGTGCCTCACTCGTTCACACCCTAGCATCCAAGGACCGTGAGGCAAGTGCTTTGTAGAGTGTAGCCACCACAGTGGAGACCTCTCTAGAGAGGTGGTGCTACGAAATGCCCGGGTTTATGATATGAAAAATAAGAACCTCTCTTAAAAAGCTGACAATGATTTATGTGTAAAGAGTGCTTCCCTACCGACGAACATTGCAGGGTGAAGTGGTATGTGCTGTCGTTAGGGTAATGGAAAGTGTTGTTTTCTTAGCGTGTCTAATACTTTACACTGGATCAAAATTTGAAGTACTGTGAGCGCTTCTCCACAATTTCGACACAAAGGTGCATCGCCACCAGACAAAAGAAATGAACATGTAGTGTATGTATTTTCTGTTCTTAACCTTGTAAGTAATACTTCTCTGGCTGGGGCGTGATTTTGATACTGGTGGGCAATGACCAAGTTGTGGCTTGACGACATGCAATTTATTACCTGTGTGTGTGTGTCTCATGTGCTCTGCCAATATCCTCTTAGCTTTCGTTTTAGAAAAACTTTCAAGTCTAGTGGAGGAACTGGTATCGATGTATTGCTATGCTTTTTGTTGGCGGATCGAGCTAGCTAATCCACCAGAACGTTGCCTTGTATTTCGTGGTGTCCAGGCACCCAGCAGACTACAACATGCCGCTTGGATGAGTACACTGTGCATAGGAGTGAACAAAGTGAGACAAAAACACAGTTTTTGTGCTTTTCAGGTTTTTTTCAGACCTTTTACTACATTTAGAGAGTCTGTATATATTATTTCCTTTTGTAGTTTTATTTGTTTATTGTGTTTAACAGTCGCAAGTATCAAATAAGCTTTGCCGGTGAAAATACTTGTATCATTGTGCAAAACGCCGGCTTCCGAAAAGAATGGACCAACAGCTACGTACGGCATAGAAGTGTTAGACTTTGAAGCATCCGTAAATAACTCGGGACATGTGTATTCATGTTCTAGTTCAAGGAAGTATGTCTGAATATGTGCAATTGGAGTATGTTTTATAACCTCCATAAAATACACGTCACAATCTATCACCAGCCACTGCCAGGGTGGCCGGCATACTGCGGGAGCCAATAAGCGGGTGGCACATCGGTTTCTTCCGCTTGGCCGCTCACACGGAGCCAGTAGAGCTGTCTCATAGATGGCCGTTTTTCAAACACAGCAAGGCTTGAAATGTCACAATTTTGGATTGTGATGGGTGATTCTTGTCTGCGTTTACATTAAGATAATATTTGAAAAAACATGTAATATCTCTGTAGGTAAAGCGACCGTTCGTTTGATTCTGCGTACAGGCTTTCCACGGGGCTAGGGCGAAAAGCACCTGTAGAGCGGCGGTTGCGAAGTGATGAACAGGATCAAGTATTTTAAGGGCAGTAGGTGTCGCAGACTGATATGCTACTGCCCCATAGTCTAGGCGGGTACGCATGATGCTTTTATATAAATTCATTAAACACTTCTTGTCACTTCCCCAAGTAGTGCGTGACAGCATTCTTAGAACATTTATTGCTTTTATGCACTTGTATTTAAATACTTGATGAGTGGTAAGAAGCTCAGCTTCAAGTTCAATAATATGCCTAAGAATATATGTCCAGTAATAACAGCAAGATCTTACCCATGCAGTTGACTATCAGGTTCTGAATGAAAGCTTCTGCTCTGCAAAAAAGGACAGACGTGTTTTTCTGTTCATTCAGCCGGAACCCGGTTTCTTCTGCCCAATTGGAGACTTTGTTCAGACAGAGCGGAACCTGCTGCTCACACATGGCCAGATTACAAGACTTAGAACCGAACTTAACGTCGTCGACATATGTGAAGTAAAAGATATTTCGAGGGATAGGCAAGAGCAAGAAATTAATTTTGATAATAAAAAGTGTGAAACTAAGTACACCACCTTGCGGCACGCCTGTTTCTTGGACAAATGTTTGGGAATGAATGCTGCCTGCTGGAACTCGGAATGCCCGATTTGACATGTAACTTTCCATTATGTAAACATTCTTCCGCGCACGCCAAGATGGGACAGGTCTCTTAATATTATAAAGCGCCATGTTGTACCGTAAGCTTTTGCGATATTGAGAAACACAGAGAGAAAATATTGTTCATGTACGAAAGCGTCTCTGATTTGCGCTTTGATACGAACAAGGTGGTCTGTGGTGGATCTACTCTCTCGAAACGCGAACTGAAATGGGTCGAGTAAAGTGTTTGTTTCAAGGAAACGTACAAGTCGGCAGTTTATCATATTTTCGAAGCTCCCTTGTAAGTGCAAGAGGCCTATAACTCGGAACTGAAGAAGGATCCTTGCACTATATCAAAGTGGGAATAATATTCGCCTCTTTCCAGGAAGTAGGGATAACGCCAGAAAACCAGATAGCATTGTACAAGAAAGTAAGCTTTTTTGTGTTTCGATTAGTTAGTTTTTAACATTTCATACACAACACGGTCAGAGTCAGGGACAGAAGTACTGCAGAAGTTTAGAGGTGTTTGGAGCTGAGCTAAACTGAAAGCTTGGTTATATGCCTCGTATCTAGTGCAATCTTGTTAGAGTTTATGCTTTTCTATTCTTGTTCGGTATTTTTGGAAAGCGCCAGTATAGTGTGTTGAGCTGGACACCCGTTTGAAGTGTGCACCGAGGAAGTTCGCCTAATCTTCCAAGTGGCGTCTCTCATAATCATATGGTGGTTTTCGGACGTTAAACCCCACATATCATTAAATCAAATACAAGATATCACCCTGTGTGTCTATGAGTGGGAGTGTGTGTACTAGTCTTTCCGCTACTTTACCAACCATGTTTTAGATTTTAGCCTCCTTTGTGTATGAATTGATCTCTGACAAAAACTTCGGCCAGCTTTCTCTTATGGCCTGCCGACGCGTTCTCATGCCTTAAAACTTTATTTTCCTAAAGGTGTCAAGATTTTCGGCTGTCGATGAGTTACGAAGCAACCTTCATGCTCTGTTTTGCTGTTTGCGCGCGTTCCGGCATTCAAATTTCCACCACTGTGCACGCCGTTTTCCAGGGTGCCCACTTGTTTGTGGGATGAATTTTGTTGCAGAATCAATCAAAATGCTCTGAAGTAATTGAGAGCAACATCAATGCCTAAAGTACATATGTCCCTCCAACCTAAACGAGCAATGGTATAAAACTGTTCGCAGTCGGCTCTGTTCATAAGCCATTTGGGAGCACCTGGTGGACATTCAGTTGCTGTAGTTATACTCAAAACTACGGGGAAGTGGTCAATTCCGTACGAAATACTGATGCCTTTCCTCTGGAGTAGAGGCACAAGAGACAGCAATCCTATGCTTAGGTCTATAGAGGAATAGGTATTATTAGCCAGGTTATAATGGGGTAGTTTTTTCGATTTAGAAAACAGGCACTCGACGAGAGAAGGAACTGTTAAATCAGTCGACCTCACGCGTCGCCACGGGGGTCACCTCATAGCCTGCAATGCGCAGTAAAGTCGCCAAAGAGAACGTAAGCCTCTGGAAGTTCATCAAATATAAAGTGTATATCACATTTTTGTAGCTGATAGCTAGTAGGAGTGTAAATAGAGCAAATTGTTATCATCATCATCATCATCATCAGCCTGTCTACGTCGACTGCAGGACAAAGGCCTCTCCCATGTTCCGCCAGTTAACCCGGTCCTGTGCTTGCTGTTGCCAATTTATACCCGCAAACTTCTTCATCTCATCTGCCCACCTAACCTTCTGTCTCCCCTTACCCCGCTTCCCTTCTCTGGGAATCCAGTTGGTGACCCTTAATGACCAGCGGTTATCCTGTCTACGTGCTACATGCCCGGCCCATGTCCATTTCCTCTTCTTTATTGCAGCTATGATATCCTTAACTCCCGTTTGTCCCCTAATCCACTCTGCTCTCTTCTTGTCTCTTAAGGTTACACCTACCATTTTTCTTTCCATTGCTCGCTGCGTCGTCCTCAATTTAAGTTGAACCCTCTTTGTGAGTCTCCAGGTTTCTGCTCCGTAGCTAAGTACCGGCAAGATACAGCTGTTACATACCTTCCTCTTGAGGGACAGTGGCAATCTACTTGTCATAATTTGAGAGTGCCTGCCGAATGTGCTCCACCCCATTCTTATTCTTCTAGTTACTTCAATCTCGTGGTTAGGCTCTGCGGTTATTACCTGCCCTAAGTGGACATAGTCTTTTACAACTTCAAGTGCACTATTACCTATCGCAAAGCGCTGCTTCTTTCCGAGGTTGTTGTACATTACTTTCGTTTTCTGCAGATTAATTTTAAGACCCACCTTTCTGCTCTCCTTGTCTAACTCCGTAATCATGAGTTGCAATTCGTCCCCCGAGTTACTCAGCAATGCAATGTCATCGGCGAAGCGCAGGTTACTGAGGTACTCTCCATTAACTCTTATCCCTAACTGTTCCCATTCTAGGCTTCTGAAAACGTCCTGTAAGCACGCAGTGAATAGCATTGGGGAGATTGTGTCCTCCTGCCTTACACCCTTCTTTATTGGTATTCTGTGGCTTTTTTTGTGAAGCACTATGGTAGCAGTTGATCCCCTGTAGATTTCTTCCAGAATGTTTATATATATTTCATCTACGCCCTGATTCCGCAGTGTCTGCATGACGGCTGATATTTCTACTGAATCAAACGCCTTCTCGTAATCTATGAAGGCTATGTATAGTGATTGGTTATACTCTGAGCATTTCTCTATTACCTGATTGATAGTATGAATGTGGTCAATTGTTGAGTAGCCTGTTCTAAATCCTGCTTGTTCCTTTGGTTGATTGAATTCTAATGTTTTCTTTACTCTGCTAGCAATTACCTTTGTAAATAGCTTGTATACTACAGTGAGCAAGCTGATCGGCCTGTAATTCTTCAAGTCCTTGTCATCTCTTTTCTTATGTATTAAGATGATGTTAGCGTTCTTCCAAGACTCTGGTACTTTTCCCGTCAGGAGACACCTCGTAAATAGAGTGGCTAGTTTTTCTAACACAATCTGTCCTCCATCTTTCAGCAGATCTGATGTTACTTGATCCTCACCAGCAGCTTTGCCTCTGTGCATGCTCTCCAAAGCTTTTCTGACTTCTTCTATCATTACCGGTGGGGTGTCGTCTGGGTTACTGCTAGTTCTTATAGTATTAAGGTCGTGGTTGTCTCGGCTACTGTACAGATCTCTGTAAAACTCCTCCGCTATTTTAACTATCCTATCCATATTGGTAGTTAATTTGCCTTCTTTGTCTCTTAGTGCATACATCCGCCTTTTGCCTATCCCAAGTTTCCTCTTCACTGCTTTGACGCTTCCTCCGTTTTTCAGAGCGTGCTCAATTCTCTCCATGTTATACCTTCTTACATCGCATACTTTACGTCTATTAATCAGCTTCGAAAGCTCTGCCAGTTCTATTTTGTCTGTTGTACTTGACACTTTCATGATTTGACGCTTCTTAATTAGGTTCTTCGTTTCCTGGGAAAGCTTGCCGGTGTCCTGTCTAGCTACCCTGCCTCCAACTTCCACTGCACACTCCGTGATGATACTCGTCAGATTATCATTCATTGTATCTACGCTAAGGTTGATTTGCAGTGACCTGTTCTGCAGTGACACTCTGAATTCCTGTACTTTCCCTCTCAGTGCTAGCTCATTGATTTGCTTCTTGCGTATCAGTTTATGTCGTTCCTTCTTCAAGTCTAGGCGAATTCGAGCCCGTACCATTCTATGGTCACTGCATCTTACCTTGCCAACCACTTCCACATCCTGCACGACTCCTGGGTGTGCAGTCATTATAAAGTCTAATTCGTTCTTATTTACGCCATTAGGGCTCCTCCATGTCCACTTGCGGTTTTCTCGTTTTCGGTAGAAGGTATTCAAAATACGCAGATTATTGCGTTCTGCGAATTCTACTAGTAGCTCTCCTCTGGCGTTTTTAGTGCCGATGCCATAATCTCCTACTGCCTGGTCTCCAGCCTGCTTCTTCCCTGCCTTTGCATTAAAGTCGCCCATTACTATAGTATACTGTGTTTTCACCTTACTCATTGCCGATTCCACGTCTTCATAGAAGCTTTCAACTGAAGCGTCATCATGGCTGAATGTAGGCACGTAAGCCTGTACTACCTTCATTTTGTATCTTTTATTCAGTTTAATTACAATGCCTACCACCCTTTCATTAATGCTATAGTAATCTTCTATGTTGCCAGCTATGTTTCTGTGAATTAGGAACCGTACTCCCAGTTCTCTTCTGTCTGCCAAGCCCCGATAGCAAATGACGTGCCCATTCTGCAGCACAGTATAGGCCTCATCTGTCCTCCTACCCTCACTCAGCCCTATTATATCCCATTTAATGCCTTCTAGCTCCTAGAATAATACAGCTAGACTTCCCTCACTAGATAACGTTCTAACGTTAAACGTTGCTAAGTTCAAGTTCCAATGGTGGCATGTCCGTATCCAGAGATTCCTAGCACCCTCTGCTGCTTTGCAGATCTGACCGCCGCCGTGGTCAGTTGCTCCGCAGCTGGTGGGGACTGAGGGCCGTGAGTTAATTGACGAATGCCTACAGGAGGGGGTGGCCAGATACTGCACCAGGGTGGCCAATCCTTCTCTGGTGAGATCATCGGTGCGTACCGGCTTTAAGCCGGTACGATCAGACAGTAGTGGGAAAGCTCCATGCATGTCTTCCTTATTGTTGTTCAGCAGCGTTGGCGGCCACCCACCACGGAGCCCAACGAGGGGAAGCTACAAGGTTACAAATGCTGAAACCTGCAGACGCCAGCCGTACAACGCCACTATAACCCCAATGCGCCTAGACCAAGGTAGGCTATTTGCACAGGGTTAACCCTAGCCGCCAGGAAGTTTGGGAGTAAACGGAAGAGAGTAGAAGACAGGACAGATAAATAGTAAGAGATAAAGACGAAGATGTAGGGAAAGAGAGATAGGAAAAGGCGACTGCCGATTTCCCCTGGGTGGGTCAGCCCAGGGGTGCCGTCTACGTGAAGCCGGGGCCAAAGGGGTGTGTTGCCTCTGCCGGGAGGCCTTAACGGTCCAATCACCCAGCGTTGGCTCAACCCCAGGATCCCCTTTTCCTCGGACACGGCAATGCCACGCACGGCTAGGCGTGGGAGGGAGTCGAAACTCCCCCGTTAGCTCGGGTTCGTGGTGTCGCTACACACCAAACGCCTACTTGCGCAGGCGCCCCTGCGGTGTGTAAATTGTTATAAGTTTATCAAAAACTTATAAGTTTGTTTATAAGTTTATAAAATTGTTATAAGTTTATCAAAAAAGAACAGCTCGACCAGTCACTGCATCAAGAAATATTCGGAGTTGTAAGTGTGTGCATTGTTGCGACTCCGGGTCCTGCGGGTCTCAGTTTGGTAGCGGACCCCTGTCCTAGGACTCATCGTCGAACAAGTCAGATGAGGTGCTTGTATTAACGACAACAATTTATTTACATGGCTGGTAACGGAGAACTAGAAATGAGGTGATCAAGTGATCAAAACTGTACAGGAGACCTGTTGAAGCGTAGAACTTGTAATACACGAAAGTCTGGATTATATAGCACCACGTTGCCAACCCTGGGCGCATTGTCCGTGGCTTCAGCCAATACGGCGCTCCATGGTCTAGGTGCTCCACCCATGAAGGTGGGGAAAGACACCAAACTATGCACGTGGAGAGGACACAGTCTACACGATGCCCAAATAGGGTCACAAACGCACTGCACCAATGTTTCACACACGTCACCAAGATTTGCGCATGTCCGATGATCTTAGCTTACTTTGGTTTCCAAGAATCTTTTGGCAGTTGGGTGAGGTTCGAAATTCCGGCTGCCAGTACGCTTGCCAAACTTGCCTGACTGTGTTTGGGTAGGACAATGTAGTGGTGTGCCAGCATGTCGTCAAAATATGCCACCCCATTCAGCCGATCCTATGGAGAAAGGGGTAAGAAAGAGTGGTCGACTAATCCTTCGTTGTCCAGGCAGGCTCCCGTAAGGGCTGCAGCAGATAGTGCCTTTTCCTTTCCTTCCACCCCACAATTCATTCCTGGTTGTTTGCTAGAAGCTGTGGCTTAGCAGCGCATATCCGGGGCTCCGCTTCTCCTCACAAGATGCAGCCACAACCAGTATGGCTTTAGCTTTCAGCCTGAACTACAAATAGCATGCTGGTTCCAAGATTTCCAGATCTTCGGTGACCTCGAAAATGGCCCAGCTGCCTCCTTATCTGCCTCGAAAACCTTGCTCGCCGCAGACACAATGGCCTTTCTTGAGTTGAGCTTACAATGCTCTCTCTTGGCTCGTGCGTTTTCTTTGCGCGAACCAGTCCCGAAGCCATCATTCAGGTTTTGCCGAGAGGAAATTAACCCACCTTGACGGCGCACCCTTGCTTGGAATGCGTCGAAATATTTTCGTCCCGTTCACAAAAGCCGAAAAACTTCAATAATGATGACAGTCGTTACAGGATGCAATCCCTTCATTCACTACAATGGCAATACCTCCGGATGATGTCATGGCATCATCACGGTCCTCTCGGAAAATAACGTCGTTACGAAGAAAATTGCTGTGTATTGAATTCAGGTGTGTTTCTTGTAAACAAAGCACTTTTGGTGAGTGTTCGTGTAGAAGTTCTTGGATGTCGTCAATGTTTTTAGAAGACCTCTGGTGTTCCATTATATAATTTGAGTGTTAATGGTGAATGTAAAGTAGTGCTGTGTGTACAAAAAGCGAGTGGCCCTGTTATCTGCTATTTTGTTTTCTTGTTGGGCTTCAACGAGCAACGCCACTCTTTCGGCACAAAGGGTACCAATGTATCCGTTGCCTCTGTGGAGGCAATGGATGCCCGCACGTGCGAGCTGATAGTTTGTATTTTGGGCCTCGCCTTGTAAGATGAGACCTTGAGACCTGAGGACCATGGAGTCTCCGGTCTCTGTTCGGGAGTAGGCGGTGTAGTCTGGACTACAGGCGCCTTTGGGGCAGGTGCCACAACCACCAGCTCGCTATTCGCGGGCCGACGGAGGTGCGGCGGTGCCCCTTGACGTGCCGCATTAGCAGATATAGGTCCTTAGAATGGTGTAACTCTTCGCCATGCTTCCATAAATGAAATGTTCTCCTTCACCTTCAATGTAGTTATCTCTTTTTTTCTTTCAGTATGTACAGGAGCATGAATATGCGGCTTGGTTTCCTACGCAGTTTACCCAATGTGGCAGTTGTTTGCAGTTCTCAGGCACGGGGCCTAGGACTCCACATTGTGCACAAGTCTGGCGACTGCGACAGCTTTTAGAGCCATGGCGATACCTCTGTCATTAGAAGCAATGGCGGGTTTCGGAATGTATGGCCTAAGAGAGGTCTTCGTGTACCCTGTTTGAATAGGCTCCGGCAGTTTACTGGAAGCAAACGTGAGGATTAAGTGTTTTGTTGGTGTTTCTTTGTTATCTCTTCTGATGTTGATTCTCTGTACATTAGTGGCATTTTGGCTCTTCCACCCTTACCAAGTTTTAGTTTCGGTCAGGTCAAGCAAGCCTGATCAATTGATTGATTTGTGGGGTTTAACGTCCCCAAACCAC
The DNA here is from genome assembly GCA_013436015.1 of Rhipicephalus annulatus. Lineage (NCBI taxonomy): Eukaryota > Metazoa > Arthropoda > Arachnida > Ixodida > Ixodidae > Rhipicephalus > Rhipicephalus annulatus. Next base: position 1,332,965 of record WOVY01011856.1, on the reverse strand, counting down.
CATATGATTATGAGAGACGCCGTAGTGGAGGGCTCCGGAAATTTCGACCACCTAGGGTTCTTTAACGTGCACCCAAATCTGAGCACACGGGCCTATGACATTTCCGCCTCTATCGGAAATGCAGCCGCTGTAGCCGGGATTGGAACCCGCGACCTGCGGGTCAGCAGCCGAGTACCTTAGCCACTAGACCACCACGGCGGAGCAGATAAAGCAAGCCTGCGTAAGATACCTCTCTGTGAGTTTCGTTCACTGATTTGTTTGGTGTTACGGTGATCGGTACGTTAACGAAAGTTGAGAGGTCATCTAGCTTTTCAAACTGTTCTTTGTCCCGAATTTTGAAGAGGAGGTCTCCGCTAGCGATTTTGGTTACCTTGTATCCAGCCGCGAGAGTTTCGGTAAGACACCTGGCAACCATCAAAGGGGATATGGTCCTGGATTGCTTTCCAGTTTTCTTACTGTGAATGGCGTGGAAGTGAAGAAACGTTTCTATTGGCTGGTTGAGAAGATTTATGTCATTGGTGCGTACCCGCTTTAGGTTGGCGTGATCCGTATGGGGGGGAAGGCTCTATGCACGCCTGTCTTATTTTTATTCAGCAATGTTGGCGGCCACCCACCATGGCGCCCAACAAGGGGACGCTGCAAGTTTGCGGATGCTGAAAGCTTGCAGACGTTAGCCGTACAACACTGCTATAACCCAATGCGCCTAGGCCAAGGTAGGCTACTTGCACAGGGTTAACGCTTGCTGCCGAGAAAATTGGAAGTAAACAGAAGGAACAAGTAGAAAGGAAAGATAAAAAAGTGAGAAAGACGAAGATATAGAGAGAGACAACCTGAAAAGGCGAATACCGCTTTTCTCTGGGTGGGTCAGCCCAGGGGTGACGTCTACGGGAAGGCGGGGCCAAAGGGGTGTGTTGCCTCTACCGGGGGGCCTTAAAGGTCCAATCACACGTGGTCGGCTCAACCCCCAGGATCCCCTTTTCCTCAGACACGGAAAAGCCTGTAGTACCATCATCACCATCATCATTTATAAATAACCGCGCCGCGCCTCTCGCGCAGCTGATGCTAGCTCGAGATGCGCGAGGATTAGAACAAGCTAGTGAACTTGGTGTGTCGGACATGGACAGCGACCGCGGCTCCGTTTGAGGCGTGGAATAAAGTGGTGAGAGAAGGACACGACCACGTTGGCCGCCGTCTCGTCTTCCTCTCTCGCTACATTGGTGACCCGGAGAACACGCCCTTCGCCGAGCGGCCCGCTCCCATGTTCCCGCAACTCTGCCCGCCAGCGCCGCCGTTCCAGTCGACCAACCTCAAGGTATGATTCGTGCAGTTCGATGCCATTCTTGCGTTTAATGGCGTCACGGACTAGCCGCTGATGCACGCCATTCTTCATGATGCCCTTCCGGGAGAGTTGCGTCATCTCTCTGCCACTTCAGCCTCCAGCCAGCAGCCTTACGATGACCTCTGCTCTGCGGTGCTCGCCAGCTTTGGCCTCACCTACCACCCGCTGCCGGGAACCCACGACTTTCAGATTTTCCCTGTGTCGCAGCGTGCTGGACCCACCTGCCCGAAGCTCTCATCTGACCGCAACCTAACTTCCCCGACAACGTCTCCCTCCACCTTTGGTCCGATCACTAGTGCAGTAATTCTCGCACCCGGTCACAGATCCGACGAGGTTATTGAAGTCGTTCCTGCTGCCGACAATCTGTCCACCACGAAATGCGTTTTTTCGAAGTCCTCGGCCGATAATCCTTCTGGCACGCTTGCTACCTGCACGTTTTCCACAAAAGTGACGGCACGCGACACCTTGGCCCCATCAGACTCCATGACGACCACCTTGCCGCCCGCCTCGGAGTCTGGCACAGGTGACCTTTCGCCCGTTATTGACTTCCCGACATCGAAGCTTTCGGCTTCAACAACGTCCGTTAAACGAGACTTAACCTCTAGTCTGGCCACTGGCGACACGTGTCCTTCGCCCGACTGCCCATCCGCCAAGGTTCTCGACATTTGGGCTGAATGAAACCAGTCAGCCACGAGGTTTGTGTTCTTATTGTCCTCGGCCGAAGACGCTGCAGGCATGCTTACCACCGGCTCGTCTCGGCCCACCTCCATGGCTCACAACACGGCTGACACGTCAGGTTCTACGACGGCAACATAACCGAACGCCCTGGTGGCTACCACGACTATGGGCATTGTCACGCCCGCTATTCACCTCCCGATTGCGGAACCTTCAGCCTCCCCATTGTCCGAAGGTGACTGTCGACCAGCCTCAATGCTCTGCACGTCCTGCCAGCAACGACCGCCATCGTCTTCGCAGTTTCCCGCAGCTGAAGTTAAAACCACCAGCCATCAGCCACGGCCAAGCTTCCAAGACGCTGCGACTATGACTGACGCGCTTGAGGACGACGTGCCCGGTCCGCTTCAGACAGAGCTCACCAGGCATACCATGCCTGCAGTGGAGCAATCTAGGGGGTGTTGGCTAGAGGCAGCCATCAATTATGCCGACCTGCATGCCAACCCTTGTGCGCGGACTACCGGAGGTCATTACACGAGCACAGGTGTCCCGTCCAATACTCCGGGCGAGCCCACGCTGACTGGGTTCCATCACCACCATTCCCCGGAGCCTTTGCCTCCGGACGGCAACAACCAGACGCGTGTCCACAACGCCAGCTCATGTGTCACAACCGCGACGACGCTCATACCTCATAGGTGTCTACCACCCATTACCCTACGTCGGCGACGACAACGTGCTTGGCGTCACACATTGCGGCAACTTTTGAGCCGCCCTGCTACGCAGCCACGAGTTGCAGTCACAGCCCTGAAGACGGCGCAAGCGCCTACTCGGCCTATCCGACGCAATGTCCCACCACTAGTCGTGTACCCGACTACCCACCGTACACTTGGCGGCATTGTTAGGACACGTTCCTGCGTGCGTCGGCACGTCTATCTATACCGGCACGTCAGAAGCCGCTCGACTTTGAGATCTGTGTTGCGTCGACCCCAACGTCAAAACCGGCGCTGCCGACCCTCTGCCGACGTTAGCAGCATGACCTCGCGATACACGGTCCACTCTCGGCCTGTCCGAGCAGGTCATCGTGAGACCCGCTTGTCGGCGACCATAGCGACCCGGCACTTCCTTCTTTGTCCCTTGCGCTTCTCCCAGAGTCGCCCACCGGAGACACACTGCTTACGATGGCCCATTAACACTGACAACCTAGGCTTGCCAAATGAACACTTTATGGATTGTCGTTCATGTATATAGCATTTGTCGCTCTCTTTTTTTTTCGTATACCTTCAAATCGCGCGATGCGCTGGGGGGGGAGCCCTGTAGTGCCATCATCATCATCATCATTTCTGAATCACCGCGCCACGCTTCTCGCGCAGCTGATGCTAGCTCGAGCTGCGCGAGGATTAGAACAAGCTAGCGAACTTGGTGTGTCGGACATGGACAGCGACCGCGGCTCCGTTTGAGGTGTGGAATAAAGTGGCGAGGAAACGACATGACCACGTTGGCCGCCGTCTCGTCTTCCTCTCTCCCTACAAGCCACGCATGGCAGGCGTGGAAAGGAGTCGAAACCTCTATAATTTGCTCGGGTCGCTGATGTCCCTACACACCAAACGCCTACTTACGCAGACGCCTCTGCGGGGAATACCTCATGACGTGTTTGACCACTTCAAAAAATAACAGAGGTATATCCGTAGCGACGGAATGGTGCTAGCGTGCGGACTTCAGACTAAAGGCGGGAAGATTTGCTGGACCATGCAAAAACTCTACCCACTAGATATACAATCAGTTTCGGTGGGTCGGGAAAATCTAGAAAATTAAGTGGTTTAATGAGTAATATGAGCTCGTAAATAAATGAAGATGACAATAAAGTTTGAATCAGTCGTCTGTGTCTAATTCAGTATCACGTGTTGTTCATATTGGCAATATGAACACTTCATCGCGCAGATAACGTTTTCACTAGTGCAGGAAAACCTATACATTATACGATGGATATGATCACTTCCGATGCTTTTAACAATTGCCATACACGTTTCCCCTTTACTTATGTTTCAGTCGGTTTTTCGGCCGTAAAGCCTGTCTGGAATGTTCAGCGCAAACTGCGCATCATGGTTCTAGAAAGTTCACGATTAGTAGATTGTTTTGTTAAAATTACGCCAACTTTGCACACATTACAGATTTTCTCGAACCTACGTGATCGCTAGCGATAACGCTAGAATGTTCGACACCATGTGTATAAATGCCAACGCGCTTCACAGCTTCCCAGTTCATTGCCGCCCGACGCTGTGTTTGCCGCTATCAGTGTACTTGCGTTGCTGTAGTCTTACCTTGTAAGTTCCTGGACACAAGTTTGACCTAACAAAAAGTTTCTTCTGAACATTAAGTGTGCTGCCTTCGTCCACATCACGAACCCGTGACATTTGTCGGAAGTGCGGCTTCTTTTATGTTCCGGACACCCCCATCAAGCCATGAATCCAGCCCAAGTGGCAAAGAAGACATCGAAGCCAACCACGAGCAGTGAACAAGCCGCAAGGAGAGGGGACTGCAGCCTGTGTACGGGCCCCTTTGTAAAACAACCAGGCATCCCCTAATTCTGACATCAACAGCAGCAACGATCACCGCCTTTCTGCAGCAAGTCCAAATTGTTTTCCGGCAGCCCAAGGAGCCTGCAATACTTCGTGGATTGTCAGACGAGGACCCTGAAAGCTGGATTGAGACATACGAGTTGTCGCCTTGAACAGCTAGGACATGAATAAAAACCTACTCCCCGTTTACTTCTACCTAGGAGATACCGCAAAGACGTGGTTCGAGACCCGGGAGTCCACGCTGCGACCCTTGTGCAACTCCCCAACGAGGACGTCGTAATCGTCGTCTAAGAGATGAGCTGGCTGTTCTACCACGCTGACCCCGCCATGGGCGAAGAGAAGAAGCTCCGATTACTGATTCGAGGTACCAAAAAAAAGAGTTTGTGGGGCTTGTGCGCAACCTGACCAAGACATCCGCATAATTACTCACCGAGGTCTAGAAAATTGAGAAAGCGCTTGAGATGCAAAGAAGGCAGTATGACCACCGCTCTTCACCAGTACACTACTACGAGACCCATGCCCTCAGCATGGACGACCGCCATGACACAATCCGAATGATTGTGATGAAAAAGCTGCGCAAGTATCGTCTTGGCTGCAGCCTTAAAGTAATGCGATCGCCGAGAGTGTCCGCGAAGAAATTCGGCAATCGCTTGGCATCTACGAAGCACCGCAGCCTGAACCACAAGCTATGAACTACGCCGCTAAATGGCGCCGCAACGCTCTTGCACGCCCGCTTCAGAATACTGCCCATCGCAGTTCTACCGGGAGACACAGTCACCACCACCACCGCTCTCTTACCGCCCACCTGTCGTCCAGCGCTACGCCCCTAAGAAGACTGATGTCTGGCCGGCCGCTGACCACCGCCCACGGTGCAACCTCTATGGTGAAGCAAAGCACACGTACAGCCGCTGCCAGTACCACCAGGTGGGGATACTGTGGTTTCAACATCCAAGCGCTTCGTGCACAGCGGGATGAAAGACCGCGCGACATCGCGGACTACCTCGCCGGAAGGCAAAGAACACCCGAGGTTCTTTTCGTTCACCTTCACCTGGCCGCTACGTGTCACCAAACTATCGTGAGTACAGTGGCCCAAACCAGGGGCGGTCGCCTAAACCTGTCAGGAAATGTGAGGGCAGCAACCGATGAAGGTGGGGTGCTGTACGACGAACTGCCGAAGATCTTCCGTCGCAGACGTCGACGCTGCGGCGAAACTTTATGAACCCACCGTCGCCTTAACGTAGTCCCGACGTCAAAACTTTGAGGCCAAAACACCTGATGACACAACATTGAAACAGCCGTGAAAATTGTAGTAGTCTTGCCAGACGACGAACTAGCGACTTCGGCGTGCTATTCGATAGTTATCACATCACTGCTCTCGTCCACACTGGAGGGGATTATTCCGTCGTGAGAGGGCTTTTCTCGAACAAGTTGAAGAAAGACTCCATGGCAATGCCCCGCAATTCGGACAGTTGGAGGTCAATCAATAACGCGAACCGCAGTCTGCAGAGAAAAACTCACCTTCAATAACCAGACTTATTCCGCAAGTTTTGTATTATTATACCAATGTTAAATCGATTGATACTCGGAATAAAGTTTTTGAGCCAATATGATGCTGTCATCGACCTGAGGTCTGAGTCATTAACTTCCACCTCACAAAACACGCTGTCGACTTGTAGACTACCAAGAAATCACTCATTGAATGTGCTGTCACTATTCCGCCTAGCTCTAACGCATTTGTTTCAGCTGGTACCGAAACGCCCAGAGACATTGAAGACATCATCGATAGAATCAAGCACCTGTTTCTTAGCCGTCAGATTTGCGTTGCAAGAGGCATCGCCAAGCTGATTCATAGAAAAGCGAAGGTAATATTGATGAACTTCAACCAAGATTGCAGGCACCTCAACATGGTGTGACAATCACCTACGTGGAAGATTTCGTTTGCGACAGCGATTCTTTCGCTCTCTCCGAAGCTTCCGAATCTGCCTCGACGAGTCGGTGCTCCCCACCGGATTTCGACGTCACTCGGAGCATTTCGAAGCATAAGCATGCTCCTGAAATGCAAGGACTGATCTTCGTCATCGCCAAACATTCGCCAGACCACCAAATGCAACAGATCACGTCATAACAGGAGAAAGTGCCAGACCACAATGGCATAGCCCCTACAAAGTTTTTACGCGAGAACAGGAGGCCGTGAAAATACATGTCGACGAAATGCTACGAGACCACACAATTCAGACATTGAAGAGTCCTTGGGACTCTCCCGTGTGCCGCCGCTTTTGTCTAGTGGCTAAGGCACTCAGCTTCTGACCCGTATGTCGCGAGATCGAATCCTGGCTGCGGCGGCTGCATTTTCGATAAAGGCGGAAATGCTGTAGGCCCGTGTGCTCAGATTCGGTTGCACGTTTTTGAATCCCAGGCGGCCAAATTTTCTGGAGCCCTCTATAATGGTGGCTCTCATAATCATATAGTGCCTTTGGGACGTTAAACCCTACATATCAATTAATCGATTGGCCTCTCCCACGGTGTTCATGAACAAGAAGGACGCAACGATATGTTTCCGCGTCGACTATTCAAGCCAAAAAAGTGACGAAGTAGGACGTGTATTCCCTTCTGTGGATAGACGACACCCTCGATCGGCTCTACAACGCTAAGCATTTTTCCTTGATGGACCTCAAGACCGGCAAGTGGAAAATTGAAGTCGACGAGAGACCGAGAGTAGACGGCGTTTGTAACACAAGATGGGCTTTTTGAGTTCAAGGTCATGCTGTTTAGTCTTTTTTCGGCACCTTCGACTTTTCCACGCCTTACGAATACAGTGATAGAAGAATTGAAGTCGAAAACTTGGCTCATTTATTTCGACGACGTCGCCGTGCTTTCCTCGTTCTTCGACGAGTAATTTCAGTGCCTTGAATATATACTTTGAGCCATAAAGACATCCGGACCCGCCCTGGAGCAAGAAAAGTGCATATTCGCGTACAAGGCGCTCTTTTTCTTTGGACACGTGATTACCAAGTCTGGAGTTCATCCCGATCCAGGAAATTAGCCGCCATAGCCGACTTTCGCCGCCCAACGACAAGAAAGTCTTGCACTGATTTTCTCGCCTGTACGGGTATAAGGGTGGTTTGTCAAAAACTTCACTCGCATGACCGAACCACTTACTAACCTTACCAGCATCGACGCAGACTTCCAGTGAGAAACACCAGAGAAAGAAGCATTTCAGAAATTAAACAGATGCCTGCAGACTCCTCAGTCTCTCGATCATTTTGACGAGTCCACACAGACTGAAATGCACATCAACGCAAGCAGTGTAGGGCTCGGCGCCGTTCTTAAACAGAGAATTGGCAGTCTGGAAGGTGTCATCAGTTATGCTACCAAGTCGCTCTCAAAGGCAGAGGCCAACTATTCGACAACAAAAAGGAAGTGACTTGCCATCATATGAGCTACATGAACGTTCCACCCTACCTTTGTGGCAGGCCCTTTAATGTTGTGAGTGACCACCACGCCTTGTGTTGGCTAGCTAACTTGAGAGACCCTTCAGGTTGTCTCACACGATGCACTTCAGGAATTCGACTTACCATCGCTTACAAGTGTGGAAGGAAACACTCTGATGCCGACTGCCTGTCTTGTGCTTCCGTCGAGCCACCTCAACTAGACAACCCTAATGGTGACTGTTTCTTGGGAAACGCGCCGAGGACTTCGCCGATTGACAACGGGCTGACTCAGATCTCAAGAGCCCTGTAGATTTACTCGAGGGTGACAACACCAATGTTCAGAAGATAGTTAAGAAAGGACTGACGTCGTTCTTTCTGCAAAACAAAGTTCTTCTCAAAAACTTTTCTCCTATTCGAGCTAAACACCTTTTCGTGGTCTCCTTAGCTGAGGGACCAGCAGTACTCCAGGCCCTACATGACAACCCGAAGGCTGGACACCTCCGTGTTTCCCTTACGCTCACAACAATACAGAAATAATAATACTGGCCATGACTTGCCGCCGATGTCACTCGTCACATCAGGGCATCCGAGGCTGTCAACGATGAAAGACACCATCGACAACACCAGCAGGCTTCTTTCAGCTGACGTAACCCACTAGATGACCGTTCCAGCAAAGCAGTGTGGACTTACGTACCATTTACTACGCCGAGTTGCGGGAATAAATGGGTCATTGTCGCCAATAGCTCCGTAACCCGCTACGTCGAAACAAGGGTCCTACCTAGAGGCAGTGCTGTCAAATCGGCGAAGTTATTCGTTGAAGACATCGTCCTGCGTCATGAAGCATCAGAGGTTCTCATCACTGACAGATGTGCGGTCTTCACTGCTGAGTGTAATCAGGTGATCTTGGCATACTGACAGAAAAGCCACCACCATATGACAGCTCATTACCCACAGACCAACGGACTCACCGAGCGACTAAACAAGACAATCGCTGACATGTTCCCCAGGTATGTCGATGTCGAGCACAAGACGTGAGGTGCCATCCATCTGTACGTTACCTTCGCTTAAAAGTGGGGGTGTTGAAGACGATGTCGATGTCGTCATAGATCGATATGTGGGGTTTAACGTCCCAAAACTACTACATGATTATGAGCGACGCCATATTGGAGGGCTCAGGAAATTTCGACCATCTAAGATTCTTTGACATGCACCATAATCTGAGCACACGGGCCTACAGCATTTCCTCCTCCATAGTAAATGCAGCCGCCGCAGCCGGAATTCGAGCCCGCGACCTGTGCGTCAGCAGCCGAATACCTTAGCCACTAGACCTTCGCGGTGGGGCGACGTCATTATACATGTTAGTCTACTTAAGGAGCCCGGCCATGACGCTTGACACCGTGCTACTGTAGTGGGTGAGAGCAGAGGAGTGAGACGACGTCGAGGGCAGCCGACGGTGCCATGCCAATCTCAAAGCTTTATTACAGGAATGGAGCGTCAATGTGTCGGACGCCGGCAGCAGCTGCCAGCGTCCGACACGTCACGCGTGTGAGCTCGTTCTGTTCTAGCGCCGCTCGAGCTAGCCTCAGCTGCGCAAGAGGTGTGGCGCGGAGGTCAGGAAATGATGACGATGACGATGGCACTACAGGGCTCCCCCCTTAGCGGTTTGCGTGATTTGAAGGTATATGTGAAAAGAACGAGGGCGACAAATATATGCATAAACGGCAACCCGTATAGTGTCTGTTGGGAAGTCCAGGTTGTCATCGTGTAGTGACCATCGAGAAGCAGTGGGTCTCTTTTGGGCGACACTGGGAGTTGCGCAGTGGACGAAGAAATAAGCGTCGGGTTGCTGTTCTAATACACAAGTGGGTGACAGGATGACCAGCTGAGGCTAGCCGGCAGCACACGAATTTCGTGAGTAAGCATTACAGGTAGAGGTGCCTTCAGCGTGAGGTGAGGTGAGGGTGGGTGTAGAAAAAAATTGCCCGCAGCTTCCCTCGGGGGAACACTGAGGAGGATGCGGACCATATAATTGGTTAATGGGGTGTTAAAGTGCGACTTACTTGGGTCGATGGCTGAATTGGTTAACGTGGTTGTGAAATGGGGTGTAAAATTGCGACTTACTTGGGTCGATGGCTAAATTGGTTAACGTGGTTGTAGGAGGGGGTGTTAAATGAGTGAACACGTACACACGTATGCGAAAGGGCGGCGCTGGTCGAAGGGACGTCGATCATTGTGTTTGTGGATTCGTTGGAATTCATTTCACCGCGACCTTGGACGTCGATGCGCCGTACAAACCAACCGACGAGCGGCAACTGATCGAGCGAGCGCCGACCTTGAGTATATATACAGCACGACGGCGCATGCACTGTCAGCTGTTGAATGTTCTCGAAGCGCGACGCCACATGCGCGTCCACTGGAGAATCAGGAGAATAGTAGATGTCGAACGCGGTGTGTAGAGGAGGAAGGGTGAACAGATGGTGGAGGAGTGAAGCGCGCGCGGTGTGTAGAGGAGGAAGGGATGCACAGATGGTGGAAGAGTGGGCGACGGCGCGACGGCGCATGCGCGCGCGTCAGCTGTCGAATGTTCGAGAAGCGGTGTGGACGGCGCGGACGACGCGGACGGCGCACTACAAGGCGCGAGTATAAGATGCTCCGCATCTAAAACTGATTCGGCCCCTGCGCTCGAAGCAATGAGAAGTGGTGTATGAAGACTTGCAGGCAACCAATCGACAAGCAATGGCTTCGATGGTAATTCGCGGGTTTGCACAGCGCTGACGCTAATGTCGGTAAGCAGGTGACGTGACGTGAGCGGTATCCGAATATAATTGGACTTGGCTGTTTACGTTGTCAGTGGGTAAGTAGCATTGTACACGTCAGGTAGAGGTGAATGGCGTCTGTGGCTTGTGAAAGGGCGTGCCTACATTCTAATTACATGCCAGCTGGCCTACAGTTTGCGCCAAGAACTTGGTAGGAAGCGTATCATGGAATTCAGCAGGTGTGGACTCTGGAGGTGTCTAAGTGGGCGCACCTTGACTTGGGGAAGCATCTTCAGTAGTTGGCACACATGGGTTCATGCGCAGGTCGGTATGGCAGACAGTTGCCTGTCCGGCAGGCGTGAGATGTGCGGTCTGCTGTGACATAGGCGGACCAGGCACGTCGCCCTCAGGATCGTCGGTCACAGTCGCAGAGTCTCGGAAGTGTGGCCGTGGTTGATGGCTTGTGACTTTACCTTCTGCTGCGGGAGACTGTGAAGGCGAGTATGGCCGCTGCTGGGATGACGCACAGAGCACTAAGGTGGGTGGGGACATGCCGTCGGACATCGTCGACACTGTAGCTTCGTGACCAGGGGAAACATAGTAGGCGCGACGATGTCCGTAGTCTTGGTAGACACCGGGGTGTTCGGAGATGTATCCGTCGTGGAACCTGACGCGTCAGAGGCGTTGTAAACTGTGTAGGTCAGCCAAGACGAGAGGGTGACGAGCATGCCTACAGAACCATCGGCCGAGGGCGATGAAAAAACGCACCTCGTGGCTCAGTGGTCGCATGCTGCAAGAATGCCCTGGACATCATGCGATTGGCAATGGAACGTGGGACTTGCGTCTTTAGTGGCCGAACGAGAGGTTGAAAAAGACGTAGCCGGGAAAGCGAAGATATGGTCAAGGCTGGAATGATGGCCGGTTGATACTGCTTGCTGTACTTCACTAGAAACGGGAAGGCGCGGGTAAACCGAAGTTGGCGGAAGATGAGGCCGTAGAAGGCCAGCACCGCAGAGCAGAGGTCACCGTAAGACTGCGGGCTGGATCTTGAAGAGACAACGAGAAGACGCAGCTCCACCGGAAGGGCGTGGAGAAGAATGGCGTGCAACAACGGTTGGTCTATGATGCCATTCACTGCAAGAACAGCGTCAAGTTGCATAAATTATGCCTTGCGGTGGGTCAATTCGAACGGCGGCACTGGCGGGAAGAGTTGCGAGAACATGGCAGGCGAAGGCGGGTCGAAGGGCGGTTGCAAGGTTTGAGCTGGCTGGAACATGGACGCGAAGCTCAGTGGCAGCGATGCACCGCCGGCTGCGTGACCGTCGGTGCGTGGTCCCCACTGTAGCGGGTGAGAGTAGAGACGTGAGACGACGTCGAGGGCGGCCGACGGCGCCGCGCCAACTTAACCACTTTATAACAGGCCTGAAGTGGATCCACGACGGCTGCCAGCGTTCGACACGCCGGGCACGTGAGCTAGTTCTGTTCTCGCCGAGCTCGAGCTAGCTTCAACTGCGCGAGAGGCGGAGCACGGCGGTAATGAGATGATGATGTTAATGATGGCACTACACTAGTAAACGTCTCTGACGAAGAAAACTGGACGTGACTACCTTCAGCGCACGAAGAAGCCCGACAACTCGCCCGCCTCCACATCAATAACCAACAGATGACTGAGTGCCACCGTTACAATCTTCGACGATACTTCGTGAAATACCAGCCTGGCGACCGCGTTTTGGTATTGACGTCGATATATCGACGTGGCCTCAGTGAAAAGCTTCCACGATGCTACTTCGCACCTTGACAGGTAGTTCGACGTCTCGGCACACTCGACTGCGAGGTTAATCCAGGTAGCATCACGAACTCTCAACGGCGGCAGGCGTGACCTGAAATAGTTTATACAGTGCGCCTATAGTCGTTTCGTGCGCGTAAAAAACTTAGGGACAGTGTTCTTTGTCAATAAATGTCTGTTATTTTACTTTAATGTTTATTCTTATTTATTATTGTGCTTTTGTCTTGCTTCAATATTATTTTCATTGTACATGTATTTCCCTCGGTGTTCAGTATAAAGCATCGGAACAATGCTTTTTGGTAGGGGGGCGATGCCACGAGTGTTTCTTACGTACACTAATGTTTAATTCGAATTTCGGCCACAAAGCCTGTCTGAAATGCTCAGTGCGAACTGCGCCTAACAGTTTTAGAAGGTTCGCGAGTATAGTAGATTATTTTGTTAAGATTACGCCCACTTCGTGGACATTACAGATTTTAACAGATTACTCTGGAACTTACGCGGCCGCTAGCGATAACGCTAGAATGTTTGACATCAAGTGTATAAATGCCGACGCGCTTTAACGCTTGTCAATTGATCGCCGGCCGACGCTCTCTCTCTCTTCGCTGCTATCAGTGTACCTGTGTTTCTTCAGGCTGACCTTTAGTTTTAATGCCAAAATTTTGGCCGAATAAAAAGTTTCTTCCGAACATCGAGCGTGCTTCCTTCGTCCATGTTAGACCCAGTGACACTATCGTGTCATTTTCAAGGTGTTTACAAGTCTTGCATCTTGGCTGAAAGCAAGATGTTAATTGGGCAGTAGAATGAAAATTTGTTTTGCATGCACTAACATGTCCCTAAAATTCCTATTGTGGTGATAAACGTGTATCAAACAGTGAAACTCTCGGTCCGCGAGAGACAGAGAATATACAGTCTTACCTTATACGAGTACCTTATACGCAATACGACCCATTCATACATCATAATTTTAAGCACAAACAGCAAGAAAAGAAAAAACTAGCAGAGATTAGAAGAACTCTCAGCCAGTTCTTTCATTTTTTTTGTTCCCGATAAAGATATGATGACTGGGATACAACACCAACTAGCCCGAGAGACAGTTTTATTGAAACAGGCCAAACATTGAGTTTAAACGTTTCTATAGGGGCTCTGAAATCTATTTGGTATGGTGCATACACATAGATTACCAATGTGATTTTAGCGATCCATCCAAGAATTTGAAACCTCTCGATGTTACTTTCTGATAACCGGTTCGAGAACTGGGACTATGTGACACGTGTAAGTCCTCACCTCCCCATCTCCTCCTTCTTTTTTATTCACCGAATTCCTGTTCCTTTTTCACTCATGCAATTCGTCACAGCATCTTCACCTCCCCCGCTCTCTCACACACCCATAATAAAAATTGGTCTTCTCTCTCCTTTCTTGGAATGGAGTAAAATGTACGAGGCATAGACAAGCCAGAGCTAACAAAATAAGTTCTGTGCTAGCGTTGAGGAAAACAAGGCTGCTTGTCGAAACATCGGCTCTACACAAATTAAGTTTACGGGTTATTCATCTATTTAAAGAAAGTCATTTACTTGCGCTTGAGGCTGTGCTTGGCAAGCCCTGATGGCACAACTGAAAGCTGAGTCAGGTGATACACTTAAACCAATGTTATCGCTTTTAGAGTTCCTAATATTTACAAAAACATGCAGCACAACAAGACTAAATGGCTTTCTATTTAAGCCTAAAGCAATTTCGAAAGCATGCCACGATATCCGTTACTGGGAATTGTCCTTGAAACTTCAGTAGCAAGAGTAAAAGAACGAACGAACCGAACAAGACCTGACGCAGAGAAGCGCTTCTCCGTGTCACCTCTCGTTTAGCCATTCCCTGTTTGTCCCGCACTGTTCCTATTACCTTAAAGAGGAGCTACAGTCTCCTAAGCACACACGTTAACCTGCCACTTATCAATTTTACAGGGGTTTCAGGCACCTTAAGCATTCACCTCTGTCTTGTTCTATAAATTCTTTTAGTACTATTCGAAACTTTGTTCTTGAGCTAAAACACGTGCTTAGTCGAAAACACTTTTTATGAGGCACCCTTTGCGTTCACTAGGAGTTACTACAAGAACCTCGAAAAAAACTTGAATTTCAGGGCTGGCGTTTAGATTTCATTCACTCCAGAGGTAGTGAACGCTATCTTTCTGAAAACCTGATGTGTACTCCATTCTAAAATGTGAGATATGGAAGAGGCATGCTTTAGAATGGCTACATTTGCTATATAATGTAAATGCAAGGTAAACAGCGGTAGCGGCGTCGGTACCGAAGCAGCAAGAGCAGGCCGAGTATACGGGCAGCGTCGCAGCAGCAACCAGGCAGTCTTAGCTCGTGCCTCGCGCCAACGTGTCGATGTCGCTGCAGTAGTGGGCATTCCTCTTCACTACACTTCGTCCCCCGTCGAAAAAGGAGCCATCCTGGCGACTCACGGTGAACAGAGTACGAGCGGGTCATAATAAGGTTTCAGCCGCTGTACGTGAGCAATTTCACGTCCCCGAAAGCGCTGGTCTGTGGATGGCGTAACGGGTTCGACGAAGTAGTTAACTGGTGAAGTCTGCGAGACAATGTGGTAGGGTCCCTGGTATTTTGAAAAAAACTTCGAGGAAAGGCCAGTAGGCACAGCGGGAACCCAAAGCCAAACAAGAGTGTCCGGAACAAAGTTAGGGTACGGGTGGTTATCGTCACGCCGAGATTTTTGTCTCCATTGGTCGATTGTTGTGAACGACTGGGTGAGCTTACGGCATTCCTTGGCGCGGCGGGCAGCTTCAGAGATGGGCGTAGACTCGGACGAATCGGGGTGGTAGGGCAGAATGGTATCTAGTGTGGTGGAAGGGTCTCGGCCATATAACAGAAAAAATGGTGAAAAGCCCGTAGTCGCTTGTGGAGCAGTATTGTAGGCGTACGTCACAAAAAGCAGAATGAGGTCCCAGTCGGAGTGATCTGAGGCAACATACTTTGATATCATATCCCCTAGGGTACGGTTGAATCTTTCCGCCAATCTATTCGTCTGCGGATGGTAGGCGGTGGTAGTCCGGTGAATGATACGGCATTCGGCAAGGAGTGCGTTGAAGACTTCAGAAAGGGATACACGTCCTCTGTCGCTGAGAAGTTCACGCGGTGCGCCGTGACGCAGAATGAACTTCCACAGGAGAAAAGATGAGACGTCGCGTGCTGTGGCAGTAGGCAAAGCGGTTGTTTCCGCGTATCACGTCAAGTAGTCGATAGCGACAACGATCCAATGGTTTCCGGAAGCCGTGAAAGGTAGAGGCCCATACAGATCAATTCCAACGCGGTCGAAAGGCCTGGCTGGACAAGAGATTGGCTGGATCGGACCAGAGGCATGATGTGGGAGAGCTTTGCGTCGTTGGCACTGAGGGCATGACTGAATGTATTTGCGCACAAAGGTGTACATGCCTCGCCAATAAAACCGGGAGGAAAGCCGAGCGTATGTTTTGAAGATGCCCGCATGTGCGCACTGAGGGTCAGTGTGAAAAGCTGAACATATTGCAGCACGAAGATGGCGAGGTATGACGAGTAACCACTTTCGGCCGTCGGACTTGTAGTTCCTGCGATAAAGGAGGCCATCGCGGACCTCAAAGGGAGCCGCTTGACGGCGCAACGTTCGAGAAGATGAAGAAGTCGACGGGTCTGAAAGGAATTGCGGAAGAGTGCTGATCCAGTCATCCTTACGATGATCAGGCGTAAGGATGACTGGCAGCGTCGCAGCAGCAACCAGGCAGTCTTAGCTCGTGCCTCGCGCCAACGTGTCGATGTCGCTGCAGTAGTGGGCATTCCTCTTCACGTTGCCCAGACACCATGTCACAGTTTTCTGGGAACGACACCATTTTATCCACGGCAGATAGACATGCAGAGCTTTCGGAGGACACTGGTGAACGTGGTAGGGCGTCGGCATCAGTCTGACGTCGACCAGACCTGTAGACAACACGCATGTCGAACTCTTGCAACCGCAAAGCCCAGCAAGCTAAACGGCCGGAGGGGTCTTTCAATGTGGATAACCAGCAAAGCGCATGGTGATCGGTGACTACGTCGAAGGGGTGACCATATAGGTATGGTCTAACTTTACCTAGAGCTCATATAATTGCCAGACACTCCTTCTCTGTCACAGAATAGTTCTTTTTCGCTTTGGTAAAGGCACGGCTTGCGTATGCGACTACGTATTCCTCGAATCCTGATTTGCGCTTCGCGAGCACTGCGCCGAGTCCTACACCTTTGGCATCGGTGTGTTCCTCAGTCGGAGCAGTCGGGTCAAAGTGACGCAAGATTGGCGGTGAGGTTAACAGGCGGCGCAACTTTTCGAATGCATCGTCACAGGCGGGTGACCAAGCGTAATTTTTCGAGTCACTGCGCAGAAGTTCAGTCAATTAAGGGGGCGGTGATCGTCGCGAAATTCCGAATAAAGCGGCGGAATTACGCGGCGGAAGGTCTCTCCAGAGTAGTGGACAATGGCGTACAGTCGACAATCGGCCAATATGCTTTGCCTGTGGCCTACCTGGCCACATAGCGCAATACTGCCGTCGACGCGTCCCTATCTACCACCACCAGAGCTACCACCAGAGCTTCGAACCTGCCCCTTATGTGTCACCGCGCCCTTCGTTCACAGGATCTCAGCCTCCTGACCAGATGTCATCGTACGCCGACTACCGCCCTCCCGTTAACCGTCGCTCACCATCACCTCGACGCCGCACGCCATCTCCGATGCGCCATCGTCCTTCATCACCGGAGCCGGAAAACTGATTGCCGCAGTTCCAGAGGCAGGGACTGCGTTGCTCGCGAAAATACCAAGGCCTCTCTCTTCCCCAACGAATGTTCTCGACGTATATGTGGACGGCGTCGCTGCACTCGCTCTTGTCGACACTGGTGCCACAGTTTCAGTGATCAGTGCCAGATTCTGCCGCTTGCTCAAAAAAGTTATGACGTCCATAGCAAGTGTATCACTTCGTACAGCCAGCGCAGAGCACGTCACGCCAGCCGCTGCCTGTACTGCTCGAATCGCGATGGAAGGCCTCATCTATGTCGTCGAATTACTAGTTTTAGATTCCTGTTCCCATGATGTAATTTTGGGTTGGCACTTTCTCTCCGCTAATAAGGCCGTCATCGACTGCTCTCGCGCTGAGGTAGAATTTGAAGTGTTTGGTGACGCTCCGTTAAATGATGCACTTGAAACCGGGGACAAACTATTTGTTGCTGAAGACGTCATCATACCGCCGCACTTTTTCGCCCTTACCATGGTATCTTGCAACTCGCTCGCCGAGTCGAGTGCCCTTTTCACGCCATCTGCCCTTTTCGTTCACCGCAAGTGTTCGCCGCTACCTTATGCCCTTCTAGAACTTCATGACGGCATCAGCAGATTGCTCATCTCGAACCTCTTGTCATGTCCTGTAACACTACTTCGCGGTGAGTGCGTCTGGAGGGTTTACAGTCTTGACCCTTCTGCAATTTTTGACATGTCGACTGGTCCTTCCGCCAAACACGAAGTCGCCGGAGTTACTTGTGCCTCGTCGCCGCAGACTACTACGCCTGACGTACCCAGCACCTCCACCAAATTATATAGTAAATGCAAGGTAAACAGCGGTAGCGGCGTCGGTACCGAAGCAGCAAGAGCAGGCCGAGTATACGGGCAGCGTCGCAGCAGCAACCAGGCAGTCTTAGCTCGTGCCTCGCTCCAACGTGTCGATGTCGCTGCAGTAGTGGGCATTCCTCTTCACTACAGCTAACATTTCATCAATACTACCTCTAACCCTGTCCTCCTCCATTCCAAGTTCTTCACTGTCCCAGTCTTTACAGGATACGAACTATCGTAACTGTGGCCCACATGAAGGCTGAGGTGAGCTTGAAAGCCCTTTTCTAAACGAATGTCTCTGTATCCAACTAGTAATCAAGGAAGGCGAAAGTCTGTCCGAGAACAACCGGAATGATAAATTGGGAAATATGTTAAACCAGTGGGGATGAAAAGCCGCTGTCTTGTGTACCACTACTGTGTGAATGATTTGGTTCAACTAAATGACATATTTTCTGGCACATCAGTTTTAATTGAGGTTTCAGCTAAAGCATACAAATATTTAGCAGAAAACTTGATAGTAATTGCCTTCTGGTTCCCGCCTATGAATTCCAAGTGCAAGGGTAAAATAATTTAAAATTGATTTCACGCGTACAGAGTCTGTGCGTTTTTCAGAATAATAAACACCTTACAGTTCTGTTAGAAACATTGCATGAACACTTGCATATGCGCTTTGACTAATAAAATGAGAAAATTATTTAAGCAAGTATTGAAGCTCTGACAAGTCCTTGTGACCAGTAATTACCATTTCGACCGGGCCTAATGTGCGTTCAGCCTTGTTAAGTTGATGCTGATCTTACAAAGCTGTTTGAATGCGGATACTTGATGATAATTAAGAATACCGTTGTCTCTTCGCACCTTTTGAGGAGTTATGAGTGCAGAGCATAACATTTGTTTTCTTCGCACATTTTTGCCAAGGTCCCATTCACGGTCGTCGAAACCACGCCCACAGCAGAGCATCGCCAGCAGCAACAGCCAATCATCAAGCGAGCTTCAGATGTGCGAAAGGGCCAGCCGCATCGCGCCCTCGATGCGCCCCTTGCTCTCGTCAACGGCACCGATACGACGGCAGACCGAATCTGCCTGATACTGCACAGCATGGGCGAGCATGCGCGCAGAGGCCTGATGCAACAGCTAACACGGGCCACATACGCAGCGCCGCGGAGCCGTGAAGAGGACGAGTTCGCGGGGCAGATCCAAGAGCAGTGGGACGTTTTCGTCGCGAAGGTCAAGCAAGTGGCACGCAGCACGTGGGAGAACTTGGCCAAGCGCATGGCTTCATCCCTCGAGCAGCTTGCCACCCGATGAACTTCTGTGACATCACGTTACTATTAATTCATGCCATGACAAATTCGGAGGGCATTCAAGCAGCAATCAGTGATCCAACCTGGTACACTGTGCGCCCACCATTGCTATTTTTGGTGGTGTAACAATGGTACCACACGGTGATAGCGATCAAAGCGATCACACCTGATCAAAATGACTGCCACTCACTCATCGCTATCGTGCTCTACGATCGTGAATTGGCCAACGTTGACCTCCAAAAACAGAGTTTGCTGTAAAACGTTACAAAAAAGAGTAAATGTAGTTCAATAAAAACATATAAGACACTCTCAGCTGGTTTGTTAGGGGCCTGGACAACTAGTATTGCCAGAAGCAAAGCCTGCTAGAGTAAGAGATTTTCGACGACTTCTCTACTTGGAGAAAGGCGAAGGTGCGTACTTAAAATGGCGGATTGGTGACGAAGGATATGCGTGGTGACGATGTTGTCCTTCCTGTAAGACGACGAAGGCGATGGTAAATGGCAATAAAAAGGTTGCTTAAAAATTCGAGAGTCATGTGACTGTGTATGAGGTGGGGGTAAAAATAATGAAAAAAAAGATTGCACTAGCTGTGCAAGACTTTGAAGAGGTAAAGCTGGGTGATCGAATGACCATAATGAGGAAAAAAAATTGTTACTTACGCGAAGCTCAGACCTAGCTTCAGCCAAGTTCATACACAGCCAACTATGACCCTGACAGACAGCTTCAGCGGAGTTCTAACCTAACACCAGCTAAGTCTAGCGTCAGCCAAGTTAAAACATTTGCACCAGCCAAGAAACGTTATTAGACTACCCAGCTTCGCTTCTTTGGAAGCACTCGGCATCCCTAACGGTGCGTGGCATGTCTGTATGCTTCCAAACTCGATATGGATTATTCGAACATGTACCAGTTATCAGGGTATATCATGATTTAGTAATCCTGTTCCGATTACGCACTTGATCGCTATAAGAAGTAACTGCGTAATACCCGTTGAAATTTGGCAGCGATATTGACAGGGCAAAAACATTTCTTGATCTTACTATAAGATTTATGCACGGTGGCGTTTGAGCTAGCTGCTGTCACGTTCCGTCCAGTTGCAAACTTGTTCCTTGAGTCATTTCCGCGCTATAACAAAAAAAAGTTATTGTAGCTAGCGCGACCATATTTGCTATACATGTTTTATGAATGCAAATGCGGTGTTTTTGTCGCCATTATTGATAGAATTTAGGCTAATCCACAACGCATATTCATTTATGAAACATTTTAGTAATATGTGCATAAAACTTCGCACTTCATTGACTTTTATTACTGTGTGCTGCGTAGAAAATTATAACCTTAAAATATTGTAGCATTTATTGAAGTTGTTGTTTCTTCATAGCTTATAGTGACTGACGACTGGGCCAGTTCGTATTAGTTCATATTACTTAAACGGCACCAATGTTAAGATGAATTAACATGTAAAAGGGAAACAAATGTTCCGAGTACTAAGTCAACCTTTATTCATATGCATATCAAGGTATATGTAATCTGGTAGCACAACTTCCATGGAAGCTCATGAATCCTTAAGTCAGGGGCTTGTTGCCACCGTCACAATCTTTGTGAGGAGATGACAAAAACAGCCACGAAAAATAACGAATAAACTATGACGTCACAATGGGATAGTGGTGGCGACGTCACACATTTTGGCTACATCGAGTTAAATGAAAATTTCTTTATTGCTGATTTTTACGGGTCATTATTATTACACGGTATTCATTGTCTCTTCCTTACTAAAAATTCTACATGAGTAGGACCCGAATCATTACGTTGTTACTGGATAATGTTGATATAGAGATTACGGCCCATATAAGAGGTATAGAGATTACAGCCCATATAAAGTATATAGGGTACAGGACTTTACACAAGTTTCACGGTTTGTGGGTAATATAGGTGATAGTGGTCCAATGAATTCTCCAGTTCCTGCTGAAAATCTTATTACAGTGCAAAAAAAAGAGAGAACGGACACACAGAATCACACACCATATTATTTTAAGAAAGAATCAACTAGGCCAAGGAAAAGTCCTTCTGAAGAACATTCCCGGTCCTCTGAGCAAGTAGTAAGGGTCATAAATAACGTGTGAATGAGCATAGTAATAAGGCAATGCCATTTTATTAAGTGTGAAAAACACGAATATGCAGTAATGGGCACTTGCATGATGCTTCAAAAGTGCAGTAGATTAAAACGGTGGAACAAACTGTAGTATGTAGTGTAGTGTCGAGAAATCGGAGAAAATCAAAAAGACGAACATTTTTGCATCCTCGCAATTCATTTATATCAATAAACATTTTGCAATGAAGCGTATCGTCGTGTTCAGCTGGCCAGGTGCATGCATATCTGCTGGCTCCTTCACACATTTTGCAAAGTCATCTGCACAGTAACGGAGAAAAACACAAAAAACTTTCAAATAATATATTTATTTGTTTACTTTTAGGGTACAATTTCATTATATCATGAAAAGATACTGACACAAACTTTCATAGCTGAGATAGCCTGCGATATAGATTCCCTTGAACATGCTTATATCTACCGAATTTGATGAGGAAACGTAGCCAAGACGGCAATTTATATGATGATCGAAGTTTGTGTGCCTGACCCAGTGCTATATGCCGCACCTCGCA
The DNA here is from genome assembly GCA_013436015.1 of Rhipicephalus annulatus. Classification (NCBI taxonomy): domain Eukaryota; kingdom Metazoa; phylum Arthropoda; class Arachnida; order Ixodida; family Ixodidae; genus Rhipicephalus; species Rhipicephalus annulatus. Next base: position 1,310,836 of record WOVY01011856.1, on the reverse strand, counting down.
TCATTGAATCACTGAAAGTGACCTGAAGCTGAGTGGTACCTTCCATGGCGCCACCACTGTGTCCGAGCTCAGAACTGGCACAGCTACATTTGGCGCATCATGGCCGATGTTGCCCTTTGGTCACACTTTTGCTAGTGGGCAACAATGTAGTGGCTGTTGTGTCCATGCCTAATGTGAGCATGTTGAACGTGAGGAATCTTCAAGAAAATTTGCACCCATTGACAATGAATAATTTGACGCCAACGACGTTGTGCAGCAACGAAAATTGCACAAAATGCAGGCAGCACAGAAGTGCGTGAGTGTTCTGTGCGTAAGGAGGAAGAAGAACAATACGCCATAGTGGGCCACCTCTTTAGCCAGAAGCGCCGAGCGAGAGCTGTTGCCCAAGTGCCATGATTCCTGTGTCGGCTATCACCGACCACTCTTTCTATCGATGGACTGGCTGTACAAGTGCTACTTATGCCAGGAAACCCAGTTTCATGTCTACTATTTTGCACGCTTGCGGGCATTTGTTACATCCGGTGGTTCGTGTTCTTGAAGCTGCGCCAAACTGAAACTACTCTGTAATAAACAGACAGCAATTGTTCATCTGTACCATGTCACAGCAAGCAATACGCGACATTGTAACGAATAGGCTGTCAGCAATGCGAAAACTTTATGACGTAAATTTGTGTCAGTACATCTCTAAGCAATACTCAGTAGCCACAACCTTCAATTTTCTCGCCGTCTGGGCCCTGTTAAGGACCACCTGTATGTCCTTTTCATGCGCAAAACCCAAACACGGGGCTACTATGCTTTTCTGCTCGGGTGACGACAGAGTTAGAGACGGGGCTACTATGGGGCTCTTGTTCTGAAGCTCAAGGACACTTCACAGGAGCTTTGTGGCCTTCTTGCATCACGACAGCAGCAAAGCCCACTGCTCCTTCATCCTCTCAGATGAACCTGCATTAGAATAACGCCTCTGTGATCCTTTATTGTGCGAGTTAAATTTGTTGTACTCACCCTCGAAGTGCTGCTTTTACGATTAAAATTTTTTTCATAACTACTTCGAAGAATGAAGTTCCATCAGTGAAAATTGATCCGAGAGGTGTCACAATGTTGAATTCATACAGGTAAAAAGAATGGCTGAAAAGAATATGCGTGCAGCTCTATGCACGTGCATAAATTCTGATCTGAGGCATTAGCACGATATTTAAAATGACCAATGCTTGCACTACTGAGAATAAAAGTTGGGGTAAAATTGTGAAGTAAACTATAGAGGAGACCCACGACGAGGAAGGCGCTGCGGAGCGTGGCACTGTCAGTCAATGTGGGGAGAAAACTAGTTACTCGAGTGTTGGCCTCTCCGCTGTCCCATTCAACCTGCTTGAAAACGCGTTGCTTTGCTCGCACGCTGCACGCGTTCTGCACGTGTTTTTGAGAGTCTCGCGTCGCGCGCGGTTATGATGTATGCGCTCTGTCCGCATTTAACAGGTTGCCGCAATTGAGGATTTTTTCTCGTGGCAGCAATTTGGTAAAAGGGCAGCGAAGCAAGTTGTAGCAGACGATGCCGTCCTCGTCAGAACGAAGTGCGTTTCGCAAGTGAAAAACGACGCTGTTTACCACGTTAGAGGTGAATAAAACTTTCTGTACGTTCATAATTATATACCTGTTTTATTTGGTTTACTCTGTGTACTATGCACTATGTTCCTGGATGCATGGGTAAGGCCGCTTCTCGTGCTTTAGGTTAAGCGGTTCTTGCGCTGTGACTGCTATTAGTTGGAATACCTTAATTTACTAGCACCCAGCCAAGTTATCGTGCGGTATATACACAGCAATTCAAAAATAAATGGTCTATTTTGGGCTTCTTTCTGACCCACAACAATTATTGACATCTACCTCACGTGTCTTTCCTTGCATTATCACCATTCTCATCGCGGGTACCTTGAGTTCACGAACAGCGTGCGTACCATCATGATGAGCGCCCAGCTTTCAGAGAAACTTTTTTGTGTGTGTCTAATCTGCAGGGGAAGAGCGCATTGCTATAAAGGCATTTTATCTTGGTCAGGTATCAAAAATGCACCGTGTTGTTCGGGCTACCCCTGCACACTCAGTAACAACTAGTTCACTGTATCTGCCAACGGACGTGCAACAACGGCTAATGCATTTTTTTTCTTTTTTTCATAGTTGTCCAAGCTTTTGGCAACCACACACTTCCATCGGCGCTGCGTAGATTTAAAAATATATAACAACACATTACCAATACCACATGTGCACACAGCTTCAACTACTACGTCCCCAACAATATCGAATATTAGTAGCAGCATAAAATATTTCTTCGCTATTTTTAGCAGTGCTCTAAAGACGGGCGCTGAAAATTTATACCTTTAAGATGGGGACGTGCATCTCCCAGTAACTCGATAGATTAGAGGAACGGTGACGCAGGAATTAACACCCGTAATTTTGAATGCATTGTGCTCGTGCTAATTTTTATGAAAAAGATTGTTTACATACTTTTTTCGGCGCACTGCTTAAATCCATTTCTGTCGTCTGCTTGTTTCGTACCATCGGTTTGGGAATCGGTAGAATTTCACTGGTGGAGTCGACCTCTTCGTGTTTGCATGGTTATTGTGACAGTTCACGACGCAGCGATGCCACCCCCTTTTCTGTTGGGGTGACATCGCGGAACGAGGGACGTTTCACGTGCAGCGCGTGCTTCGCAAATGCGTGGAAGCCAAAGGGAGCGGAAGGGTCGGAAGGTTCTACTGTTGTGCGCTTTTTCTGGCAGGAGAAAGGCAAGCGCTGGCGTCGCCGGGCAAACTTGAGTGGGTCTCCCCTATTGGTAGCGGTACGCAAATAATAAAGATATATAAATATTTTTCGAATAGTGTTTGCTATTTTCTCAAATTGGATCGGGATATTTGATATTTGAACTATTCAAACTTACTGAAGGCAAAAAATTACGGTAAACGTCTGATTGAAAGGGACCCTCCAAATTTTTATATGTTTCACCTCATCAGACTGGCATTGCGTGAAAGCTGCCTTTCTGGCTCCTGTACGGTCGCAAATGTACTGAATCGAGAAAGGCTGATGGTGACAAGATGATTGATGTAACAGAGGTAGTGTCGTAATGTGTTTTTGGATCTGAAAATCGTTCAAATCTTTGACCAAATCGAATCCTGTATATAAACAAAGCTCGCTTTCTGCATTCAGTTGTTCTTAACAAGACAACTTCGAAGCGCTACCCCCCCCCCAGCACTGCATACTTTGCCAAAAGGAAGACTTTTATTTCATCAAAATAAACTTCAGAAGCCTCTGAAATTTTTTTCTATATTTCATACGAGGTATTAAAAAAGCTTCTAGAAGTATTCGAGAAATATTGCAAAATTATTTAATTCGCACTATCACTTCAAACTTTGATTTTGCTGGGCTCCAAAATATTACCATTAAGTTTCAAGAGAAGTGGGAAAACCACAAATAGCTAAGCCTTTCGATCGCACACGCCCGGCACAAAGAATTCATCCTCTTGTTTTTCAAGCACTTTGATAGTGTTGAAGCAGGCGAAACCAAATTAAGCAGAGCCAATTAAGTGAACACTTGCGCCAAAGGGGATACCCCTTCCTCCTGTTCATCGAGAACCCTGATAATTACAATAAATTTCCAGCGAGTTAGAGGCCTAACGCATCTGCTGTCTTCGCCTATATTATTTTCGAGACGTGTTTATAGATCGTAGCAGAAGGCAGATATACAGAAGTTAGACATGCTAAACTTGGCATTCTTTTCAACAGTTTCATTGCAGCATACACATCACTCTCCATGAAGAAAATGATGTGGCCCTGCAACACTTTTTGCACATGGTCACAAAATGTTACCAAGGGAAGTCCACGCACTGGAGAACATGTGAGACATACATTAGAGTGCAGCACGCTGCCTGGAATTCATAATTTGTTATCTATCATCTGAACATCGCTGCTTTCCCTCAACAAATAAAGCTCCAAATCCAAGTGTCCACGCTTCAAGCGCAATGTCTACAACCACAACTGAAAGCTGCAACATGGTCATGCACATTTTCATGATTTTCATGATAAAACTGAGAAGCCACATGTTTAAAAACAGGAAATGAAGACGTTCAAGGTGGTGACGCACAATAATAAATGGGCAAGAGAAAGCACGTAAAGCGTGTGACAAAATCCTGAAACTCCTCTAGTACTTTAGAGATTGTAAAAAAAAAATTTGCAATAGGCGATTTAGGAAAAATTAGTCTTCTCTAATGAAAACTTGCGATGATTACTTGGAAGGGTTTTTTAAGGCTTTTTCCTTATAAGGTAACGCAAACTTGTACCTGTTATATGAAGGTATAGCGATTATTCAACCTGATATGGTTTGCTAGTGGTGCAACATAGCCATCACAATTCCATTTTGCAGGACGACACTTATTCAACCTGTTCCAAAGCTGCAATTACTGTACAGACCACACCTTTAAGTCAGCAGTGTGAATAGCATATTCATGCCGTATGACGAATGGCGTGGTTGATATGTGGGGTTTAACATCTCAAAACTACCATAAGATTTTGAGAGACGCCATAGTGGAGGGCTCCGGAAATTTCGACCACCTGCGGTTCTTTAACTTGCACCCAAATCTGAGTACACGGGCCTACAGCATTTTTGCCTCTGCCAGAATTGCAGCCGCCGCAGCCAGGATTCGATCCCGCGACCTGCGGGTCAGCAACCGAGTACCCTAGCCACTAGAACATCGCGGCGGGGCACACCATTAAAATCTGTGAATTGAAGAAAATGCGATCATTATGCGAGAAAATTGAGTAAATGCATACAAAAATAAAAGTGAAAGCAGCAGCAGTGTGAATAGCATATTTAGGCCGTATCACAAACGTCGTGCAACTGGCAGTGAATGGTACTAATGTATCAACGGCAAACAAAAATTTGCGAAAAATCACAGCTGCCGATCTTTTTGATTATGAGGGCCAACACTGTGAGTGGCAGTTCTCTACTGGCTGTTTCACCCCAAAAAGCAGTAAATTGGATAGTTTAGCAGCCATAAATAAGGTGATTCCACACAAGCATGCAAGCATAGGTAACACAAATGAGCACTTATACAGCAATAGAACATAGAGTCCCCAAGCACACCCCCTGATGAGCGTTTCGCAGCTACACCAGCCACCAACAGCCGCGTCTCTGAACATGCTCCAGTGCCATCCTCCGAAAAAAAGCACCGCGTCAAATGCCAGTATCACATAAAATGACGCTTCACATTAAAAGCTGGTGCAAAAGCATGAACGATAGAGAACTCAAGACACAATGTCATGTCGAAGCCGCTACACTGCTATGACACCATCATGAAAGAAACTTGTTCCTTGCAAGGTCTGGCCTTTGTTTTGGTATGCATGTACGAGATATGTCAATAATTTTGAAACCAGGGTGCACATGGCAACTATTGGCACCCTTCTTTAAGGAATATAACAATTGAGAATCGAGATTAGCAGTTACCTTTTTATGCATTTAATCTCACATAACTCGACAAAACGAAACATTACTTAAAACAAGTGTGGGCGCTCCCAAGAGTGAACGGGTTTTTGTGCTATCAGTAGTCTCAACAAAAACGATTAGAGAACACCATGTACACAAGCTTTTTAGTGATAGTTATCAAACGCCCATGCCAGCACACGCAAATACTCTCTTAGGTCCATAAAATTGCATGGAATTAGTGTATTCTAATTGAATAAAATATTAACAGCTCACCGTGTGAAAGCCTCATGTTTCAGGACTATAATGTTCTCCTATTTATTCACCAACCCATCCATTTTACGTGCATGCACGCATTTAGGTAATTCACTAAGCGAATTAGACGAGTCTATCAATTATTGGGCAACAATCGAATTCTGCTTAGGTAGGCCTAAGACATTCAGAGTATTAAACAGCACTTCAAACATTAATTTCATAATCGCCAGCCCAGCTAGTTCTCACTACGTAGAGTGAATCGCGAATCAGGAGTTTCCATTTCGCAGTTGCAGAATGCTTCTTCGTCCTCAATGTCACTGTCCGAGACTATTCTTCAAAACACCTCTGTGAATTCGCTGCGTCATTTCCTGACACTTTGTCATAGACTTAGTGGCTGATGCCGAAATAAAGCAGCATAAAGACTAGTTGGTACATGAAACATCATCTTGCGTTGTTTTTTGTGGTGCGTGTGGTGCGTGGTGCCGCGAATTTCAAGCATGATAACCGATGGCTCCGACGCCATTATTTGAAATGGAACACTTCTTTGACAGACTGAACCACTCCTGCGCTTTCTCCGTGTCTGTTCACACAAACTTAGCAGTGCCCTGCATTGGTTAACAAAAAGAAAATCTGGAAAGTATTTGCACCAATTCATGAATTATAGTTTGCCAATTGGCCTCCCTCAGACTGGTACCTCAAAGTGAGTTTGACCGAGTCTGGCGAGTCGACTCGCAAGTTTGTGATATAATCACCTTTTTCATCTATGGTTTCAATGCACCTCAACAGTATTGTATTGCGTAATCGGTGCTGGGGCGAAGTGATTTTAAGTGAAAAGAAGAGAAAATTGAGCCCCGAAACTGTCTCTCGGGAGGAGGACACCTCAACAGCAGCTCACGAGGGATGGAGGTAAAGAAGAGACTAAAAGATAGTATTAAAAAGTAGAGAGAGAGAGGAAGGAGAGAGCGAGGCGCAAGTACAGGGAACGACGAAAGTAAGGAGAAGACAGGACACGCTTGCCGAGGACGGGGCCCCACTGGCGAAAGGTCTTGTCGGCGTCAAGAGATAGCGTAGGGCAATTCCAGTAGGCCAGAGCTACGCGGTCATGAAAGATCGGCCTCAGGAGATGGCGCAAAGCCAGCCCAGTAGGCTAGAGCTACGCTGGCGTCGGAGATCATGAGGGCACAACCGGTCGGCACAAAATCCAGCGAGCGAATCCAGTTGCACGTTGTAGTGTTTTGTGCCAGACTGAGGACCTCCCTTCGCATTACATTGTGCCTTGAGTTCTCAATTTTTTGCAGTGAAGAAGGAGTATTGTGATTGTAGAGAAGCAGTAATGTGACCGCCACGCCCCGGGTAGCGGCTGTATACATACTGCCGTTTTATTAGGCGTTCCACAAATATATACACGCCCAAACACTGAACACTGAAACTGAAACTGACCTAAACACTGAAACTGAAACTGCAGGATACAAAACTTTTCCTCCCTCATTAATTGAGGTTTTGAGAATGTGTCAGAACGTTAGTGTCTATAGTAAATGTTCATCGAGCTGACCTACACAATAATATATACAGATCAATGTATACACATTAAATACACTCAATATATTGTTCCGTAAAAATGACACGAGCTGTGTCTATTCAGAATCTTTAATGAAACTGATGCGTATAGCGTCGACTAAGGTGGAGGACTGCACGCACAACCGACATACCACTTCCTCGTTGTCGTCTTCTGACCCCTGATATGTCAGCTACGTAGCATTACCCCCCCCCCCCCCCCGCGGCGGTAAAAGCGCCGTCTCGGTGCACAATAACTACGGTCTTCAGTAAGCAGGTGTTAAGATTTTAGCCTGCTGATGTGCAACACATCACTGAGTGTGGTTGCAGGCAGGCTTGTGGTTTTAGATACAAGAATGATCTTATAGGGGACGTCGGTTACCCCGCGGATGATACGGTAAGGACTTATGTAGCGAGACAACTTCTCTGATAAGCCAACTCGACGAACTGGGCACCACAGGAGAACGAGAAAACCGGGTGAGAAGCGAACGTCAACAAGCCGGCTGTAGTAGATGGCTTTCTGGGTGGCTTGTGAAGCCGAAAGCCTAGAGCGGGCAACCTGACGTGCGTGGTCGGCACGAGCAATAGCGTCGCGTGTATATTCGGTTGACGGCGTTGTAGTGGTTGGAAGTAGGGTGTCGAGTGGTAATTTCGGATCACGACCATAAAGCAAATAAAAGGTTGAATAAGCAGTGGTGTCGCGGCGGGAAGAATTGTATGCGAAGGTCAAGTAAGGTAGCGCCATGTCCCACTCGTGGTGGTGGGAGGACAAATACATCGCGCACATGTCCGTGAGGGTGCGATTTAGCTGTTCGGTAAGGCCATTTGTTTGGGGATGGTAGGAAGTGGTCAACTTGTGCTGCGTGGAGGAACAACGCCGAAGATCGTCGATTACACGGGACGAAAAGGCGCGGCCGCGATCCGTGAGTAATTGGTGAGGAGCGCCATAGTGTAGGATGACATCGTGGACCAAAAAGTCTGCAACGTCAGTGGTGGTGCTAGTGAAGAGTGCTCGAGTGATGGCATACCTAGTCGCGTACTCTATAGCAACGGCGACCCACTTGTTGCCCGATTTTGACTCGAGAAAAGGACCGATAAGATCTATACCAAAACGGAAGAAAGGTTCGGTTGGGATGGAGATCGGTTGAAGAAGTCCAGCCGGGGGCGCAGTAGGTCGCTTCCTACGTTGGCATTTATCGCAGGAGAACTCGTAACGGCGAACGGACCGGGCGAGGCCACGCCAAAAGAAGCGGCGATGCATGCTGTCGTACGTCCGAGATACACCCAGATGACCAGCAGTTGGTTCATCGGGAAGCTCGTGCAGCACGGTTGAAAGCAAATATTTTGGCACGACAAGAATGAGCTCAAGGACATCTAGCTGGAGTCTATGACGGTACAGCATGCCATTCAGGAGGACGTACATGCGGAGTGATGTGTCGTTCGGAGCAGATTTGTGATGGTCAATAAGTTGTCGCAGAGAAGCGTCACGACGTTGTTCATCACCAATCTGAGGAAACTGGGACACTGACATGACGCTGAGGCTAGACTCGATGTCTGATTCGTAGGGCTGATCAACAGGGTAGCGGGGTAAGCAATCAGCTTTCAGATGGAGACGTCCAGACCTATAAGCTACCGAGTAGGAATACTCCTGTAGGCGTAATGCCCAACAGCCAAGTCGTCCAGTAGGGTCCTTTAGAGAAGAAAGCCAACACAGCGTGTGATGATCAGGAATGACACGGAAAAACAGCCATACAAGTAATGACGGAATTTCGAAAATACCCAGACAAGGGCGAGACATTGCCGTTCTGTCATAGAATAATTGCATTCAGACTTACAAAGCAGACGGCTTGCATACACTATTGCACGGTCGTTGCCCCGCTGAATTTGCGCCACAACTGCACCAACTCCGTGACCAATCGCGTCTGTTCACACTTCTTGAAGAGCATCGAGACCGAAATGTGTGAGAATAGGAGGTGTTGTTAGAGCGGTGATTAGCTGAGAGAAGGCGTCAGCTTTAGCAAGGCTCCAACAAAATGGGACGTCTTGTCAAAGAAGGTCGGTGAGTTGCCGTGCGAGTGCCGCAACGTTTTTCACGAACCGGCAAAAGTAGGAGCAGAGGCCCACAAAACTGCGAACATCATGAACAGAGCGTGGGACTGCGAAGTTTGTTACAGCGAGTACTTTCACCGGGTCTGGTCATACGCCGGCAGCACCAACAAGGTGTCTCAACACGGTAATCTGACGAAGACCGAAGTGGCACTTGGAGGAACTCAGCTGCAGGCCGGCCTGTCGAAGTATGGATAGAATGGTCGAAAGGCGTTCAAGGTGGGTTGCAAAGCTAGGTGAGAAAATGATCACGTCGTGCAGGTAACACAAACATGTCGACCATTTAAATCCTTGTAGGAGCATGTCCATCGTTCTCTCGAACGTCGCTGGAGCGTTACAGAGACCGAAGGGCATGACCTCAAACTGGTTAAGACCGTCAGGGGTAACGAAGGCGGTGTTTTCTCGGTCCATGTCATCTACAGCAATTTGCCAGTAGCCAGATTGGAGGTCGAGAGATGAAGAGAAGTAGGCGCCATGGAGGCAGTCGAGGGCATCGTCAATGTGTAATGGAGGGTACACGTCTTTTTCGGTAATTTTGTTGAGATGGCGATAATAACGCAAAGATGCCATGTGCCGTCTTTCTTTTTTACTAATACCACAGGAGATGCCCAAGGGCTCGATGATGGTTCGATCACGTTTTTCGTAAGCATTTTGGTCACTTCATTTTCGTAAGCATTTTGGTCATTTTGAATTAAGAATCACTCTTCGCAAGGACGCTGACACGCAGTACGGCCGACGGTGAATATGCGCAGATTCACCAGTGTTGATTCGGTGAGTGACAATTTTAGTCTGGTCTAAGGGACGATCATCGGTGTCGAAAATATCACTGTATGAATCCAAAACCTGCCAGAGAGCATCGGCCTGGTGAGGCGACAGCTCCGATGCAATCATGTTTCGAAAAATAGCATCGTCTGAGCTCGATGACCGTGACACTGCGCTTCGATCAGAAGCAGATACACCGACAACACTGGCATCATTCTCTGTTACGGCAGTTAGCTGGGCTAGACACATTTGGCCGGGCAACACTTGAGGGGTGAAACCAAAGTTAAGGAGCGGAAGGAACACACAGTTATCCGCTATGGTCGTGATGGTATGCGGCACAGTAAAACTGCGCGTCAGGCGAACGTCAGTAATCGACGTAATAATATAATCTCCCTCAGGAACGGGAGGCGACGATGACAAAGACGCGTACGTGACAGCACGAGGTGGCAGGCGAACGAAAGTGGTTGGCCTTAAGCGGCTGGTAGGCTTTGCAGAATAGTCGGCAAAGATTGGAAGATCGAGGCTGAGGGTACCAGACGAAGAATGAATTAGGGCGAGTGTGCCGAAAGAAAATCAAGGCCAAAAATGAGGTCATGAGGGCAGCACGGCAAAAAGGACCATGGCGTGACGACCGCCAATGCTGACACAAGCAGTACACATTGCGATTTCTGGTACTGTACCGTCATCGGCAACACGTATTGCCTGCGTCATAGACGGCGTCATAATCTTTTGTAGGTGGCGGCGTAGAGAAGCGCTCATATTAGAGAGATGCGCACCTGTGTGAATGAGGGCGGTCACACAAACATGTTTGACTTGTACTTCAAGCTAGCTGTGGTGCGTGGGAAGCGTCAGTAGAAGATTTTCAGCCATCATTGGTATTGCAGCTTCACCTCCATAAGCTGCAATATCTAGTTTTCCTGCTGCGGTCGTCCAGAGAAGCTCGGCGATGAAAAGCGCCGAGGTGGCGGAGAGCGGGATTGGCGACGTAGTGGCGACGGGGAGCGAGAGCTGGGGTGACCGGACGAAGAGGCGCGATTGTTGCGGCGACCAGGCAAATGGGCATCAGTGGAAGGCCCGTAAGATGACGACGGATAGAAATTGAAGGGTGCGGTGACTGAACGTCGAGGGGTCGTCGGATGCATGTGCACCGAGGTAGGGAATGTCTGACGTGGTTGGTGTGACCAACGGTGGCGGCAATAGAAAGAAACGTGCCAAGGCTGGTGGCAGGAAAAACAGATAGGCCGGTCATCGGGTGTTCGCCATTTCTAAGAGTTACGGAAGGGCATTGTCGGAGGTGAATGACGAGTGTGTCCTGGGGAGTAAGACGGTACTTCAGGGCGAGTCAAGAGACATGCTAATGGAAGGCCGAGGTTCGGAAACTGCTGCCTCTGCACAACTTCTATTAACGCCACTGATGGCTGTTGTTGGTCAGAGGCGAGCGTTGCGAAAACGAGTGGCTGAAGAGGAGTTGAACAGGCGGCTTAGATTTCCCGACGAACAATGCGCGTGACGTTGTCATACGTTGGGGACTGGCGGGCGGCTTCACACGATAAGGTTGCGGCCGTGTTGGGCAGCCGGGTGAATCGCTGAGTGATACGGCGGCTCTAGGCTTCTTCCAACCACCGGCACTCTTTAATGATGGCGTTGACGGTGGCAACGTTGTTGTATACTAGAAGAATAAAGGCGTCCTCTGTTATGCCTTTCAGCACATGGGCCGCTATCTTAAACTCACTCATGTCCTCGTCAATCTGGTGGCCTAGGGTGATGGCGTCGTGAATGTACGCGACGCATGACTCCGTCGACGTCTGTGCACGAGCCGCCAGTTGATTCCGCGCTGCAATCTGCCGCCTAATGGTGTCGCCATAATGGTCGCGGATCTTCTCTTTAAAGGGGTTCATTGTTGTAATATCTGCTTCGTGCGTCTTGAACAACACCCGCGGTTGGGCATCGAGGTAAAAAGCACACGGGCAAGCATAAGAATCGGGTTCCACCTTTAGCTTGCGCTGACTCGTTCGTACCGGTTGATCCATCAGTTGACGACAACGCCATCCTAACCAGAAAATACACCGGGATCACGTGCAGGAGGTAGAACGACATGTGTAGAAGCCACGGAAGGGGCTGGGGGTGAAGACGATGGTTGTTCAACCTGTGCCAAGGTTGGACCTATGATGATGCGGCCGTTGCGGAGCTTCGTGATCAAGACAGGCAAGTACCTCGCACCTCCACCACAAAGAAAATACGTAAAAATGACACGTGGCATATCTATTTAGAATCTATGCTGAAACTGATGCGTATAGCGTCGACTAAGATTGTGGACAGCACACACAACTGACAGACCACTTCCTCGTGTTCGTCTTCTGACCCCTGATATGTCAGCTACGTAGCAATATTGTTACAGGGATAACAAACATACGGAAGGGAGAAACGAGTCAATTTCCAATATTTGCAGGTAGGTGTTACACCCCAGGGCTGCCAGCATTTTGCGCGGCGAGTCTGCTTCTTTTTCATTGGTTCGTCTACGAGAGCGGAGCCATGCCCACTGCCTCGTAACATCACCCCTGGCGGATGAAGCGCCGTCAAGGGTCCGCTAAATCAATCAGGACTGGCAGTACTGTAGCGTTTAAGCCGTCACACATGACCAACACCAGTAAAAGGTGTGGCAGATGAGTGTGGTTGAACGGGAGTGATGAGGTCGTCGACGTCAGTGACATTACCGAGAACATTGTAAGACCCTGTGTACTGTGGGAGGAGCTTCTCGCACAAGCCTTCACATTAATACGGCGCCCAAAGTAGGACGAGAGAGTCGGCAGGGTAGTCAACGTCGCAGTACCAGTCATCGTGAAAGACTTTTTGTGAGGCCTGAGAAGCAGTAAGCCTAGTGTGCGCTATTTGGTGAGCAACGCGGGCTCGAGAAGCAACGTGCTAAGAATACACCATTGGTTCGGTAGTATCAGAGGGAAGGAGTGTGTCTAATGGCAACGCGGGGTTGGGGCCGTAGAGAGGAAAGAATGGAGAATAGTTGGCAGTGTAATGTCTTGGCGAATTGTGCGCAAATTTACGTAGGGGAGCGTTGCGTCCCAGTCAAGGTTGTCATCAGAGACGTACACAGACAACATGTCTGTGAGAGTTCGGTTGAGGCGCTCCGTGAGACCGTTGGTCTCCGGATGATAGGCAGTAGTAAAGTGATGTTTGGTCGAGCAGCTACGGCAAAATTAGTCGATAACTTTTGCGAGGAAGCAGCGGCCACGATCTGTCAGAAGCTGGAGTGGAGCCTCATGCTGCAGAATGACGTCATTCAGTAGAAAGTCTGCGACGTCTGTAGCGCAGCTACTTGGCAAGGCACGAGTTATAGCGTATCTGGTCGCACAGTCAGTTGCGACAGCGACCTGTTTGTTTCCATTTGTCGTCATTTTTAAGGCGTCAATAGTCGACGCACAAACACATTTTTCGTCCTTCTTCTTCACGAACACCAAATAAGAGGCCAATTGATTGAGTGATATGTGGGTTTTAACGTTCCAAAACCACCATATGATTATGAGAGGCACCGTAGTGGAGTGCTCCGGAACTTTTGACCATCAGGTGTTCTTTAACGTGCACCAAAATCTGATCACATGGGCCTACAGCATTTTCACCTCCATCGAATATGCAGCCGCTGCAGCCGGGATACTCTCCCGCGACGTGCGGTTCAGCAGCCGAGTACCTCAGCTACTAGACCGCCGTGCCGGGGCTGACACTGACGTCCATCAGAAAAGGTCCGAACAAGCCGAGGACGATGCGGAAGAATGGTTGCGGGGTTGGAGCACGCAAGTGTTACGGAAAGCAGGACGCTTGCGACGCTGACTGAGCTCGGAAGCAGCAACAAATCGGCGCACAAGTTTATACAGGCCCCGCCAAAAGAACCGTTGCCGCAGGTGTGATAGGTGCGTAAAAAACTCAGGTGTCCTGCCGTCGGAGCGTCATGCAGATGTTGAAGAATGATGGCACGCAGGTGTCGAGAAATGAACTTTGAAAATTGTGGGTCATCAGGCTTCGCGTTGCGGCGATACAAATTTTCGTTGCGGAGGACATATTCACTGAGCGAACGATCGGAATAATCTGAAGATAGTTGCTCAATAACAATGTTGAGGGTTGCGTTCTGGCGCTGATCTGTGCTGATGTCGCACAAATCAGATATGGCTGGCACACAAGAATCGCTCTCATGGACAGCGAGGCTAGCAGGGTAAACCGGATAACGCGAGAGACAATCGGCATCTTGGTGCAACCAGCCAGACTCATGAATTACATCGAAGTTATAATCCTGAAACGTAGACCCCAGCGACATAAGTCACCATTTGGGTCCTTGAGCGACAACCAACACAGAGCGTGGTGGTGTACCAACTGAAAACTCGGGGTCATACAAGTAGGAACAAAATTTCGCGACAGCCCTGACCAACGCAATGAACTCGCGATACGTTATCGAATAGTTTCGCGCAGATGTAAAAAGAAGGCAGCTGGCACAGGCCCCGGAAACTCGCAAGTTCAAGTGCTCACCTGTAAGGGGCGAAAAAATCAACCGCGGCGCGTTTCTGCTTTAAACACCCAGAGTGGATCTACTAACCTCTCTCGCCACTCGCGCTATTGCACTTTCTTGTAGAGGCGCCTTCCTCGGGGCCAATTTTTATTTTAAATTGATCAAATACTAAATGTTGGCGTACTGCTACAAATAAAAAATATTTTGTTCTTCTAGCAAGTACTTTTTCTTAAACATGTGCTGCTTCATCAACTTTTTGTAATAGTTTTTGCTCCAGCTGACTCGATCTCGATAGCAACCTATCGACATCATTATCCTCATTTCAAAGTTTGCGGCGGCCAACGGTCGCGACGGCAGGTAACGGCTCACGGTACGTTCGGATGTGTCTCGGACTGTTTTGTTTCGCTGTAAGTGTTTCGAGCCTCTGCTGACCGACACATTCTTTCTTTATGTTTATTTTGACTCGTTCAAATGCTTCCGCGAAAGGAATTCGAGTGGCTTTCGGGAAACGCAGCGACCGTTGAAGCTTACATCGGATGAACACCCGTTGCAAGCCCATGCCGGTGAGTAGAAACCACTTCAGTTTTTTAAGGTTGGTTGCTTGCGGGGCTAGTCAGTTCATTTCAACATATGTATTTTTTTTTGCAAACGACTCTGTATGCGTTACACAGTGACAGTGCATTGCAGTATTAAATTTTAAAATTGCTGAACGTCTCAATCTGTAACCGGAAAAACGTGCGTTAGTTGCGGCATGCATGGCTTCACGTAGAAACGAGTCGCTGACTCAATAGTTAATTCTGAAGTTCTGTCACCAGGTAACACCAACCAGGCCGTTGCGATAAAAGGAGGCAAATAAATCACTGTCACCTCGCATGTGTCTTCTTAGCTAGCACATATATTAGTGTAGTAAACCTACTAGTTCATAGTTTACTGTAGTCGCGTTTGAGAAACATCACATAATTTTGGGTCTGGTTTTGCTATAGTGTGACAAACGAAGCGTCACATAAATGAGAAATACTTCTTTTTTTGCCACAGCCTCCTCGCCCACCTGACATGGAAGCAAATGTGTACGATGGGCAAGGAACCTGCTACAAGACAGGCCTTGTGAAGAAGCAGTCCTGAGTGATATACGTGTTATGATGTACCACTACATATATGTATAAAATACTGCTGTTTACTAAGTGAGTTTATTTGTTTACTTTGGAAAATTTCATGCATTGATTATGCATCGATTACATGCATTGATATCTGGTGATGTTACTTGTTTTTCCAGACTGCCATGCAATGACAGGATGACTACCCCCGAATGTCCACTCCGCAAGCACGTTGAAACATCTGAATGTCCACTACAACAGGTCATCTCTAACCTCACACATGTAACGCTGTATCTGTCAATGTTTTACAGCGCATATCGTGGAGAGGTGCTTTAGATGGGCTACAAGCATTGCCCGCCTACCATGGCATGGAATCTACACTTCAATAATGTTGAAACTGTAACACTATTATTTGGATTGTCTGGCGCTGCTGAGCTAAACAACACACTGTTTGATCCCTGCCACTGTAGCCATATTTCGATGGGGCTGAGACGCTTAGACGCTTGTGTACTGAAGCGTTTGTTCGATTCGCCTGCACCACATGATCCATTTTACAAAGTGCTGCACCTCGTCAATCGTTTCAGTGGTGCAGCAATGGCATCTTCTAAATCTTGTCATTCATTTCAAAAAGCACAGGAGAGGTACAGCACCAAAACTATTTCATGACTTTCCTGTACCTTCTGCTCTGACGGCGCTGGTTTGGTGCAGCTGCTCGCACAGCTTAACAAACAACATAGCATTAGACATAGGTGCTGTACCCACCCCTATAAGTGCGGCGTGTTTTGCCAAGATGTTTGCACCTCATTAAATTAAGCGAACGAAAATAAGGATTTCACCTTGTAGGCACCTTGTTAATCACTTGTGGTGCCGCACCGCTGGACTCCTGCCGCACAAGTTCTGAACTTCTCGTGCACAGCTGTGAACCAGTTCGGATTGGTGCAGGTGAACTAAACTGACCCTTAAAAGATGAAAGCTTGAAAATATGAAAAATATGTTAACATAAGGGGTCAAAGCAAATGTTTCGACAAGCAGTCTTGTCTTCTGTGAGGTTACAGTGTCATTTGTTTGAACCCCTCGAAGCCAGAATCAATCTAAATTTGCCCACTACTAGTAGTACGACTCACGATCACTTCATAGTTGGCATGTGAATTGTCAGAAGTTATTAATTGCACTACGTAATTAACGCGTCCACAGTGATGGGGATTAACAGGCTTTCCGACCCTTAGTTGTGCCTTGTGACATTTTACCAACAACACCCAGAACTCTTTTGTCTTAATTAACTGTGTTTAGCTCATACAAGTTTACAAAAAGATGCACCAAAGCTCATAAAACAACACTCACTCGCTTTAGCTTTGCACATATGTTCAATGGGCTCCTAAAATAATAAATCATAAAGGTGATGAGCAGTTGCAGCACAGCTTCCTCAAAGACGTGAATGCTGTCATGAAGAGCAAGATTGTGTTCATTGCATGTGGTACTGTTTTTTTTGGCAGACAAACGTTCCAAATTTCTTTGTGCACATCTGATTCTGTTTAAATTAAGTTGTCATAACTATAGTGTCTACCACTGCGAAGTGGAATTCTGTGCACTACGGTCATGAAAAAAAAATTGCCCGCAGCTTCCCTCGGGGGAACACTGAGGAGGATGCGGAGCATATAATTGGTTAACGGGGTGTTAAAGTGCGACTTACTTGGGTCGATGGCTAAATTGGTTAACGTGGTTGTGAAATGGGGTGTTAAATTGCGACTTACTTGGGTCGATGGCTAAATTGGTTAACGTGGTTGTAGGAGGGGGTGTTAAATGAGTGAACACGTACACACGTATGCGAAAGGACGGCGCTGGTCGAAGGGACGTCGATCATTGTGCTTGTGGATTCGTTGGAATTCATTTCACCGCGACCTTGGACGTCGACGGGCCGTACAAACCAACCGACGAGCGGCAACTGAGCGAGCGAGCGCCGACCTTGAGTATATATACAGCGCGACGGCGCATGCACTGTCAGCTGTTGAATGTTCTCGAAGGAGAAGCGCGCGCGCGGCACAGATGGCGACGGCGTGACGGCGCATGCGCTGTCAGCTGTCGAATGTTCTCGAAGGACAAGCGCGCGCGGCACAGATGGTGGGCGACGGCGCGACGGCGCATGCGCGCGCGTCAGCTGTCGAATGTTCGAGAAGCGGTGCGGACGGCGCACTACAAGGCGCGAGTATAAGATGCTGCCGCATCTAAAAATCTAGGAAATAGCACAGGTAGTTGAAACATACGTGATCTTCACTTATGTACAGCCTTACTGCAAAATTGTGCGTATTTCAATTCCTAACCTTTGAAAGTAGCAGGGAGAAAAGAACTTGATTTTCAAGCACAAGTATACTGAAAAAGCAAACACAATAATAAGTGTCTAATAAATGTGACCTTTATTGATCTAGTATTCGGACAGATTCACATCATGTACCACTAATTGATTTCAGGAGTGCTTGCTTGCAAGAGAATGTTCAAGTTTTATGGATATGTCGATGCAAAATATGTCTATGCTCAGGGCTGAGCAGATAGTGTTATGTAAGAGTACCAACAAAGATGTACAGACAACAAAATTGTACAATGCATACCTGAAACCTATTATCTTAGAATTGAGCCTTTTCGATCTGTATGCACACCTCATAAGTGTCCCTTTAGCATACATTTTCGCCGCATACTCAGCAGACTGGTCATTACCTGCGACGAGAAATTGCAGCTGTGGTAACTGTGTAACTGAACTCTAACAATAATTGTAGCAAGCCTGAAATATTTTAGGCCCATTCCCTAAATATATATTACCTATGATATAGGCTTACAGCTGAGTATTAAAACTAGTGCCTACCCTCTCGACACAACGCGACATTGCAGAATTGTGAAGTGCTCAATGTAGCATAGCAGAGCGAGAAAGTTTCAGAAATGCACGCATCCGCAATTGCTTATTTAACAAATTTAGCAAAACTACATTGCTCTAACTGCGCGAGCTATCTATCGGCAATGTGCAAGTTTCCTTCCCGATTCCACATCATGCATTCGCTTCAAGATCAACATTACGGCGCAAGCGCTGCATCTGACGGCAGCATTGGACCCTTGTCCTTAAGCCACGCCATTAAACTCGAGCACCGCAACATAATGAGGGCGACGTTCGTTCAGCGATTTTGATGTTCAGTTATATGGATATGCTTGTTAGCTTTCAAGAGTGTTTACACATATATTGAAAGCTTTCAATATGTATAAGTGACTTGTTTTGTTCGGACCCGACCGCATACATTGATTGTACCGGCTTGGACACTCGCAATAAACAATGCAAACCTTACTTGATTGACGTTGTTTTTGCCAGTCGAAGCCAGCTAGGTCCCCTGGTGATAATTACAGACGCGAAACGCGATTGGGCAGCGAAAAAAAAACAGAGGAAGCGAGCAGCGCGAACCAGCCGCGGGCCCCCCCACTTACAGCAAAAAAAAAACGCGTCTGCTTATTGATGATGATAGTACTACTAGCACCATCTCACTTCGCGGTATTGCATTTCTGTATGCCGCCGCTACGTATTTGCATGTTATTTTGGTACAACAGCCCAAAGGTTCTCTAAACTGGTAGGTGTTCTGTGGCTGGCATATGCAATAATACGCGTTTGTCTCCCTGGTGTTGGGCGAGGATGGCGCCGATGTCTTGAGCACTGGCGTCTGTGCGAACTTCAGTCGTCGCGGACGGGTTGAAGTGAGCCAGTAGTGGTGGGTAAGTGAGCAGGTCGATCAGCGTGGAAAACGCAGCTGCTTGGTCTTGGGCCAACGAGAAGAGCGCGTTTTTTCGAGATGAATTAGTGGTCGTGCAATTTTAGTGAAAATGCGTATGAAACGTCTGAAGTACAAGCATAAGCCCACAAACCAACGAACATCTTTGGTAGAAGAAGGCAGAGAAAAGTTCTTGACAGCGCTAGTCTTGACAGGGTTCGGTTGAAAGCCGGCACCACTTACACGATGAACAAGGTACGTGATTTCTTGTTGGCCGAAATCGCACTTTTTTAAGGTGAGCTAGAGTCCCGCTCGACGAAAAACGTCTTAGAATGGTCGACAAACAAGGCAGGCAGCTATCAAATTTTGGGGGAAAAGCAATCACATCGTCGAAGTAGCAAAGGCCGATAGACCACTTATAACCACAAACGAGAGAGTCCACCATTCATGCGAGCAGTTGCAGGGGCATTGCACTGCCCAAATCACATAAGTTTGAACTGTGAAATGGCACCCGGTGTGACGAATGCAGTTTCTCTCGGTCTAAGTCGCTGACAGAAATTTGTCAACAGACCAAACGCAGGTCTATAATAAGTATCGCACGCCATGAAGGGAGTCAAGGGCGTCGTCGATTCGTGGCAGCCGATACACGTCTTTGCGGGTTTTCTTGTTCAATTCACGGTAGTCAACGCAAAATCTCCAACTGCCATCCTTTTTTTTTCACTAAAACAACAGGTAACGCCCATGGACTTGAAGAGGCCTCTATGACTCCTTGGTGAGCATCTTTTTGACTTCTCGTTGTATGACTTGGCTTCGGACTAGTAAACACGATATGGTCACCATATAACAGGACTAGAATTGCCGGTATACATTTGATGACGCACAAAGGGCGTTAGCTCCAAAGGGCGGTCTTCGATGTCGAACATATCTCGGTAGGTGGTCAGAACATGTTGCGAATGCGCAGCCTGATACGACAGAAGATCAGGAGCAATCATCATCGTGATTTAGATGGTAGGTGTGTTGGCTCGGCTGGCTGCAACAGGGAACGACCAGTCTTCAAGGTTAAATGCCACGATTTTACATGCATAAAGTGGAAAAACGTTGGCCAATGAAATGCCTTGCGGGAGAATTTGGGGCGGACTACTAAAATTGAGGAGCGGAAGCTGAACATAGTTGACCACGATAGTCACGATGGTTTGCGGCACAGCGACACTTAGGGCTAAGAGTACATGCTTTAGTGGAGACACTATGTAGTAGCCGTCACGAAGAGCTGGTGATATCGTTAAGGCCACAAACGTGGTGGCTTGCGGTGACATCCGAACATAATCAACAGTGCACAAGCGTTGTGACGGAAAGAATGGCACAGCTGCAAGTCGAAGCACTTCAAGTTGGAGAACGCCGGTTGCACAGCCGATGAGAGCGGCGTGAGTGTACAAGAAATGCAATCCAAGAATCAGGTCATTGGGGCACGGTACAATAACTGCAACAAGAACAGATGTGGATTGATCGACGATTCGGTGCGTTCTGTGCACATTCCTGTGATGGCAAGACTTCCTCCGTCGCCGACACGAATAATGCCAGGAGCAGCCAGTGTGACTACTTTCTTCAGGCGGTAACAGAGTAGGGCACTCATCACAGAAATATGCACCCCCGGTGTTAATAAGTGCAGGAAGAGCCAGGCCGTCCACGTCGACGTTGATCAAATTTCGCCGTGTCGGCAGTACGAGGAGAAGATTTGGGGTCGGTATCGATGGTGCAGCTTCACCTCAAGAGCTGCATAGCTTAGTTTCCCTGATGAAAATTGAGCGGGCAGGTCAGGCGTCATCTTAAAGGAGAAGGGGACGATGGATGACGTCGAGGTGGCAAGTGAGACTGGTGACGTTTAGGCGGCGTTGGGCGGTTAGGCTTCGTATCAGAGGCCTTGAAGGCATAGGAATCGAAGGATTGAAGGCGGTGGTAGTGAACGGGGATCGGCACAGGAGGCTGGAAAAGACGGTAGCTGTCGGCGGGGTGACCAAAGCTATACTGGGTTCGAGACGGAAGCAAATGGTTATGGCAATGCTGTGTGACATGACGTTTGAGGTGGCTGTTGAAGCAGATCGGCCGATCATCCGCAGTTCGCCATTTGCCGGATTGCGAGAGCGTGGAAAAGACCGTTTCTGCTGCAGTGATCTAGAGCGAGGCGACGACCTTGAACGGTGATGATGATGGTTGTTGTTTTTTGTCACATAGCCATTTGATAGCCAAAGAGCGCCAGTTAAATAGACAAGAGATATGGAAAATGATTGCGATTAGCATCCGTATAGGGCCCTTAAGATTCCTCGCGCCAAGGCGGGTAAAAACATAGAAGTAATAAAATCATGACCATATCGTGAAAGTGTGTAGTGCCAATGGATGAAGAAAGTTTATGACATAAAAAAACCATGGTGGACATGTATGGCACTTGCACAAGTACCTCGATTCTTCACACACTTGCCTCCAAGGGCCGTGAGGCAAGTCCTCAGTTCAGTGTAACCACCACAGTGGAGACCTCTCTAGAGAGGTTGTGCTATATATACCTGGGTATATCACAAGAAAGGTACGGACTTCTCTAAAAAAACTGACTACAATTTATGTGTGAAAAGTGGTTTCCTACCGATGGACAACGCTGGGTGAAGTGGTATCTGTTGTCGGAAGGGTAGTGGAAGGTGTTTTTTTCAGCATGTTTAATTGTTTACATTTGATCAGATTATGAAGTATGTGAGTGCTTCTCCACATGCATCACACAAAGGTGGATCACCGCCAGACAAAAGAAATGATTGTGTAATGTATGCATTTGTTGTTCCTAACCTTGTAAGTATTACTTCTGTTTGCCGTGACTTCATTACTGGCGGCCGATAACCAAGTTGCGGTTTGACGACATGCAGTTTATTACCTGTTTGTGTGTCCCATGTGCTCTGCAACTAGCCCCTGAGCTTTCGTTTTATAAAAGGTTTGACGTCGAATGCAGGAATTGGTATCGATGTATTGGCAGCGGTTTTGTTTGCGGATCCAGCTAGCTGGTTCACCAGAACGTTGCCTTGTATTTCGCGGGGCCCTGGTACTCAACAGACTACAGCACGCTGCTTGGATGAGTAGACTGTGCAAAAGAGACAATAAAACGAAAAAAGGACAGGGTTCTTTTTTGCTTTTAAGAGACTTCAAAGCTTTGAATACACTTAAATAATCTGTATATATTATTGCCTTCTGTAGTTCTATTTGTTCATTGTGTTTAACGGCCGCAAGTATCGCATAAACTTCGCCAGTGAAAATGTTTGTGTCAGGGTGCGGAACGCCTACTTCTGAAAAGGATGGGCCAACGGCTGCGTCCTAGACAGAAGTGTTGGTCTGAGATGTATCCGTAAAGGTCTCCGGATATGTGTATTTTTGTGTTAGCTTTAGGAAGTGTGCCTCAATATGTGCATTTGGTGCGTGCTTCGTAACCTCTAAGAAAGACACGTCACAATCTATCACCT
Source organism: Rhipicephalus annulatus (assembly GCA_013436015.1). Lineage (NCBI taxonomy): Eukaryota > Metazoa > Arthropoda > Arachnida > Ixodida > Ixodidae > Rhipicephalus > Rhipicephalus annulatus. Next base: position 1,287,864 of record WOVY01011856.1, on the reverse strand, counting down.
GCCTTTGCCACGGGGGCAGGCATACCGTGAGAGCCATCAAACCGTGTTAAAGCGGCACACCGGTTTTCTTCGCAAGGCCCCTCACACCGATTGGCGACCTTGAACGAAAGCCACTAGGTCGATACTGAGTAAGGGCGCAAACATCGAAGCCCAAATTGCTGAGTACTTGCCGAAAAATCGAAGGTACCAAGCAAACCTGAAGTACTTGGGTATCGACGTGGCCGTTGGTGAGAAAAGCAGGTGCAATTGCTTTAATTTCCCGCCGGACAATTCGCGTCAATTCAGACGCTGGTGAAAACTGCCGACGAGAGGTGAGTCCGTCTTCGCAGGAGGACGTTGCAGCGGTATTCAGCAGTTGAGTGAATGATCTTGAAATACGCCTGCTTATTGCCAGTTAAAAATACTGGCATTCCTGAATAATTTTGTCGACAACTACACAGTTCCGGCAGATTAGCAGAATGAACGTGTCGTCTGCCATCTCCTTGAGGACGTGGCCAGCCTTAGGAGACTCCGACAAGACGTAGTCAACTTTACGACATAGAGCCAGCACGTCCTGTATATACGAGATGTATGGCTCTGCGGACATCTGAGCGCGTATACTCTAAAAGGTTTTGGGGAGGAACTGCGTAGTTACCCTCGAAAGAGGCTTTCTGCTCACCCTAAAGAAGAAATTCCCGCAAGAGATTGCACACGGAACGGCAAGGAGGGGCACTTTTCTTCTTGTGGAGTAAAGCCCCCGTTTTTTACGAGGAACTGCAAGAATGTTCGCGCCGTGTGCAAACGACCATCGGTGCCTACACAAGCCTGTTTCTTTTCAAACAGTGCCATAGCGCATTGTGGTGTTGTGGTTAGTGTACGCTCACGCTGACTTAGTGGTCGGGAGTTCAAAACCCGTGTGTTTGCTCAAATTTTCCGAAACAATTTCTAAATGTGATGCTTGCACGTCAATTGTAAATTTAATCAAAGTTAGCGCGCACTTCAAAAGGCTGGTTAATCCATTCAAAAACCCGATTTTTGTTTGGCTGACTGTTGCTCTTTTCAGGGGCAACCACCACTGTGGTTACTCCTTCACAGTTTCTCCAAAAGTGGCGCAATGGGTGGGTCAAGTTAGCTACTCCTCTAAAGAAGCAATCTCAATACCCCCTTTTCTCCTTTTATTCTTAAAGTGTATGAAAAATTCCTTCTTTTCAGCCACCTTTCGACCAATGGGCTTCCCTAATAAGTCGCGAAGCTTCTCCATGAAGGTGTCTCAACTGCCGATCTCCTCCTATGCTTGTCGTACCAGACTTTGGCCATGCCTTTCAGGTCAAACAGCACGTTGGCCAGCATGAGAGTTGGGTCATACTGGTTGAGAAGAGTGGTACGTTCATAGTCGGCTATCTAGTCGTCGAAATTAACTTCGTCCGTACCGCAGAACGTTCCTGGGTGCATCGAATACGTCAGCACGTAACGGGGGGGGGGGCGGTTGAGGCGTTGCTGAGTCAGAGAAGTGGCCGTAGGAACAGTCTCGTGTTCCATCATGGAAACTCCGATTTGACAACCACTGCGGAGCTCTGTTGTATGACACTTAGTTTCGCAGCACGTCCACCAATTTGTTCCGGCAATTACAAACACACGGAAGAGAGAATACAGTGCATTTCCGATTTGCGACTTTCACAGAATGTGGCTTGACCATGAGGCAATCAACGTAACTGTCATTTGGGCCGACCCATGTCATAACTCAGTCGGCCTCACTATGGCGGTTCGCTGGTGCTTTATATTTTGTCGCTGGCAATTTCTACTATAGAATCTGAATTCGGTAAACTACCTAAGCCGGACAGGTATACTACGAGTCGTAGTAGTTATTGTTTACTCTTTATTGTTTGCTTGGTGAGCTAGAAGAATCACGAAATATGTTGGATGCCGCTGTGCAGACGCCGTGCAGTCAAAGGCGAGGTTTCCTGCTTTGCACGAGCATGGCCTCTCGATCTTCCCTGGCCCTGGCACGAGCAGCATTTACAAAGCTGCACAAAGCTCCTTCACACCACAACAGACGATGTGTGCGACGTTGGCAACTTTTTTTTCCTTTGATATACGCCGCACACGTGTTCCTCAAAACGCAGTGCAAAATATAATACATGCTAGAGTCAATGACCTTCTCAGCGAGGTCTTGAAAACACGGTGGCTGCGGCTGAAAATACTACGCAGTTCAAAGTGACGGGCACACCGGTGGCGGCTGCTGGCGCGCCGGCTGAACGTTCCTCAAAACAACATCCATGTTGGGCTGCACTCGTGCCTTCTCTAGGCGGTGAAAGTTACAAATATTTAGAGGTAAATGTGACGCAGTTCAAAGTGATGGGCACACCGGTGGCGGCTGCTGGCGTGCCGGCTGCACGTTCCTCAAAACAACAGCCATGTTGGACTGCACTACTGCCTTCTCTAGGTGGTGAAAGTTACAAATATTTACAGGTAAATGTGACGCTACAAGGCTGCCAGCATCTCGCGTGGCGAGTCCACTTTTCCTTCATCTATTTGTCTACGACGGCGGAGCCATGCCCACTGCCCCGTAACAATATACACATCTAATGATCTATATACATGCACAAATAATAAATACATTAGGTATATAGATACGCCAAATTCGAAATATTTATTTATTCACTCTTAATAACCATATCGGTAGGGTGGCCATTTCTCGCGGTGGGGCTAATGGCGACGACTACGAGGGCCCGACACGACAGGTTCTTCTGCAGGGTTGCCGGGCGGGCGTGAAACAGTTTCTGAATCAGGACTCTGTTCGGTGGTCGATCTCGTTGCCGACCCGCAATTGTAGTCTGCACTAGGCACAGATTGCGCTGCGGAAACACTTGCCTCCGCAAGCGCTAGCTTCCATGTTTCAGCGAGAAATGTCGCATACGAGGTATCGAGATAAAACTACAATTCACGTCCGGCCGAATTTCGCTGACGGCCATTGTTGCCTGGTGTCGTGGTGAGGTTCTCACGTAGCAAGGCGTGTGACGCGAGGAAGATGAAGACAGTGAGCAACCCAAAAGGAAGTTATATTGAATGAAAAAAAGCTGTTGCACATACAGTACTAAAGCCGTACACGCACACGGTTCACACCCTAAAGAAAAGAGTAAACAGTCTCACAGTGTGTGCCGTAGCCCGGTGCCTTGAAGTGAGACCCGTTTCGTGCTCGGATGCAGTCGTCACTTGGGTGATTAGGTCAGCATAACGCTGTAGAGGGCAGCACCAGGTCTAGGCGTAGCCAAAAACTGTAAGCGACGTCAGCTCGGTGGACGTGATCAGCAGCTCGGGTCTTTCGAAGGCGCTGGCCGTACTGCAGATGTCCGCAGGACCACTCACCCCGAACTCGTGCCTGTCCACGCCGACACGCCATGCCCCGACGACGTATATGGCTCGAGGACAGAAACCCGGCCTTTCGAACCTCGCGCGTAGTTGCGTGTTCGCCCTAGGCTCCCTTGCGTCGTCTTGTCGGCGTCTGAACAGCTTCGTTTTCTGCGAGCGTCTCCTCTTCTTTTTTTCATTGGGCGCGCTGCAATGCCCCTTCATTCTTCTCACCTTCCAGGTGATGTGGCGTTGTCGTCTGCTATGCTCGCATTTTTTAAGTTACTACATCGCATCACCCCGAACTTCAGAAAGTTCTTCCGGTAGAAGAACTTTAGGGCACTGGGGACACGTTGGTTTGCAGTCGGAAACACACACGGTAGCACCACTGCACACTATAGCAGTTCCGAGCCCCGCACAATCAGCACATTCGGTCACAAAAGTACACACAAGAATAAAAAAAGGAACAAGTCACAGAACTAAAGCATCATGATACTTGTACTGCACTGTAAGGTTCACATCATAAGCTATTACTACCAGTGAGCATCGATTCTTCATACAGACGTTGCTCACGGAGTTGGCAAACGGTTCATGTAATCTGCGTCTATGTTGCCTCTGCCTTTGATTTACTCGACCGAAAAGTCGTACTTCGTAAGAATGAGGCTCCACCGTAACACGCGGCTGTATACATGCTTGGCTGACTTGGTGTATACAAGCAGCTTGTGGTCACTCTGTAGAATGAATGTGCGTCGAAATAGGTAGATGTAAAATTTCCGAACCGCCCACGTAAAAGCCAGGGTCTCTCGCTCTACTGTAGCGTAAGCAGCTTCACGTTGTTGTAGTCTACGGCTTGCTTTTGACACTGCATGCAGTATTCCTTCGTGACGCGGCATGAGTATGGCACCTACACTTCTCAATGATGCATCGGTGTGGAGTGCAAACGGTTTTGAAAAATCAGGTCCTTTTAGAATGGGTGGCGTAGATAGCAAAACCTTGAGTCCATCAAAAGACTTCTGTTCTCGTTCTCCCCAGGGGACTTTGTTTGGGGCCGTCTTCCTAATCAATTCGGTCAGTGGGTAAGGAACTTCAGAGTAGTTGTGCACAAAATCTATGTAATAACCTGTAAGGCCCAAGAAAGAGCGTACCTATTTTTTAGTTTGTGGACGCTTCGCAGCTTGTATTTCGTCAAGCGTTTCGACCTGGGGTCGAATAACGCCTTGCCTAACGAGAAGACCAAGAAATTTGACTGACTCTTGACCAATCTCACTCTTTGTTGGCCGAATAGTCAAATCAGCGTCGCGAACTCGCTTGAGAAAAGACTCAAGTATAGCTATATGTTCCGCCCAGGTTTCAGTAGCAGTGAGCACATCGTCAAAGTAGTATTAAACGTGCGGTATGTCGGTTAACACTTTCCTCATTAGGCGGTTAAACACAGCTGGAGCGGTTTTAATACCAAACGGCATGAATCTAAATTGATACAGTCCTGATTCTGCCAAAAAAGCAGTCATTGGTTTCAAGCCTTGTTCCATGGGAACCTACCAGTAGCCCTTAGCGAAGTCAAACTTTGAAAAGTATTTTGCTTGTCCAAGTTTACCAAAGATGATGTCTACACGGGGTATAGGATCGTTATTATTGACTATAATCTTGCTAAGTTGTCTGAAATCGGTGCACGAACGCATCGTTCCGTCCTTCTTCTTCACGACTACTATAGGTGAATTGTAAGCAGACTTCGATGGTTCTATGATGCCTTGTCGCAGCATGTCTGCTATTTCCTTCTGTACGGTTTCTTGGGTAGCAAATGGCATAGGGTATGGCCGTGTGCGTACTGGTCTATCCGTGGTCAATCCTAGCTTGCACTGTACGAGATGCATTTAGCTAGGAACATCCGTAAGTACGTTGTCGTACCTGGTCAATAAGTTGGTGACTTGCACGAGCTGGGTAGAAGAAAGTGACTCCGATATGCTTACGTCAGCAGAAGATTCCTTTCGTTGGAATGGTACGCATGGTAGCTCGTCACTTTCAGTGTTATCCGCCTGGCGAACAGCTGATGCTTCATGCGGGGGTGCAGGCGGCCGTTCCTCATACATTTTCAGTAGGCCCATATGAAATAGTGTGCTTCTGATACCGAGGTCAATAAAATAGTCGACATCATTTCTCTGCTCAAGGACATTGAAGGGTCCCTTCCACGTCAGAACCACTTTGTTTTTATTCGGTGGAAGCAGAAGCAGAACCTTGTCTCACGGGGATACTTGACGTGGTCTGGCCTTTTGGTCATAATGCTTCTTTTGTACTACCTTCGCTTTGTGAAGCTCCTCTTTGGCTAAACAGCAAATGTCTTCAAGACGATTACGCAGTTCGACTACGCACCTGTAGAATATTTTTACATCATCATCGAGATGACCAGCGGTTCATAACTCTTTCAATATCGCCAGGAGACCTCTGACGTAACGGCTGTAGAGCAAGTCGAACGGGGAGAACCCTAGGCTCGACTGAGGAACTTCGCGATAAGCGAAGAGTAAAGGTGCCAGGTAGCAGTCCCATTGCTTCGGACTCTCCTGACCCATTCTTCTTATCATTTTTTTCAGCGTGCCCTTGAACCTCTCCACATGGCCATTAGCCATGGAATGATATGGGGTTGTTGCCCCATATCAAGGAGAGAATTCAGCTTAGCTTCTTCAATAGGCGTGACGAGAATTACGTGCCTCTGTCACTGATTATCTCCCGTGGGACACCTACACGAGAAAACATCTCCAGAAGCGCCTCAGCGACTTTCTCCGCCTCGATTCTCGGCAGTGCTACAGCATCGGGATAACGCGTTGCCATGTCCACCATTGTCAGTACGTACTTGTTTCCGCCCTCTGACATCGGTGATATTGGACCCACAATATCAATGGCTACTCTCTTGATTGGGGTGCCAATTGTAGGAGTGTTGCCGAGAGGTACACGACCCACCAAGTGCTTGGGAGTAGTTTTTTGACATATATCACACGATTTAACAAATCGTGTGATGTCTGACTGAACCCCTGGCCAGTAGAACTCTTCGAGTACCCGATCTGTAGTTCGTTTGATTCCCTGATGGCCCGAAAGGATGTCGTCGTGGGCCATTTTCGTAACAAATCGTCGGAGGCACTTTGGTACCACAAGCTGATTCACCTGCCTCTTAGAGTGAATGGTGTACTTGTGATAGAGGATTCCGTCTTTCATAAAGAACAATATTTTAGCAAACCTTGTCTTGACCTCTTTGTTAACGGCTTCGAAGTATTTCTGCAGGCTGCTGTCTTCCTCCTGTTTGGTTCTAAAGTCCTGTGGGCTGATGTCTAAGCAGATAATAACTGGTGCCGGGAGTTGACGTGCGTTTCCTGCCTGTCGGTTTACTGCTGCAACTTTTGTCTTGAGACGTTTTTTCCTTGCAGCCGGCACGGAAGTCTTTGCATACAAGTGTCCGTGTGCAGAACCAGATTTTTCTGCGCCAGAATGCTCTTCTGCAGTGTTTCGGGTGTAAAGGCGGTTCTTCCAATTGTTATCACGGTTGTGAGCACCTCGAACACTCTCCGCATTTCCTAAAACAACTTCATATAAAGGAGTATCCATACAAAGGGCTCAAGTTTTGCCAGTGAAGAAAGGTGAAAAAATCTCCAAGTGTGCCTCGGACAGCTTCATCAACGGTCCATCCAAGAGGTAAATCGAGGAAATCTTTCCGGTCAGCTTGCTATCCGCCACAAGAGACCTTGTGACAATGATTGAATTGCATCCGGTATCTCGCAGTACTGTTGTGGGATATCCTTTGAGTACACCTTCGCCCGTGGGTATCGATTTTTCCTTCAGCTTGGCTGGGTGCGTTTCTCTGCTTTCCGGACTATAAGAAACACAAAGGGAAGCCAGCGACTCTGAATAAATTATCTTGACTCTATCTTTTTGTTAAAAAGAGCATGAGGCCTTCTCAAAGCTGTTGGCCTTTTTGCAGCAGTCACCTGTTTTTTGGAGCAGTCACAAAAGGACAAAACCTTTTGCCAGACCTAACTCATTTGTGAACAGAGAGGAAAACTTTTGCTGAAGTGCTGATGGCCACTATATGAATGAACCTATCGGTCATGTTCGAGATACTTCGGCGTTAGGTACCGTGCTGATTCGAAAACACTACAACTCAGACTCTTCAATGGGCATCTTCAAAGCCTTATTCTATCCATGCCGACGAGAAAAGTACCCTGTTCGACGACATAAAACAAAAGCGGCGCGCAACGATTCTCGGAAAAGACCATAAAGAAAGAAGCCTCGAACCAAAATTGGTCTTTTGGAATAATTCAGAAGCGTCACGCGTGAAACGGGAAGAAGCAGCACACAAGAGAATTGCTGGTCAAGCACCTTGTCTGAAAGAATGGAAAAGAAAGAGCCATAATCAACTAATAGTTTCACAGCGAGCTGCCCAATTTGAACGTTAATATGAAATCAAGATGTGAAAGATTGTTGAACTACAAGGACCGCTGTGGTTTCACCCTCCAACAGGCTATCCACTGAAACCTCGTGGACAGGTGCCTGCGACCGCTTCTGGTTGCAAACATTTTCGAATTGTCAGATACGGTCACAAAAGAAGCATTATTTTCTTTATATGAGAAGCGTTTCTGAGAAGCGCAATGCTGCTTGGAACCGCACCTGAAGTAATGCGAAAAAGTTACATGCTGCTGTGAATTGGTTGCACAGCGCTGTCGGAATGGGTTGCGGTACCCAGACGTAGGTACCTTATCGCGTTGACTGAAAGTGCGAGCCCGCGGCCGTGAACTCGGTGACTGCGAGAATGGCCTGCCTCTTGAGGCCGACTGCGCTGATAGTGGTTGCAAAGAAATGAAAAATTCCTTCAATTCGACCACATTCTGCTCGATTTGACTCACGAGACCAAGTGCCTTGTTGAGCGAAAGCGAAGAACCTTCTAACAGCAGACGTTCTCGAAAACGCTGTGAGGACACACCGGCAACAAACTGGTCACGTAATGACTCTTCTTGTGACATAAATGAGGACATCGGGGCAAGCTTTGTTAGCACGGTCATGTATTCTTGCACAGACTGCCCTGCGAACTGAATTTGATGGTGAAATCGTTGGCGCTTGACGACCAGGTTGCAGGTGGTATCAAAGTACTAAGCCAGTGCCATTACCACGAAGTCTTACACGTCAGGCGTCGCTCTGGTCCCTTCTTTCTCCTCTGTATTTTCAGGCGGCTGCAAAAGAGACAGGGTATTGAAAGTACGTTGACCTTCGTGTCCCAAGCAATGCAGTAGAATACCCTTGCGTCGCTCTGGGGAGAACTCTGAAGCACCAGAAGCCAGCAGGTAGACCTTAAAGATGTCATGCCATTTGACCATGGCTGCACGGAGTGACCCGGTGTCGAAAGAAATGGATCCGGTAGGGCGATGCTAGCCTAAGGCATCTTGGGAAGCGTATAAGAAGGGGTTCAAACACTCATCACTATTGCAGGGGAAGAGCAATGTGACTGACACGCCCCGGGTAGTGGCTGCATACATACTGCAATTTTATTAGACGTTCCACAAACATATACAAACCTAAGGAGATAGTGATGCCAACCTAAACAGTGAAACCGATACTACAGGTTACAACACTCACACATACCTCAATGCACGAGCGTTTGTACACCTAGTGAATACTTATTGCTTAGAGGCGAGAATTCAAGAAGGGGGAAGGGTCGAGGTGCCTTACATTGCCCTCCTGTGAATTTTTTCCCATTTTGTTCTAATAATAATATCTGAGGAGCCATCTTTTCTAATTGAGTTGATCTCACTGAGTTGCAGTCACTATTCAAAAGTCCAAGAATAGAAGGTTATAACTGGAGCACCAAATATGCAATATGTTGCTGTTAATTAGCATTAAATATATCTGTGGAAAAGATCATCACAGTTTAACGCACCCGCAAGTTGAATCTTCAGTCTTGGTCAGACTTTCAACGAGCTGGGAGTCTGAATCCACGAATAAAGCCTAAAGACAAAACACATTTCATAAGTGAGTGTGAATGATTTCCACATTTTTTCTGGCCTGTGGAGGGTGCTGATCAATATAAGCTTTCAGAGACAGGAGAAGTACCGTACTGTTAAGGTTGTTGAGGAAATGTGTTATGATGTAGAAGAGTGCTTCAGTTGACCTGCAGAAAAAACACTGACCAGAACAAGTTAGAAATTGACAGTGTGATGTTTTGCATACCAACCAGCTTCTAATTCTGCCTTATTTGGCCATAAGTCAGTCAGTTTAGGACGAATAATCAATAGATGATGCTGTGCAGTCATTGAAGTCATTGAGGAGGTGTTTTGAAAGAGAATCTCAGACAGTGACAATGATGAGAAACAAGTATTCACCATCTGCCGCATCATCAACACTGTAGTCTACATGGAGAGACTGGTAAGGCTGGTGAACTTGATCATGAACATGAACATGATCGTGAACATGAACATGAACATAATCGTTAACATAAACATGAAAATTGCTCGAAGTGTTTGATATTTGGGAGTGCATGAGTTACGTGCTTGTGGTGACCACTACTTGACGGTTTCACCATTATTGTTAGACCCGTCTTAGTTGTTCAGTGATTTAACTAGCCGTGTGTGAGATGCTAATACTTCGTTAATTCTGAATAATATATTGTAATGGCAATGAAATGGACACTTTCAGCAGCTGCTACCTTTGGACATAGGGGCGCAGTAACGAGTGCTGGCACCTGATTTTTTGATAACTATCACTACACAGTTTTTTTACGTGGTGTGCTTTCGTACTGTCTTGTTAATACTACAGACAGCATGAAAGCCCCTTCACTCTCAGAAGCATCCAGATTGTCTTCAACCAGTGTTTGTTTTTGTGAGATCAAATCCGGAGAGTTAGCTGCTCATCTTACTTTGCACAAAATTTATAATTGCTCCTATTTCATTCATGCTTCGTGCTTGCAACAAAACTCTAAGCTCGTACTCTATCTTCGGACCCTAACCACCATTTGCTGGGGTGCTAAAACAGGGGTGCAGCAGCCGTAATACAATTAGGAGCACTTTTTGAAGCAGCAAAATGTTACTTTTGGCGCACTAAGTTCCAAGCAAGTACGGGAGATAAACATGCATTTTTCATCTTGAAATACGAAAGTTTCACAATAATATAAAGACGGCTTACATATACAGAAAAAGTATGTGTGATTCATTCAACATCACCTACATTGTGCAGTGTGAGTATGAATACTGCTATTTCAATGAAAGTAGTATTTTAATCCATCCGGCGGAGTAAGCAATAAGTCCATATTAGCATTTGCTACACCTGTCAAATCATTTGGCAGACTCTGAGAATTTGAATGTCAAAATTCCAAGCTCGTCACGTTGACATTTAGGAGAATCGTAAAACCGAGGACTAGGGGTGGCGAAAAAACCAACTTGCGCACAACTTAGTTTGGTCTGTGGAGAAGCATAAATATCATGCACTGCTTGAAAAGATCGCGAGTAGCTTATTTAAACGGCAGTAGTCCTGCTGGTACTCAGAATCGAGCGGTGTACAGGCGCATGAGTAACAGAGCAAAATGCGCAGTGTCCCACTAGCGCTAGCAGCCCCTTGTATATATTAACACGGTTTCCTGCGGAGCACCGGTATAGTGCAGCGAAGGTGACTGAAGCAGCTACAGAATCAAAGTCAACCAATTCGCCCCTCGTCGTCGTCGTAGTGCGTAACCAGTCTCACGTTTTGACCTGCTAGGTGGTGCTGGTGGGAGATTTCTCCTGTGCGTAGTTGAACAGTAAAAAATTGGCAGCGTGCGCGTTAACTAAAAGCCAAATTCTCGTATCTCTCATTCCAGATTATCAGCTATCGGCATGCGCATTGAACACTATCTGACAAAAAAGGGTTGCTACGTTACACTCGCTGCGCGTAACCTCCTTGGTTTTAGAAAGGTTTAGCGAGCGTTTGGCCGCAGTGCCATGAGTACAGCGAACTAGTATATACCATGAACTCGAGGTGGCTAAAGGTGTGAAGTAGACACGAAGAGCAAGCCGTAAGAAAGTGCGTGTGCTACCTCTCGTTTAGTCCTTGAAATGTCCTATGGATGGTGGTGCTTCTATATGCGCAATATATGATGAAAAGATGCGAGATGGTGGTACTTGGAGTGTTGACTAGAGAGACGAACGGACACACAGACAGATGCATGGACGGACGCATGGATGGCGGCACGGTTAGATGGGCTCATGGACGGACGCAGGGACGGATGCATGGACGAACCCAGATACGGACGCACGCATTCACGTGTGGACGCAAAAATAGACGCACATACGGCTGGGCGGATGGACGCATGGACAGTCACACAGACAGACGCATAGTCGGACGGAACCAAGAACGGTTGCACGGACGGATGCTTTGCCCCACTCTCTATCATTCACCCCGTGGATATGCTCCCATTTTTTTTCACCGTGGGGTTAGGGGCCGCTTCAGTTCCCTTGGGTTGCGTGTTCGACCAGGTAAAGTAACAACGGCGTGTGTTCGTAGGGCCGATGATGCTACCAATATCTATCGCCAGGACCTTGTCAAAGATGACGCAGCTTCAAAACAAAAATTTTTTATGTGCCACTTCTAAGACAATTAACGCCGGCGTTCCCAGCACGTCGAGCTTGCTCGCGCCTTAACAAGCCATTGCCGCGTTTTCAGACAAGGAACTTTACACTTCCTGTGAAGCGTTGGTGGCTACAGCAACGCTTTTTGTCTTGAAGGTCTGTCGTCCCACCTCATATATACGTTTCTGCTGTGGTCAGCAGAACGATGGGCACGCAGCGTTGTTACTTTATTTGGTTGATCACGGCCCGCGAGCGGAGGGTGGGTGGCTAGAATCTTTAGGTACATTCTAGGCACTATGCAGTTCGGGTCTGTCCACTTTGACTGATGGCGCAAGTTGCAGGCAGCCGACGTGGCCTGCAATTCTCGCCCAAATTAGCATACCTGAAAAAAGTTGAGGCTGGCTGGGTATTTCGGCACGGCACGGCGCAATCTTAAAACATTTCGCGGCTTTGGCACTGCTTGGTTCACTAATCAGGAATTGTATCAAATTGGCGCAATGGGCGCAGCTGTTTCACCCCTGGTAAAAGGACCTACTCCCAAGGTGTTCCAAGCTTCAGCAGTGCATTTCGGTGGCTGATAAATCAGCCATTTCAATCCATCGGTGACTGCCTCTTCTTAAGGGGTTGCGACAACAATGTTTCCGGACCGTATATCCACTTTGCTATTATTGAATAAGACAGGACTGCGGGTGCATGTAAGCACTGCATTATTTTTGAGCACAATGTCTCTTTGATGAATCCAGAGAAGTTCCACACTTCCTCGTACTTTTGACCATATTGTGGTAATTTTTAAGCATGTATTCGTACTAATTTGTTCAGAGTCTTGCTTTCAACTGAAGGAACTGAAGTATGTTTTATTTTACTAAAAACGCAATTTTTACTGCTGTACGTCGTTATAGACAAAAATTGTGCAAATTTCTACAGATTAAATAAATACGACTCTGAAGCATCAATTTCAGTTCACTACCCCACCATATACTACAAGAGTATGTGCACAAAATGTCAGCATGACATGATTTGCCAATTTAAAGTTATCATACTGACATAACAAAAAAATGGCATTTTACGAAGATAGAGTTTTAGTTAAGCAATAGAAATTTCAGTTTTTACTGTACCGACCACCTTAATTTTTACTGTGCCAACTTTTCTATTTTAGTGTAACAGCTCAAACATCACTAGTCGTACAGCTTTTTCTTTCCCCTAAAAAGAGCTACACTTCATGCTTTTTGTCAATTTACAAAGAAAGGAAGCTAAAATATACTTTCATTGTAGGAGGTAAACAGTGCGAAACACGAACTCAGAAAAATAGAATGACACAAGATGAGTGATGACTTTCAACTGAAAAATTTAATGAAGAAAGCTGATAGATATAGAATTATTCACAATTGTTCTTGCTTGGCGAGGAAACTAAACAAAATGAGGAAACTAAAAAAACTCTGTGTAGACACGAGGCATCTTGCCTTAACAACTTTAGTGGCGATAATATAAAAATAATATTTAGTTGTCAAATAGAGCGATTTACGGTTCACTGACGCAGTTTTTGCTTGCCTTTTGAATTTTGTTGCCTTCAAATGTTTCTCTTCTCAGCTGGTTATGGTGGCGGAAAAGGAACCTCGTTGTCTAAAAATTTGGAGTGCATCCGCAGTGCCGGCAGTGCATGGCGCAGTATCTCCAAGGTGCGATACCCCGAAGAAAATTTTGATGGTTCCTCAGCCTAGAGTTAAGAGATCGCCCCGTCTACTTAATATAAACACATCCGCAAGGGAATAATACGATTTACACAACTCCAACGTCACACTCTATGAATATATTTTCGTGGTTAATGAAGCATGCATTCCTCGTCTCTTGATGAACGTAAGGTTACACGACGAGATTCTTCTTTTCCTTTTCTTTGACTAATGTTGTGTTACCTTTAGATTTACTCTTCAAACTACGCATAAGCTTACGACAAGCCAGCGAAACTACACTTTCCAGATAATTTGCCTTTTTTAGCCTCAAACTTTGCGATTGCACGCTCGTCGCAATCTTGTTATCCCATGACTCGATTATCAGATACTTCAAAGTGGAAAAGACGTGTTAGGTTGCGGTGTCTTTGAAGCACTCAAAACGTTCAAGTAAGGGAAAGATTTACTTAGCTATCAAAAAACCACAAGCCACATAAGCTACAAAAACGCCACACAGGCCATAACTTCACGAGCGTCACTTCTTCCTCATCGTCGTCTTCCTTCACTATCTTCTTCAGGGCATGTGCAGCGGTGCAGCATTCGACCCTCCTGAAGCAACTTAACCTCTTCGTTAAGGCTGTCCCGAAAACGTTCTTCACTAATTCCACATAAGAATGTTCGCCCATACTATTCAACAACTTACTAAATAACACTATATGGAAAAGGGATATGAAAGAACAAAAACAAAAAAACACCAAACTTCAATGACATTATAAATTCACCACAACGCTGAAAAGGTTACCAGTCTGTAACGTCAAACATTGAATAAAAGTCATATCTTTCGGTCATCTTGACCGGTTTGAAAGCGCGGAAGGCCTCAAAGTAATGAAGGAATAACAAGAAAAAATCTTCAGTTATCCTAACTATGTAGCACAGGGAAGTTCTATAAACATATGGGCACAAAATTTAATCAAAGCACGAAGTCTCGAAGGCTGGCTGGGTTTACGCGGTGCACTGAAAATATTGCACTGGACAATCTGAATCTTGTTGGTTCTCCGGATGCGCCATTGTCATGATCTAATGCTTTATACGAAGGACATCACTTCTTTAGTAGTGAGGCAAAGGCAGCTTCTGAATATCGGCCTTTCCCTTCAGGACGTAAGTCAATGACGTGGTTAGTATCCGCAGGCAGAGCGTCTGTCGAGGAGTACTCCGCCACGTTTCAGCTAAGTCGTAGTCGCAAAACTGTTGTTCACAGGACTCTTGCTCGCAAATAGCATTTAACTAACTTTGGAGGGCTCTAGAGAATAGCGCTGGAGATCGCAGGCATCTTTAAGGCACTTGGCATCCCCTAGTACACGTTGACGCACACGTGGCCTCAATTTCTGAGTAGGTTGCAAAGGGATTGCGGTATCGCTGAGCTGCTGAATTTGCAATTCACAAAAACTTGACTTGTAGCTATGCACAATCTTGAATGAAATCTTGCCGGCACTCTTACTTCAGGTGTTGTTCTTACTACACTCACCTGTTTTTAATCTGATACCACAACCAAGCTGCTCAGCACTGTCAATAGTCACTGATTTTTCTAATTTCCTCTTAGGAAGTACATCAAGTCCACAGTGTCCGCGAAAGTTGGTCACAGAGCAATCGCTGGACGTAGTGACGTAATATAATAAATCATTTTGGAGATCTCGTTCTCTCGCTGCCATACGTAGTTCAAGCTGCTGGTTCGATGACACCAGATGAGCAAAAAGACATTCGTTTAGGTGGTAGAAGCGGAACTTGCTCCCCGGTTTGGCATACGTGGCGTTGGGAAGTTCAGTGAATGTTCGGCGCACCAACAGGTCAACGCCGTCTATGCAATGCATCAACGCCCACCAACGTCGTCTAGTGTCAACTTAGCCTTACAATTACTAAGGCTTTTTGTCACGGGTACATGCTGGCTGCCGAAACCATATAGTTCAGTCGGCTCCCGAACCATCTAGATGCCACATCGTGCCGCCGCTAACGCAAGCAACAAACAACCAGAACTCCCTGTGTTAATGAGCCTTACTAGGGTAAAGTCATCTTTGATTGTCAGTTTTTTTAGCAACACATGACCAGCCCCGGTGCAAGGAAATTTCCTGAAAGCATTCGTCTTGATATGCAGTGAAGCCTGGCAGCTTCATTGAGCGTGATCAGTTGCTTGGCAACGCTGACATTTGAGCGGGTGCTTAGGCTCAGGGCAATCACGTGCGATGAGGCCGTACACGTTACTGTTGTAGCATTTTCGCTCACCGTGAAGGTTGACGGACGGCGATCCTAGGCGTCGAAGTGCTCCCTGGTTTGAGTCGATGGTCCCTTTACTTACCATAGGCCAGCTTCTCTCCGCATTCGGTGATGAAGCAAGTCTTGATTGATTGATCTGTGGGATTTTACGTCCCAAAACAACCATATGACTATGAGAGACGCCGTAGTGGAGGGATACAAAAATTTCGACCACCTGGGGTTCTTTAACATGCACCCAAATCTGAGTACACGGGCCTACATTTTCGCCTCCATCGCAAATGCAGCCACCACAGCCGCCATTTGATCCCACGACCTGCGGTTCAGCAGCCGAGTACCTTATTCACTAGACCACCGTGGCGAGGAGAGCAAATCTTCCGTTGCGAGATCCGAAAATTTTCCGTCGTTCGGTTAGATGAGCTCTAAGTCCACGATGTCGTGAAGAAGGTCTTTATAGCTGCCATGCGCCCTTACCAAAACATGGTGCAGAGTTCGGAAGACCTCAGCCAGGTGAGGACTTGTTCTTGCGTATCGGTAACGTCGAGGTTGACTTCGTGGCACAGGCGCACTTCAGCATGGAAGTAGGCGGTCGTACTCTCGCTGCGCAGCTGCACACGCTCTCGCATCCTGCACCATACTTCAGGAAAGCGAGTCTGGCTGACGAAGGTCCGACAGAAGCGTGTCTCGAGCTCTTTCCACGACGTGATCTGGGAGCTCCTCGACCGGTACCAATTCTTGGCAGCTCCTACTAGTCGGGCCAAGGCAGTTTCTAATGTGTAAAGTGCTGGCCACTCGTGAAGGTTAGAAGTTCGACGAATACTGCCATGTTTCTTTTCTCAAATTTTGTTATTACCTCCTTACGCTATGTTGAGCACAAATCACGCCTACAATGTTCGAAAAGCTTCGAAGCTGTAATGGAATTTTTCGTCAATATTACACTCACTTTGTGAACGTTACCAATTATTCTGGAATCTACATCCCCGCTAGCAATAACACTAGAACATTCAATGGAAAGTGTATAAACTCCGACGCGCTTCGCCGCTTGTCAGTTGATAGACCGCCGACGCTCTGTTCACCGCTGTTGGTGCCACTGTGTATTCCTTTAAGCTTACTTTCTGTTTGTTGTCCACAAGTTTGGCCCGAATAAATAGTTTGATTGATTTATATGTTCGGTTCAACGTCCCAAAACCACCAAATGATTATGAGAGACACCGTAGTGGAGGACTTCGAAAATTTCAACCACCTGGAGTTCTTTAACCTGCAGCCGAATCTGAGCACATGGGGCTACAGCCATTTTGCCCCCATCGAAAATGCAGCCGCCGTAGCCGCGATACGAACTCGCGATCTTAGGGTCAGCAGTCAAGTACCTTAGCCACTATACCACTGCGGCAGGGCAATAAATAGTTTCACATTTGATCTTTACCCTGCTCCCTTCTTGCTCGTCACGATCTCGTGACATCTGGTGGAGGTGCTGCTTTCATGTATCGGACGCCCCATTCAAGCCGTGAACGAAGCCCACATCACCGAGACTCCAGCTACGAGCAGCGAGTTTGCCGCAGGCAACAAGGCCTGCCCCTGGAGTAGGGCCTTCTACCTGACAAAACTCCGAAGACCAAGCTGTTGACGTCGACCACGGCGACAATGGCAGCGCCTGTGCCACCTACACTGCTCCTGCTCTGGCAACCCAAGGAGCTGCCAACTTTGCGCGTTTCGCCACTCGAGAACCCTAAAAGCTAGCTTGAAAAGTTTCATCGACTAGCCTTCTTCAACGACTTGACTGATGACGACAAGCTTCGTCAAGTCTATTTCGCTTTAGAAGATGCTGCTCGGTCCTGGTTCGAGAGTCAGGAGCGATAGCTCACAACATGGGACGTTTTTCGGGCCAAGTTCCTTGACACTTCTAGAAGTGTGACCGGCAAAAAAAGATTGAAGCCCCCTGGAAACCCGCATACAGCTCCCAAACGAGAACGTGACCCTCTTCACGGAAAATATGAGAAAGCTCTTCTGTCACGCCGACCCCAATATGCTTGAGGACAAGAAAGTCCGCCTCCTCATGCGAGTAGTTAAGCAGCAGCTTTTTGTGGGACTGATGCGGAACCCTCCGGAGAACGTCCAAGAATTTGTTTCAGAGGCAATGACTATAGGAAAGACTCTTGAAATGCGCACACGGCAATTCAACCGCCGCTTGACGCCACGCTGTGCACAAATCCAGCTACTCTGCTCTGACGACCTCCTTGAAGAACGCCGAATGTTCCCGTTGTACCAGCCTCAAGTTTCCTAAATCGCAGACACCACCAGTGAAGAAAATATCGGCCCGAATCTGCATGTTATGCTGTAAATGTCGTCGAAAGACGTTCGTCTTGCGTCTGGAGAGAGTTAATAAAACGTTTACTTTATGATCTGCGCAAGAAAATCGGTGAGTGATATTCTGGAGGCGCTGCGTTAGGGTGCCTTGAGTGTGCAGTGGCGAACAAGCGCATCTAGGCACGCTAGGCACGAGTGCATCTGGCAGTTATCTTCGAAGACGAAGGCGTGCGTGACCGCGGCGAAAGATGTGCGCCGGTCTCGGAGGTAATAAGGTGTAGAATGCAAAGCGACGGGCAGGTGCCACCACCGTGTCGTCGTAGCAGAGCGCTGTAAACACCTTCTTGAGCATCTTGTGGCACTGTCAGTGCAGCGCGATAAACGCTACAGTCCTTAGAGTTACTTGTGTGTGCCTCTGCTATTATAAAGGCAGACATGCAAAACATAGACGTGTTGTTATGGCGCCTCAGATATGCGCTATATTTGTTTTTTTTAATTGATAATCGCACAACTATGAACGCTAAACCCTTAGCAATATTCATGGGCGCTGTGGATGGGGTTGGCCGTTTAGTGCCGTTCCAGGTATCGTTAGGACAGACAAACGGACAAACGTACAGAGAGACAGACTGTTGAAGGTCCCCAAGAAAGACTATCGTCTTTAAAATTTAGACGATTGTCGCTGACTATGACTCCGCTGACTATTCAGACTACCGTCACAACTATCAGCACTGACTTTAAAGACTATCGTCTTCAAAGTTAGCGCGGTGGCAACTCCAAGCCATGAGCTATGCTGCTGCAGCCCGCCGTCATACCCCTCCTCCACGCCCATGCTAAGGCGCCTCCACATCGCACTTTCGTCGCCAGACGCCACCGCCACCACCACCACCACCACCGATGTCCTTCCATTCACCTGCGGGACAGCGCAGCGCGCTGAGGAAAACTGATGTTTGGCGTGCACCTGACAACCGTCCGCACTGCTGCCACTGCGGCGAGTCCGGGCATGACCTATAGTCGTTGTCAGTATCGATATACGGGTCAACGGGGCTTCGACATACACGTCGCGTCCACAACGCGGTGAACGGCCGCATGACATTGACGACTACCTCGCGGGAGTGCAGTCGACACCCTGACGATCTTTTCGTTCACCGTCACCAGGCCGATACGCCTTAGCGCACCGCGGGCGGTACACCGGCCCTGCTCTGGGCTGATCTCCGAGCCCTTACTCGGAAAACTAAGGGCACAAACCGACGGAAGTACAGTTGCTGTGCGACGAACTCCCGAAGATCTACCGCCACCACTGATGACGACGCCGCATCTAAATCGAAAGCACCCACCACACGAAGGGAAAGGTCTTGACGTTGAGCTTTCGCAACCTGTAGAAGACGTCACGACACAACGTGGAAGCAGCGTAGAAAATAGACGTAGCCGTGATTCAACGCCATGACCCAACCAAAATTAGCGACCTTGGCGTAATATTCAATGGCCACCTCGTCACCGCTCTCGTCGATATTGCAGCCGACTATTCCGTCGACAGTGGGCCTTTCACAAGGAAGTTCAAAAACGTGAGGACTGCATAGCAAGCCCCTGAAATCCGGACCAGTGGAGGCAACCTAATAACACCGACTGGATTTGCACAGATAAAGTCACCATCAATAATCAGACTTATCCTGCGAGCTTTGTCATCTTATAAAATCGCTCCAAGGATATGCTACTTGGAAGTCAACACCGCACTGTTCTTGACTTGAGGTCTGAGTGAATCTCCCTAACATCAGAAACACGCTGCTGGCCTCTACAACGCTAAGTAATTACACATTGAATGTGCTAGAAGAGCCAGTTACTGTGCCGCCTTCCTCCAGCGTCGTCATTTTCCTTGCCATCGAAAAAGCCAAAAACCTTGAAGGCATCGTCGAGGGCGATCAGCATCTTCTCCTGGACCATCAGATTTGCGTCGCAAGAGGCAAAGCTGAGCTGCGTTAAGGCAAGGCAAAGATGGTGCTGACGAACTTCAGTCACAAATACAGAGACACCAACCGTGGTTTGGCGGCCGCCTGCATCGATGAATTCGTGAAGGCCAGCAACTCATTCTCTCTCTTTGATGCTGCCTATGCTGCTTCAGCTAATAGAGGTCCCGACCCAGATTTCGACGTTAACTCAAGACTTTTATAGTGCAAGCAAACCAACTCAAATTCCTGCTCTTGCAATTCAATAACTGCTTCTCGTCATCACGAATTCCACAAACCGCAGTCGCGAAACATCGCATCATAATAGAAGAAAGTGCCTGACCAGTTCGTCAAAGCCCGTACTGAGCCTTGATGCGCGAACACAATGCCGTGAATAAAAAATTTGATAAAATACTACGTGACAGCATCATTCAGCCGTTCAAGAGTCTGTGGGCGTAGTAATAGTGAAGAAGAAGGACGAGACCCGTGTTTTTGCGTTGATTACCGCCGCATGAACAAAATCGTGAAGAAGGACATGTACCCTCTTCTACGTATAGGCGACGCCCTGGAACGACTCCACAGCGCGAAGTACTCTTCTTCAATGAAAACGCGCTATTGGCAAATTAGGGTTTTTGAGAGAGATCGAGAATAGACGGCCTTTATCACACCACACGGCCTCTTCGAGTTTAAGGATATGCCATTTGGTCTTTGCTCGGCGCCTGCAACCTTCCAGCGCGTTGTGCACACCATGCTGGCTGGATCGAAATGGCAGACTTGCCTCGTGTAGCTGAATGACGTCGTCATGTTTTCCACCAGCTTCAAAGATCATCTCCGGTGCCTTGAAGTGCTACTTCAAGCTATCAACTTCTCTACACTAACTCTGAAGCCATAAAAGTGCCACTGCGCGTACGAAGAGGTTCTATTTTGGGACACGTGTTAAGCAAGTACAAAGTTCGTCCCGACCGCGGAAAACATCGGCCATCGCTGGTTTCCCGCAGTCACTGACAAGAAGGTTGCAAGCCGATTTCTAATGTGCATATTACAGGCGTTTCGTCATATGTTTTAGACAAAACGCCATAATTTACGGAAAAAGTGTGCCACACACTTTCCCAAAAAAGCAAGGCTATTATTCAAGAAAAACTTTTGAATGCGAAAAATAACTGATTCTGAAAAAGAACGAAGATGTTCTACATCTTTAGCCAAAACAATGTGTCGAACCCCATCATCGCGACCATGAAGAAGTTGCCATTTGCAGGGTAGTGTCGCGGAGGCTAAAGGAAGAAGAAAAGCTAAGCTGCGTGTCTGACTGCTCAGATTACCAGTCAATACATCGACCCTGGTATCGTTTGGAGCCAGTCAGTTTGGTGTGGGCCGCAGTGCTATTCTATCAGCGCTACATAAATTTATTCAGGCAACCGGAAGGATACGCTGCTAGTGGTACTGCCAGATATATCCGATTCTTTGTCCCCCTTCCTCAATCTTGTTAATTTGTTTTATATATTCCGGTTTATCAAATTCTTCTGCACTTTTTCACGTTTTTTCAAAGGAACAATAATAATGTTCTTATCTATATTCGCTTTCTCTTTTTTTAGCAAGCGTTGTAACAAAACTGTCTATTATAAGGTACAGTGTGGCCAATCCCTCATGTGGGGTACGAGCCAAGATCTCCTAAGCGACAAGACAAGACAAGACAAGACTGCGCAGAAGTTGTATCAAGAAACAGCAGCAGTAAAGAAAAAAAGGAGAGCCGTCTCCCGCCACTCGTGAATTTTTTTGGCATTTAAGAAACTTCAGTGTTTTGTTTCCTAAATAAGAAATTTTCGGTTCTGGTTCCTGAGCTCATATTTAGGGAAAAGGTGGACGTGTCGTAGGGAAACAATTCGTTCTCAGTTATGGAGTAGCAAGCCAAGATTAGGCGGCGGGCCATTGGTCTACTCAATCACCTCAAACTCACTGCCGTTGCTGGTGATGTCAAAAAGACAAAAGGTCTTCTCAAGGACATATTGTACGCAGCCAAAACTCACAAGTTCGACATGCCGTTCAGAGCTATAATGTCTGAGAGTGGCACCTGGCTTTAAGCCAAATCTGGTTACCTAAAAAGACAGGTGGAGATTCTTTTTCTAAGCAATCAGTTTGTCATACGAAATTCGATGACTGTAATGAATTATCTTGCGGATCATCACGAGGATAGCTGCAATGCATTTAGAGTTGACGTGAAAAACTTGTTCTATTCGCAAGTTCAGTTACACAAAAGTGTGAATGTGTGTTTAGTGAATGAAAATAATGAGCAATAATTTAGAAACAAAAGAAGCATTTTTTGAAGGTTTTCTTTAGCTTCTGGCGTTCTACCTTAAGTCCACCATCAATAGGTGGGAAGGGGGTGTCTATGTGCAGAAATCAGGGATGTGAATTAGGTCAAAAGCGGCTCTGCTTCTCAGCAATATCTTCTTGGCCAAGATTAACAGGTCTATTGAAGCTATCTTGAATGGGCTCACAAAAAAATATTTACATGTATGTAGACGAGCACGCACAGCACCTGGTTAACTCGTGGAACATGGGAGTGGCATTTGTCTTGCAGTGGACGTAGTCAGGCTGTTGATGATGGTGATGATGATCAGACGACAATATCGTTTTTGTTGATCGGAGAAACTTCACAACTACGCAATAAAAATTCTGAAATTTTTCAAGGAGAATGTCCAGGTTTCGAATTTACATGTGAAATGTTGTCGCAAGGTGCGTTGCAATTCATATACCTAAGCTTCTTATTCTTTGACAAGCAAGTGTGCCGGCAATACCACCATTATATTTCTGAACCCTTTCTTCCTTTTGGTTCTGCACATAAGAAAATGACAAAAAACACTATCGCCTTTTCCACTTTGAAGTCATGCGATGACAGTATTGCCGCGAGCGTACAAAGCACGTGTGCAATGTCGTAGAAAGGTGCATTGTAACTGTTATGCATAAACTTATCATTTCTTGACAACCAAGTGAACTGACTATACCGCCATTGTACTCCCAAACCCTTATTTTCTGCCCATTCGAAATTTATAAAAAACGGTATGGCAATTTCCACTTTGAAATCTGCGATAACCAAGTCATGTGATCACAGGATTGCCGTGAGCGTACGATTGCAAACCCTGAGGCTAAAGGGGGCTAATTATCCGGAATGTGTTACTTCGCTGGCTAGTCATAAGCTCATGCTTAGTTGGAAGAGTAGCTCTAAAGGTAATACAACATCCGCCAACAAAAATCAGAAGAAAAATTCGTCGTGTTACCTTACGTTCACCAACTCTCGCATAGGCTTAAGAGAGTGGGTGCACGTCTTGATATTGGAGTGCTTTTTGCTGCCAAGAATAAGCTCGGCATTGTTTGCTCGTCGGTGCAGCAATGCTTCGAAAACGCTCTGTTGACGAGGAATGCATGCTTCATTAAGCACAAAAATATATTTGCAGAGTGTTTCCTTATAGTTGTGAACAGCGTGCTCTTTCGCCGCGGATGCGCTTACATTGACCAGGTGAGGCGATGTCTCACCTACAGACTGAGGAAGCACGAAAATTCTTTTCGGGGTATTGCACCTTCGACACACCTGATCATGCACTGCCGGCACTGCGAATGCACTCCAAATATTTAGACATTGAGGGTTCTTTCCCACCGCTGCGTTTAGCTGAGAAGAGAAATATTTGAAGCCAACAGAATTTGAAAGCCGGCACCAACTGTGTCAGTGAACTATCAATCGCTCTCCTTAATAACAAAATATCACCTTTAGGTTATTCCTACATACGTTGTTAGGGCAAGATGCCTCGTGTGTACACAGCAATTTTTTCAGTTTCTTTAGTTTGTTTAGTTTCATCGCTATGCAAGAGCATTCGCAAACAATTGTATATATATGATGTTTCTTAATAAAACCTTTCACTTGATAGTCAGCTATCATCATATGTATTTCTATATGTCTCTCTTCGTGTTTTGCACTGTTCACTTCTTACAATAGATGATTACCAACTTACTCATTTTCCAACACTACTCAGTACAAATATACCGTCTGTAAAGGAGCCATATGCGTTCAGATTGCTTTTTTTGGTTGATTAAAAAACGATAAGCATGAAGAAGAGCAATACTGTATTATCTCGAGCGAGTGTCCCCATCAAAGCAAGTGCCATCCTCTCCCTATTTCAAGAGATTTAAAACATGCGCCGACAACTGAGCAAGCACCCTCCCCCCCCCCCCCGTCTTCCGAACATTTCTGTAGTTTCCTTCACTTTGTTTATCTTGTAGCTCAACAAGATTGCAGAATCTTTCTGAATGCACGCATATTTATCGAAGTGCTTCAGTTTCAACAGAAACACAAGTGACTTTACCACCACCATCTTGGTTATTGATTCAAGGCCCAGCAACAACCCCACGCCCTTCTTTTCTCGTAAGATTATCTTTCAGCGATTTCAGCGATCAGGTTTGCACAGTACATGTAAAACTGTGAAAAAAAATCTGCTTTCATATCTAGTAAGCGAAAAGTACTTTTTTAAATTTTTGCTTACCCAGCTTTTGTGAGGCAAAAATTTATAACACAGCCCTTACAAATAATATTTATTTGTGCACGCCCATTGACAGTGAAGTATGCTGCCCGCTGATATTGTAAACTACTCTTCTGTCGAAAAAATGAGCAAAATTCAGGAATTTGAAATTCAAATGATAAAAAATATATTTAGTCGTATTAGCATTTCTTATGCACCCCCGTCACCATGCACCGCTCTTATAATGATTTTCCCTTGTTTATATGAATGCGTTGTTCAATGTAGAATGAGCATACTTCTTGCTCATACTTGCTCTGTACTTATGGTTCTGTTTTTTCTTCAATGATTGAGTAGTTAGGTTCAATCCAATCTTGATGCGCCCGAAGAGGAGCCTGCAGTACTGTAAATTAAAATAAAAATAAAGTACTTTGAAATTAAAATGAACTTTGTTCTCTGCACTGACAGGCACAAACAGCTTCAACTGTTATGAAGAAGCATGCAGTTGGCTTACTTGTCAATTCACGTGTCCATTCAACAGATGAATTCCAATAAAAGGCCAATTTTTAGCAGTGCACACTAGCCCGATAGCTTCTTTTGAAGCATGTGAAGCCCTGTCAAGGTGTAGCTTGAGTGGCATCATTGGGAAAGACTGTGGTAGTGGCTAAGAAGTGGTAGTGCTGGCTGTGATGCATGATTGACTCAAGTGAAATGTAGGCTGTGCATGGTAGTGGCGACAGCAGCAGCGTTTGTGCCGAAGGCAGCTGACCTGGAGGATGTCACTGAAACTTAGAGGGACACTAAAGTCAACTATAAGTCGACATCGATAGTTGAAATGGCGGATCAGAAGCTTCGTATTGTTAGTTTTGTGCCAAAGAAGGGCCTATTTAGAAATAAAATTACATTTTAGTGCCTCGCATTGAGTTAGCGCGCCTCTACTTACCCGCCTCAAGAAAAGGACCGACCAAACCGACTCACATCAATGCTCATGTCACTGTTGCGAAAAACGTTGCCCGGCATTACTGCACTAGTAGCAGCAGAACAAAAGCAGCGGGAACCACAGCAGCAACAATGGCCTTTGATCAATTTCCCGCCATTGGCTTCGAGATTGCAGATGCTTTTTTTTCGAATGCCCCTAACAAGATGGCACCACCTGTCCCGTGTAGCCATGCAAAAATTGAACACTTGAGCCAACCGCCCCATTCCCAATAGTTACGTCTGGCGGATCTTTTATCCATGAATCAAACAGAAACAACCAAGCAGCATTTTATTGTATTCTTCATGCACGGAAGGTTTTCATTTAGTGACGTTAGATCTATTATTAGTGGATAGTTAGATGTAGGATGCTCGATTGATTTGATTGATTGGTGGGGTTTAACGTCCCAAAACCACCATATGATTATTTATTTATTTTATTTATTTACAGCACCTTACAGAGCCCTCGAGGGGCATTGTGTAAGGGGGGCGGTACAGATAATATGTTAGAAAAATACATATACGTAATATATACACATACATAGGCAAATAATGAATACAATAGAAAATGCAGTTCTACTTATGAACATGTAAGCAAAATACATACTAGAAAAGTGAGTACAGTATGTGAAGGTGAAATACAAAAATAACTATTTTGACAGTAACTACAACCTAGCAATAGTGAAAAAAACATCGGCAACATTCCTAGAAACACTGATGATTACGAAGATGCGATAGAGCAGTTTTTGGTGCATAAGTATTTTTAAGAGTTTGATAGAACTTTTTGTGGTCTTGTTCTGACGCAAGATCATCTGGCAAATCATTCCACAAACGAATAGCTCGTGGAAGAGCCGACTGGTTGAAAGCGTTAGTATTGCCGTATATGCGTGATAAGCTAAAGGTGTTATGAAGTCTGCTCGAAGTTCGATGTGCTAGATTAAGGTGAACAGATGGCATCATGCTGGTGTGGATGCGTTTGTGAAATAGTGATAAAAGTGAGATGTCGCGGCGAACTTTCAGTGGCTCGAGTTCAAGGCTATGTTTAATCTGTGTTACGCTGGATGGGTAGCTGTGATTACGCGCTATGAATCGACTAGCTCTGTTCTGTATACATTCTAACTTATCTATGAGGTATTGTTGATATGGTGACCAAATGGAGGATGCGAACTCCAGTTGAGGACGGATTAGAGCAAGATAAGCCAGTTTGCGCACATCAGAGGGAGCACTGTATAGATTTCGGCACAGAAAACCTAATGATCTTGATGTGTTGGCACAGATAGCAGTGATATGTGTGGACCACGAAAGTGTAGAAGTTAAGTTTATGCCTAGGTATTTGTAATGATCAGTGCGTTCTACTATGCTATTATCAATTTTGTATTGGCTATAAAAGTTATCACGTTTGCGACTAAAGGTGATTAGTTTGCATTTGGAAACATTAAGTGTCATGAGAGACACCATAGTGGAGGGCTCCAGAAATTCGGACCACCTGGGGTTCTTTAACGTGCACCCAAATCTAAGTACACGGGCCTACAGCATTTCCGCCTCCATCGGAAATGCAGCCACCATAACCGGGATTTGATCCCGCGACCTGCGGGTCAGCAGCCGAGTACCTTACCCAATAGACCACCATGGCGGGGCGGATGTAGGCGGTTCATCTGATGTTATCGGGATTATATTGAAAATGTCCTATCGCAGCGCTTGTGTTCTTGTGCATTTACCCCAATTTCACGGTAAGTAGGGCACTGTTGTTGATAATATTGTGGTTTTATATGTGATCATACATGAAACTTTTTTTCTGAGGTAAATTGTTATTTGACTTTAGTTTTCCTTTAAGGAATGACAGATAATGAGTACTAAATATATTAAAAAAATTACAACATTACGGAAGTCTACAACCTACAATGACAAACATGTGAGCTTGTTGGAGAAGATTCAGGTTGGACTTTGTGGACATAAAAAGTAAGAAGCGTAGCTAGTAACTGGTGTGTCGCGGGTAGTCTTAACATCCACGACATATCTCACAGACTAACGAAAGTGATAAATGAACATAAAATTAATGTTATATGGCCACCATCTGACTAGGTAGTATTCGAGATACGCGCCGTCGTGCTGTAAAAAATTGAGACGGAATAAGAAGCTGAACTCTCATTTGTTTCGTAAACACACCAAAATATTTGTATACTACCACACAAGTGATTCTTAAATCAAAAGAAGAAAAAAGTGAGCCCCTTAACTGTCTCCAGGGGGAGGACGCCTCAACAGTATCTCTTGAGGAGTGAGGCTAAAGAGGGATTAAATGATAGGAGTAAAATGTATAGAGATAGCGAAAGCGGAAGCAAAGAGCGAGGTGCCGGGACCGCCACATACGGAAGTAAGGAGAGGATAGAAAAGATGGACACGGTTGCAAGAGTCCGAGGACGGGGCACCATTCAGCGAGAGGGCTTGTTGGCGTCAGAAGATGGCGTAGGATGAGACAGTCCGCCAGAGCTGCGCTGTCATCAGAGATTGGGGGGGGGGGGGCACAACCGGTCGGCACGAAATCCAGTGAGCGAGTCGGTATACTACCTTACAAGCGCTGGGTAAAATGTTCCTTTTCGCTTCAGCTGTATCTACATAGAGCAGATGGGCCAGTGTTAACCAGAGATTTTTGAAATAGCAGAGAGCGCTAACTGCAGACTCGTCAAATAATCTATCTTTATATTGTGCAAAGTGCGTCGAAAGCGAGGCCAGCAAAAAAAAGAAAAAATGTGAAGCTCACTCCACCACAAAATGTATTTGCACATAGCTGATTCAGATTCTCATCACGGCCTAATCCGAGTTTGAGTGACTTGGCGTTTGAGGGAATTGGTCGACCTATGGCTAAGAGAGGTTCTGAAGTCTGCCATTCCTTTCCTCGAAAGCCTCTATTTGTTGCTCAAGCCACTCGTTTTGCTGCCACAACTTCTTTGTAATAGTTTTCTTTTCTTTCTGAAGGAGGCTTAATCAAACAAGCTTTTAATTGCCAGAGCCACCTTTGAAGGCTCTTTTCTTTTTTGAGTTGCTGCCTTCCATGACTACTTTTTTTCGGGGCGGGGGGGGGGGTGCTTGGGAGTGTATATATCAACCTAAAATACTGCCACACAATAGAGAAGCTCTAAATACCATAACTTCCACAGTAAGCACTTCTAACTGAGCAAGCACCCCCCTTCCCCCTTCAGACCTGCCTTCTGCGAGAGTTTTTAAATAAGTGGCCTCTTCTTCTCTACCACCATTTTCGCTCTTTATATTTGCCCAATGAAGCGAAGGAAACCATTGTATGCATGGCAGTTCAAGCAAGTGCTTAAGCAGAAGCACATATGTGCACTCTTTATTCTTGGTGATTCTTCCAACGACTGAACAGGGGCCTACACTACAAATGTGAAATTATTATTTACCCTCGAGGAGCACTTTCTAGGGATTTCATGCTAAACACAGCATACTAAGAAGTCTCTACTTTCCAGCAACACAAACCTCAAAACTATAGTTGAAGTAACTGCGTCACTTGAGTCATTTATTACGTCATGAGTAGCCATGAATTTTTACTTGTCACATATATTGCTGCCTACTGTGTTGCTGACCAGAACAACTGCATTGGATCCTAAATGTATAACGATGCAACTGTTGCACGTCATGTGTACATGCTGATGTTTATGCACTGATTTAGCCACATTCATTTATGCAAAACAATACAGATTAACTGCTTGGTGAACATAAAAAACATACATTGAGCATGAGTGTAGCTTGAGAAGTTTGCTTCCGTATGTTGACACTTCAATGAAACATTTTAGCCCATAAAACACGATGCCTATATTTTTTTCAAAATCGAAATGGTCAATGAAAAAAGCAAATAAAATTTTATGATGCTACTCATATGTGTAGTACGATTTTATTACTGTGCCTCCTGTATCTTACGAGGCCACAGTACTCAGTTCTTAACGCAAAGTAGCCGTGTAAGCATGCCTGATGATGATAAAAGGTGTTTTTTGGCGCAAGGGCCATTTTATGGCCAAAGAGCGCCAGTTCATAAGACATGAAATGTGGACGATGATTGTGATTAGCGGCTGTATAAGGGCCATAAAATTCCTCGCGGTAAGGCGGGTAAAAACATACAAGTAATAAAATCATGACCATGCCGTGAAATGTGTGTGTGGTGTGAATAGATGAAAAAAGTTGGTGATAATAAAAGACGATGGTGGATATGTATGGCATTAGCACAAGTGCCTCACACGTTCATACCCTTGCGTCCAAGGGCCGTGAGGCACGTGCTTTCTTGTGTAATCACTGTAGCAAAAACCTATCTGGAGAGGACATGCTACAGTATGCCCGGGTATATGATATGAAAACTATGAATTTCTTTAAAAAACGCTAACAATGATTTGTGACTAAAAAGCGGTTCCCTACCGACGAACATTGCAGGGTGTAAGGGTATATGTTGTCGGTAGGGTAATGGAAAGTGTTTTCTTACAGTGTCCAATTGTTTGCACTGAATTAAAATGTGAAGGACTGTTAATGTTTCATCACATCTGTCACACAATGGTGGATCGCCACCGGACAAAAGGTGTGTGTGTGTCGTGTATGTGTGTCCTATCCTGAGTCTCGTTAGTATTACCTCTGTATGACGCGATTTTGATACGGGCAGCCAATGACCAAGGTGTGGCTTAATAACGTGTAGTTTGTTTTGTGTGTGTGTATCCCACTTGCTCTGCCAATAGTTCCTGAGGTTTCGTTTGAGAGACGGATTAAGATCAAGGGCCGGGATTGATATGAATTTAATGGCGGTGCTTTCATGGACGGATGCAGCGAGCTGATCCGCCCTCACGTTGCCTTAGATCTCACGGTGCCCTGGCACCCAGCACACTACAACATGTTGTTTGAGTGTGTAGAGTGTGCACAAAATGGAGTAAAGTCAAACGAGGACAGGGTTTTTTTGTTTTTTAAGGCTGTGCAGAGCCGTTACCACACTGAGGGAGTCTGTAAAAATTACTGCTTTTTGTATTTGTAATTTTTTTATGTGTTTAGCTGCCACAAGTATCGCGTAAGCTTCTGCTGTGAAGATACTTGTGTCTGGATGTAGAGGGCCAGCATCCGAAAAGGAAGGGCCAACAGCAGCATAGGACACAGAGGAGATAGACTTAGAGGCATCTGTAAAGAACTCAGGACGTGTGTATTTGTGTTGAAGTTCGAGGAAGTATGTTCGAATAAGGGCAATAGGCGCATGTTTTGTACCTTCTAGAAAGGACACATCGCAGTCTATAGTCTGTCATTGCCACGATAGCGGATATGCTACAGGAGCCATTAAACTGTGTTCTAGTGAGAGTCCAGTTTCCTCGGCTAGACGTTTCAGGCGAACTGAGAAGGGCTGCCTCATGGAAGGCCTGTTTCAAAACAGAATGGAGCTCGACAAATTATTAATAGTAGAGTATGAGGGGTGCCTCTTGTCTGCTTTCACCTTAAGGAGATATACAAAGGACATGTAAGTTCTTTGCAGATGAAGCGACCACTCATTTCACTCAACGTAAAGGCTTTCTACGGGGCTGGTGCGAAAAGCACCCGTAGAAAGGCGGATGCCTAAATGGTGCACGGGATCCAGCATCTTAAAAGCACTTTGAGTCGCAGACTGATAAACAATGGCCCCATAATCTAAGCGGGTGCGAATGAGGCTTCTATACAGGTTCATGAGGCATTTCCTGTCACTACCCCACGTAGTACGTGACAACACTTTTATAACATTCATGGCTTTCAAACATTTTGTTTTTAAATACTTTATGTGTGGTACGAAGGACAACTTCTTGTCCAAGATTAAGCCTAGGAATTTATGCTCCGCATTCACAGACAGACGTTGGCCGTTCAGTTCAATGTCGGGTTCTGAGTGCATGCCTCTCTTTCGGGAGAACAAGACACACGTGCTTTTTCCTGGGTTCAGTCGGAATCCGTTTTCCTCTGCCCATTTGGAGACCTTGTTTAAACTTAACTGAACCTGCCGCTCACACATTGCTAGATTGCATGACTTAAAGCCAAGCTGGACGTCATCAACATATGTGGAATAGAACATGTTGCGGAGGATGGACAGGTGCAAGGAATTCATTTTAATAATAAAAAGTGTACAACTAAGTACACCACCTTGCGGTACTCCCGTTTCTTGCACAAATGTTTGCGAGAGAATACTGCCCACACGGACACGGAATTTCCGATTGGAAAAGTAACTCTCGATTATGGAAAGCATTCTACCGCGCACACCCAGTTGACACAAGTCTCTTAATATGCCAAAACGCCATGTTGTGTCGTAGGCCTTCTCGATATCGAGAAACACTGAGAGGAAGTATTGTTTGTGGACGAAAGCGTCTCGAATCTGTGTCTCGATACGCACCAGATGGTCGGTGGTGGATCTACCCTCTCGAAACCCACACTGAAAATGGTCGAGCAGATTGTGTGTTTCAAGGAAATGTAAAAGTCGGCGGTTTATCATTTTTTCAAAAAGTTTACAAAGGCAGCTGGTTAGTGCAATGGGCCTATAACTTGAAACTGAAAAAGGGTCCTTGCCCTGTTTCAAAATAGGGATAACGATAGCCTCTTTCCAGGAAGCAAGGATGGTGCCTGAAAGCCAGATAGCATTGTATAGAGAGAGTAAAGTTTTTCGCGTTTTGAGCGGCAGGTTTTTCAACATTTCATATGTGACACGGTCGTAGCCTGGAGCAGAACTATTGCAAGAGTTTAGTGATGTTTGTAGCTCAGCTAAGTTGAAAGGTTCGGTGTATGCGTCGTAATTTGTGCACTTGAATTCTAGTTTCTGCTTTTCTATCTTTGCTTTGTGTCTTTGGAAAGCTTCAGTGTAGTGTGAAGAGCTAGACACCTGCTCGTAGTGTGCACCGTGGAAGTTCGCTTGATCTTCCAGGCTATCACCCTGTGTGTTTATGAGTGGGAGTGGGTGTACTTGTCTTCCTGCTACCCTACGAACCATGTTCCAGACTTTAGCCTCTTGTGTATATGAATTGAATTGATCCCTGATAAAAACTTGTGCCAGCTTTCTCTTCTGACCTGCCGACGCGTTCTCCTGCCTCGAGATTTTAATTTCTTAAAGCTCTCAAGGTTTTCCGCTGTCGGCGAGTTCCGCAGCAACCTCCATACCCTGTTCTGTTCTTTTCGCGCATTCTGACACTCAGTGTTCCACCACGGAACGTGTCGTTTGCCGGGCAGTCCAGATGTTTGTGGAATGCACTTGGTTGCTGCGTCAGTAAGAAAAGCCAGTGAAGTACTGCACAGCTTCATCTATGCCTAATCCGCATATGTCAGTTTAATTTAGGTAAGTAAGCTTTTGAAATTGTTCCCAGTCGGCTTTGTTTACCAGCCATTTGGGAATATGGGGAGGACATTCATTTATTATTGCTGTACTCAAAACTAAAGGAAAATGGTCACTTCCATATGGATTATTCATGACTTTCCACTGAAGTAATGGTACAAGTGAAGGAGATGCGATACTGAGGTCTATGGAAGAGTAAGTTTTGTTGGCAAGGTTATAGTATGTTGCCTCTTTCCTATTCAACAGACAAGCACCCGATGAAATAAGAAATTGTTCAATGAGACGACCTCGTGCATCACAGCGAGAGTCACCCCACAGACCATTATGTGCGTTCAGGTCCCCAAGGACCAGATAAGGTTCAGGTAGTTCGTCTATTAAAGACTGGAATTGAAGTTTTTCAAGACGGTAGTGCGGAGGTATGTACAAAGAGCAGACTGTGACAAGTTTGTTTAGAATAACTGCTCGGACAGCCACCGCCTCGAGGGAAGTTTGAAGGGGTAATTGTGTACATGCTATACCTTGACTAACTTTAACCGCTACACCACCAGATGGTGGCATGGCATCTTCTCTATCCTTTCGGAAGATTACAAAGTTACGTAAAAAGTTTGTGTTTGCTCGTTTTAAGTGTGTCTCTTGTACACACAGCACTCTTGGATTGTGTTCATGGAGGAGTTCTTGTAAGTCAACGAGGTTTTGAAGAAGGCCTCGGATGTTTCACTGTAATATTTCTGTCTGCATATTTACACAAGAGAGATGCTGCTGTGTGTACAAAGAGTATCCTTTGTTCGAGTGAGCTTGTTATTTCAGGTGGCAGGACGGTTGTCCGGCCCCGTTGGTTTTTTATTTTTCTTGGCGCGCTCCAAGGAGGCGCGCCACTCTTTCGATACCAAGGGTACCGTTGTATCCAATGCCTCCTCAGAGGCACTGGATGCCCGCACATGCGAGCTGGTGGTTCGGATTTCAGGCCTCGCCTGGTGAGGAGAGGACCTTGAGTCTAGAGGACCCTGGAGTCTCCGGCCTCGATTTGCTTGAAGGCGGAGTAGATTGAACTACTGCCGCCTTGGGGGCAGGCGCCACAGCCGATGGCTCGCTCTGCGCTGGCCGAAGGGGTGGCGAGGGCTGGTGCGGCGTTGCCCCCTGACGCGCCGCATCAGCATATGTTGCGCCGTAAAATGGCGACACTCTTCGTCTTGCTTCTTTGAATGTGATGTTTTCTTTGACTTTAAGAGTGATTATTTCTTTTTCTTTCTTCCAGTTAGGACAAGAACGCGAATACGCGGCGTGTTCCCCGTCACAATTCACGCAGTGAGGCGTAGTAACACAGTTATCATATGGGTGGCCGTGGCTACCAC
Organism: Rhipicephalus annulatus; assembly: GCA_013436015.1. Classification (NCBI taxonomy): domain Eukaryota; kingdom Metazoa; phylum Arthropoda; class Arachnida; order Ixodida; family Ixodidae; genus Rhipicephalus; species Rhipicephalus annulatus. Next base: position 1,253,644 of record WOVY01011856.1, on the reverse strand, counting down.
ATCTTGCACAAGTTTCCTGACCCCGGCAGTTCTGCGAGCCATGACCAAATCGTTGACATTTATAACACCGTCTTGGATTGGGAATGTAGGGACGGACAGATAGTTTGATGTAGCCTGTGTCTATAGATGAAGGCAGTGTGCTAGATGCGAAGGTGAGTATTAAATGTTTGGTAGGTATTTCTTTGTTGTCTCGTCTGATGACGATTCGTTTCACATCTGTGACATTTTGCTCTTTCCACCCTTCAAGCAGTTCCTGTTCAGACATTTCAAGAAGGTCTGCTTCTGAAACAACTCCGCGTGTGATGTTCATTGATCTTTGAGGTGAAACAGATACTGGGATATTACCAAATGCTACGAGACTGCCAAGTTTTTCATAGTGGTGTTTTTCAGGCAGCTCAAGGAGAAGGTCTCCGCTAGCCATCTTTGTAACTTTGTATCCTGGGCCAAAGACCTCAGTCAGAGATTTAGCAACAAGAAATGGAGATATGGCTCTGGCTTGTTTTGTTGGTTTTTCGCTGTGCACAACATGAAACTTGGGAAAGCATTGTCTGGGTTGGCTGGAAATTGATATGTCATCGGTGCGTCCCCTCTAGGGCGGAAGACAATTTAGGAGACGGGGAAATGCAGGTGTTCCCATAGTATTTTACTTTTTGTTCGGCAGCAATGGCGACCACCCACCATGGAGTCCAACCAGGGGACGCTGAAGCATTTATTAGCATAAGGCTGCAGACGCCAGCCGTACATTGCCACTATAACCAAATATCACTACTCAAGGTTGAGTAATTACACAAGGTTAACCCTTGCCGCCAGGAAAAATCGGAAGTAAATGGAAGAGAGAAGATGACAGGACAGATTTAAAGACGAGAAAAGACTAAGATGTAGGAACAGAGAGATAGGAAAAGGCGACTGCCGATTTCCTCTGGGTAGGTCAGCCCAGGGGTGCCGTCTACGTGAAGCCGGGGCCAAAGAGGTGTGTTGCCTCTGCCGGGGGCCTTAAAGGTCCAATCACCCAGCTTTGGCTCAGCCCCCAGGATCCCCTTTTCCCCGGACACGGCAAAGCCACGCACGGCTAGGCGTGGGAGGGAGTAGAAACTCCCCCGTTAGCTCGGGTCCGTGGTGTCGCTACACACCAAACGCCTACTTGCGCAAGCGCCCCTGCGGGAGTGTAAGCATGCCTTCGATAAGTCGGAAGTGTGTGGTGTAATTCAATTTTTTCTGACGATGAGCCGTGCAGTGCAGCTGAAATTTATCAAATAATGAGCACTATGTACAGCGAAACATTCAATGCATTCCAGCCCACTGAATAGTATAGAAAATTAGAAGCATGATGCACAACGGTTCACAATGCACACCAACTGGGAATGAAGCAAAGGTAAAACGGTTATCTTGTTGGCTGAATGGATCAGGTGATTCAGAAAAATTATTGGGTCGCAGTTTTTGGGCTGATAAATTTATTACCAACAATATTGCAGCCAGCTCAATACACCCCGGATGGCATACAATGATTGCACACAGAATGACTACAGTGCCGCAAAATGCGTGCCAAGTCAGTTCCTAAAATGCTGAATGGCCATAAAACACATGTCAAATGGGTGCCACTTCGACATTTTTCTAGCACTACCATGTTGTTTTTGACTCTTCTTTGAACAGAAGACACAAAAACTACAAGCATTCGGTCTACTTCAAAACTGAATAAATGAAGGTTCAATACAAACAGTTGAGGCATTCCGAAGAGCGCAAAGAAATTCTAGTGAACCTTCTTCAAGAAGTGCATGGCTGCTGTGTTAAGGGAGAGAAATGGTGGTGTTCCCTTGGTAGAATAGGTGAGGTGCTAACCCTTAAAGGCTCATGAGATTCGCCGTCTGCATCGGCTTCCAGTTCAAGATATCCGTGGCACGTTGTGTTCGCTAACCGCGTTTTCGCAGCTGTACACACGGCTTCATTTCAATTGTGTTGCCGTTTAGTCACTCCCCCAAACATAGTTGGTCGTGCTGCCATTGAAAATAGCACTAAAGGAGAAAAGATGCTGAGATTCCCTCGGAATGAATATAAAAAATTGAAGTGGGTTTTGTGGAGTGCCATTGTGAGTGGTATAGCCTTTGGCTGCCTAGCATCAGTTGGCTAATATTTATAACAAATTGATGGTTTTGTTTGACACATTTGGTCTTAACGAACAGGCGTTCTCAGCAAAGATTCATGGCAGGTTGACTATGTGCCATGAAAAATTTGGCACGATGACAGAGGAACTGAGGCGTCTAAACTGAAGTACGAAAGGCATTTGGATGTGTAGTTTTTTATCAGCACACCTAGAATCATTGCAGCTACGACAAGCATGCGTTATTTGCGCTAAAACACAAGGTCGTCACGCACCGTGCAGCTATCTTTGAGCTTGATACCGAAAATAGCGTGACAGAGCAGCCAACAGCCGCACGACATCAGGCCAGGGGCGACACCGTGGAATCCACAAACAAAGCATTTATCAATGACTTCCATTGCAGCAATGCATACACACTCAGCAGTGGTTCAGAAGGCGACGACCCCACACCAGTTGGAGAAAATGACGTGTCAGTAACGCTATGTAGACAAGAAAAAGTGCCCCACTATTCTACCTATAGAACAGGTATACAGTGTGCTGCTGGTAATTTCAACTGTTCCTCCAAGCATTTATTTCGTAGTAGTCAATTTAATCATACGAGATCTGGTGCACTTGCGAGCCTAAAAGATAACTAGGCTTAACAAACACGGTGCCTGACTATGAGCTGAGCGTCGTCTCGACCAGGTTGTTCACCAACGCGATGTAATACGAAAGCGCCAAACAAGCTCGACTTTACTAGAAAAAAGTTACCGCGAACAAATTTTGCGTTCAAAGCTTTTTAAGCACTGCATTTTAGTCGATGTCATTCAGAAACAATTGAATATTTTGCCAAGCAGACCCCACTGAACATGTAGTTTTAGTGACATATGTCACCCATTGCACACGGTGAACATTGTTAAGATACTGTATACCCAAAATTTTGAGACAGTGACAGAGTGGGGCTACTGCTAATGCTAAAACAGCTGAGGGCCCTCATTGAAGGAAACAAGTAAATTTAGGCACATTAGTTGGCCGTCTGCATTATTATACAAGTGTAAAATTAGTTGGAAAACGTGACAACTAAGGCCACGCAACATATTACTTCTAAAAAAGGAGAATTGTGATAGCACGTGCAGTGTTTGCCACTTCAACTAAATTAGTATTTGGCAATCACAGCACATGCTTCTCTTTCTTGGCTAGTCGTTGGTGCGGCCGTGCTAACGTGTGCTAGAAATTCACAGCATACGCGTTGGGTTACCATGAATAAAACAAGCGACACCTATACAAGGCTTATACCCAAGGAATGACGCAGCCGACGGAGAGTCGTTGAACCGGTAACCGATGCGCACTGTGTGCATCCCATGAGCCTTTGGAAGTTTATGCCTCCCCTATTCATGAGACATGGCATGACCCTCACTGCAGCACAGAAGGTGTAACTCTCAAATGCCAACCGAATGCAATCAGGAATAAGGGAAAAGAGATGTCGTCATCAGACACTCTTTTTTAAGGCAACACTGGGCTGCAGAGGAAGCAGTGGGAAGTTTTCAGTGGCCCATCACCATACAGATTCGACTTAGTTATCTTTGATTACCCTGTTTTCGCTAACATGAAATGCTGGCTTGAAAGCATGTGCTTTCACCCAGTCCTGTACTTCGCCCTGCTGCTTGCTGCAGACTGCCTCACAGAACTTCTAGATAGAGAGTATAGAAAAGTCACAATGTAGAAAGTTCTGATGAAGCCCTTGATCAACACTCCTTGTGCTCAATACTAAATCACTGAAACTCTTACATTACTGAGTGACAAGCGTGGTTGCTAAGTATTGGTCCAGGTCTTTTTTCTTCGTAAACATCATCCTGGCAAAACTAACGTGTTTGCATGTGGTGTCAGTATTGTTATCAAGCATTTCTGCACCATTCTCCTCTCTCGTAATCCTCTTGGGCCATGCTGGCCTGCAGTATTGCGAAATAAATTATTGATTGAGTTGGTGCTACACACTGACAATCACCTCCCTCGAAAAGGCAGATACGTAGAGAAGTGGCTGCTATATTTGTACCTAAACTTTTGACATCAAGCAGTCCTAATTTTCACTCTGTTTTACTCTGCGACCAAACGAAAGATTAAAAAAATGTAATGCCGGATGAATAACCCTCGCCTAGAAAATTAGCGCTAATGTACTTGAATTAGCGACTACTGTGTAGATGTGGGGCTTGAGAAAGCAACCAGGCATGACACTGAAAGTTCGCATTTTGTATATGCTAAAACTAGTTTAACTATTGAATCATATTTACCTTCCAAGTTCTGACGTTCTTTTCACAGTCATTCTGGTAGAAAAGATTGTTATGCACGGCTGGTTGTTTTTTCCCCATCTGCACGAGATCATTTAGTATAGTTATACCAGAGAACACATAAAATTGGTGAGCAGGCTGCTATAAATTAACCACACAGAAATGAAAATCTACATTGTGTGACTATTACAGACAAACATTAGGTAAGTTCAACCAACTGCAGGTTAGTCATGACGAATAGCGGCGTAGCTGTGTTCAATAAATATTTTAAACTTTAACATTGTCACACTGGACATTTTTGCGCCCTCAGGGCTTATTCGAATATGTTTTTTATAGCAATCAACGGTGGCTGCTACAAATTATGTCGCAGTGCAGCCGCACATATTAGAGACATTATAATCCGGATCGGTCGTGATTGCAATCGAAACATTTGATAGGACAACAGGGTGCGGTATCGGGTGCAGCACGCCAACAGACACAAAACATACACAAAATATGGCACGTAAAATAAAACACGCACACGCTGAAATATGTTTTTGTTATGTCTTCCTTTTTCTACCTAAACGCCTAAACGCAAGCCAGCGAAAACATCATGAAAAATAAACTCCCACTCACTTCAAAGAAGGCAGGCATCCCTGTGAAAGCAGCTCTGTAGATGTCCTTACCCGGCTTATTTCGCCAATAAACGCCTTTTTTGCCATAATGACGACACTGAGCGAAATGAAGTCTTTCATGAGGTTGTCCACAAGGACGCGCTAACGATCTCCACAAACGACGAACGTGACTTTTGGCGCACCCCACATTTCGAATGACTCTTAGTGATTATACTGAACCACATCTTTTTCACACCTGCCCCACAGATCAAAGAGGTATAGAGGCTGCACAAAGCAAAAGCAAAAGCCTGGTGGCACAAAGCATTTCGGGAAGCCCGATATCACAATATTAACATCTAAATGACTCCAAAATAAGCTTGTCTTTGCCTCTCAGACTTAACCGACTCTCCCGAATTTCACACAAAAAAGAAAAGATCAAAGCTGCCGAATGCGACAAAACTCATTCACCCAATTCAAAATTCATAAACCCACGTTCTTTTGCACGCGTAAAAATGCCTGCAGTAAGTTTGACTGGTCTTCAGGCATTTACTTTCATTGTGCACGCTACCGAATATTGTATCTTCTCTTTCACAGTGTGGTTGTCAGGAGTGGTTGACGTAAACATCCGGTCGCGCGAAATCGTAAGTGGCAGCTAAGCACTCTGTGATAATCCCGTTGATTCTCATTGACACAGTAACAAACTGGACCTACCTAGAGCAGGGAGCGTGTGAAAAACAAGCTTTTATGAGCTTCACTATGCTTTCGAGATGATTACTGTTCAGCAGCATGCCATGAAAGCATAACTTAACTGGCGTACATAAGCACACATATACACCAAAAAAAACGTAACCAGTACACCCAACTTGAAGGAAACAAAAAAAAACAAATCAAAGATGGAATTGATCTGTGGTACTCTAGATTACCAACAAAACCATAAAGCGCAAACTCTCAAGATGTTCATCATTTTTGTTCAAAACACAGGGTAATGATAGAGATATTCTCATCTGGGCCCCGTATTAGTGTGTGCTGTTTGAAGCTGTCTCACGAGCTGTAGGTGTTACAGATGAGCATTCAGCTGACCTTGCTATATCTGTAAGCATTATTATACTTCTTATCTCGTATATGCATATGTCAGTACTCAGCATAAGTGATAAATGTAAAAACAGTTAGGCTGTGGAGACAAATTATTTTTGGCTAAGTTGTAAATGATGCATAAAGGTTTTTTAATGACGTGAAGCTTCTGTAAAGCGCGGCTAGTAGAAAGAACGTAATTACTGATGATTGATTTGTGGGGTTTAACGTCACAAAACCACCATAAGAGACGCCGTAATGGAGGGCTCTGAAAATTTTGACCACCTGGGGTTGTTTAACGTACACCAAAATCTGAGTACACGGGCCGGCAATGCAGCCGCCACAGCCGGGATTTGATCCCATGACCTGGGGGTCAGGAGCCGAGTACCTTAGCCACTAGACCACCATGGCGGGGCTTTAATTAATTCAGTATAGAGACAAATGAAACATAAGACATCCTAGTGTACGTGACTGGCCTGCACATGCCCCAGCAACTTTTCTGTTAAACAATTACATGAAGTTTGAAATGGCTGGCATTTGTATGTTTTTAGAGCTTAAAGTCAGTGATTTTTGTGGCATAACATGCTTCACTTCGTGGGCAAAAAGTTATCCTATTTGTACTAGCCACAATGATTTCTAGTGCACGTTTTCCCGTCACGTACCATTCACTAATAAAAATATCCTACGAATATTAAGAGACTACTTAAAGCGATAATGATGGTACATTCTAGTGGTTCAAAGGAAACTCAAGCCAAAGAGCGCCAAACACAGGGTTTTTTGTCGATTTAATTATAAAAAGTCTACTCAGGTTGGCAAGAATAAAAGAGTGGTGCATAAGGCTTAAACGTAGGTGTAGTGACTATGTGTGATGAGTTTAAAACGGGCTAAGCCTATGGGTTTTGCAAAGTCACGCAGTGTCGACAACGGTCCTTGTCAGGACAAGGAGTGCGTGCTACATTACATTTGATAAAAAGTCTCAGCAGTTCCCTCAGGATTGAGAGGAGGATGAGATTAGTGAGAATATGTTATAAAATGTAGGAAGCCTACACTAGCTAAGAACTTTAACATGTCTTTTGGGGGAAACATGGAATCATCACCAAGAAAAAAATTGCAGGTCAGGCGCAATATGGCACACGCGCAGCTTTGAGAAGGGACCCAGTCTTTCCGGTTCGAGGTACGGACGATAATTACAACATGAACGACAGACAGCGCATCACCGCATTTGGCCTAATGTGGTGCTGCAGAGTTGTTTAAAAGGTGTGAGTGAGTTGCATCTGTATGACCGATTTTGAGTCTGCACAGTGCAACCTCTTGGTGCCTGTTACGGTTTTCAGTCGCATATTTCCCTATGCTTGGCTTTACTAAGTGCAGTTTGTTGGCATTTGCTGCGTTCCATTCCTCTTGCCATTGTCTACACTTTCGGGTTCTGATGAGTGGCCTGAGGTCTTCATACGGGATGATATTTACGTCGGCTGATGGGCATAGTGCAGCTGACTTCGCAAGTCGGTCTGCTATCTCATTGCCAGCTATGTTGCAGTGTCCCGGAATCCAGCATAACGTGATATTGAGCGTAGCTGCTGGATTCCGGGACACTGCAACATAGCTGGCTGACATGATGCATTTCAGAAGAGTATTAGTACCCGGCTTTTTTGTGTATCTTGGTAGAGGACAGCACAGCCACTGCACTGAAAGCCTATGTATATGATGGAGGCTGCTTCTTTCTCCTTTAAAATGGCCTTACAGCTAAAAGTTCGCCAAAGCATTTTGCAGTAATAAACTGGTATGTTTGTTCTTTGTTCTAGATTCAGAAAACATGAGACCACGTGCGGCGCGTGTGACTGCAGAGGACTTGGAGGCAACAGTGTAATACTCAGCGCACCTGTATTTGGCCTGCAAGTGCATAAAATGCTAATCGATGGCGACTGGGAGGCCATGCTTTCCTACGTCTAGGAATGACAAGTCACAATTGATAGCCCACATTTCCCACGGCACCACAAGGTCCTGGTGAGAGCTTAGTTGAAGATTGGAGACCGGTATATGCAGCTTTTCAAGCTGTGAGGCCACTCTGAGGAGATACAATAGCGTAGCTGATAGTCGCCTAAAAAACAGGTGGGCATTTTATGTATCCTGCAATAGCGCATGAGATGGGTGGTCGACATGGGAAAGCACTTTAATGGCATACGTGACACTTGTGAACTCACGTCGTCGTTCTAGTGACCACCAGTCTATCTGAACATGCAGAGTGGCTGTTGCGCTGGTCCGGAAAGCACTACTAGCCAGCCGAAGCCCAAGGTGGTACACTGGGTCAAGCATCTTCAATGCAGACCTTGACGCTGACTAGGAAACCACTGAGCCATAATAGATACGTGATAGCACTACACTGCTTAGAAGGTTCGGTAGACAGACACGGTCTGTGCCTTATGACTGATGCGAGAGAATCTTGAGCAGGTTTAATGTTTTCAAGCATTTAAGTCATAGCTGTTTGCTATGTGTAACGAAGCTGAGCTTTTCATTAACCACAACACCTGGAAATTTGTAATGTTGTATTAGTAGCTATGGTTTGTCCAATAATTAAAATGCTGGGGGATGGCCTTATGCCACGTAGTTTTGAAAACAGTAGGCAAACAGACTTGTCACAGTTAAACGTAACACCATCTATGTACAGCTTGAGAGCTTATTTACTTCCAACTGAATCTGAAGGTCACAGATGGCTAGGTTGCACGATTTAAAGCTGATCTGAATGTCATAGATAAATACAGAGTAGGAGTTCGTTTTGTGCAGCACAGTGCTTATTGAGTTGAATTTTACGAGGAATAATGTGCAGCTGAGAACACCGCCTTGGGGGACGCCAATTTGTTGCGTAAAATGCGTTGAAATGGCATTTATAAGATGAACCACAATTGCACGACAAAAAAGGTAGCTTTCAATGATATTCAGTCTATTTCTTGACACTCCAAAAAATTGCAGTTCACGGAGAATGCCATAACGCCATGTCGTGTCATAAGCCTTGTCCTGGTACAAAAATACTGATTGGCAGTGTTATTTATGAATGAAGGCATCCCTGATATAAAATTTGAATGCTACCAGTTGGTCAGTTGTCGACCAGCCAGATCTGAATCTAGCTTGACGATGATCAAGGTGGCCTTGTATTCAAGGTAATACACAAGGTGGTGATTTACCAATTTTGAAGACCTTGCGCAATCAGCTAGTCATTGCGATAGGCCTGTAACTAACAGCAAGTGTGGCTTCTTTTCCTTGTTTAGGGATGGGTATAACTGTGTTTTTCGAAGTCATGGGTAGGCGCCTAGGGGACCATACATTGTTGAAAAGATTGAGAATGACGTCAAGCGTTTTCTTCGTGTTGGTGTTTAAGCATGCCTTAAGTAATCCTGTCTGGGCCTGCCGCTGAGCGGTCGCACGTTGCCAGTGCTGCCTTTATTTCATCTATATAGTGAAGTTGGCATTGTGCCCTCCTGCCGATGGCCTTTTATCACGAAAAGCTTTACGTTTCTTGGCAAGTTTGTATCGCCTAAAAGAGTCTGTATATTGTGCCTAGCTGAAATTACACTCAAAGTGTAAGGCTATGGCATCTGCCTAGTGTTCCAGTGTATCACCAGCAATACTAACAAAGAGAACCGGATGAGTGCCATGACCTTGGAGTGCTATTACTCTGTTGCACACCTTATGTTTGTCAGTGTAAGAGTTACCTGACGAGAGGATGGACTGCCAGCTGTGTCATTTACACTCTCGTCGGACACGTCTACCTTTTGCTTTTGCGCACTTAAAATTCACCAAGTTTTCAGCTGCAGGATACGTGCGGAATTTTTACCATGCTTTATTTTGATTGTCACGAGCATTTTCGCACTCAGCATTTCACCAAGGTCGTCGTTTGTTTCGCGTGTTGTTACATGTATGTGCGATGAATTGCTCTGCGGCCTGCATAATGTGTAGTGTGACCAACGCAATACATTCAATAATGACTAGATTTTCAACTGATGAACGTGACAATTTGGAAAGCTCTCGGAATTTTGTTCAGTACGCATCCTGTTCTCTGAATCTCGTTACATTTCGAGTCATCGTACTCAGATTTCTTGCGTGTTTTAGATCGACAGGAACATGATGACTTCCTTACAGGTTATGAATAACAGCCCCCTCAGTGGTTTCCAAGAGTGAGGGAAAGCCCATAACGAGATCTATTGCTGTATATGAGTTGTGTGCTCCGTTAATGTATGTTGGTTCTTTTTCTATAAATATACAGGAGCCGGAGGACAAGAGGATGCTTTCGATTACGGGCCTCGAGAATTCGTTCTTCGTCATCCCCATAGAGGGTGGTGCGCATTAAAATCTCCAACCGAAAGGAATGCATGCGGAAGCTGGCCGATGAGTGTTTCAAATTATTTAATAGAGAGGTGGGAGTTCGGAGGTATGTATAGTGAACACACGGTTTTTGTTAGTCCGAAAATTATGGTTCATATTACCACTGTCTCTAAGTCAGTAACCAGAGTGAGGATTTGAGCCAGAACTGCTTTCTGCAACACAAAAGCGACACCGCCAATTGATTGGGCAATGCCCTGTCTGTCCTTTTGGTATACCACACATCTTTTAGGGGCGAAGCTCCTTAAAGCAGCACCTGTTCTTCCCTCGTAGTACCAGGCCCCGGAAACTCTCAAGTTCAAGTGACCACCTGTAGGGGGCGAAAAAATCAACCGTGGGACATTTCTGATTCAAACACTCAGAGTGAATCTACTAACCTCTCTCTAAACTTGCACTATTGCACTTTCTTGTAGGAGCGCCCTCGTCGGGGCCAAGTTTTAATATTAAAATGATCAAATACATCCTTGCGCACTGCTACACATAAAAAACAACTTCTTCTTCTCGCAAGTAGTTATTTTAAACATGCGCTGCGTCTTCAGTTTTTTGTAATAGTTTTTGCAACAACTGACTCGAGCTCAACAGCAGCCTATTGACATCATTATCCTTATTTCAAAGTTTGTGGCGGCCAGCGGTTGCGACCATTGCGATCGCAGGTAACGGCTCGCGGTACGTTTGGATGTGTCTCGGAGTGTTTTGTTTCGCGGTAAATATTTGGAGCCTTTGCCGACCGACACGCTCTTTCTCGTTCTGTTTATTTTGACTCGTTCCGATGCTTTCGCGAAAGGAATTCAAGTGACTTCCGGGGAATGAAGCGACCGTTGAAGCTTTCATCGGATGAACACCCATTGCAAGCCCGGGCCGGTGAGTAAAAACCACTTCAGTTTTTAAAGACAGTTGCTTGAGGCGGCAGTTGGTTTATTTCAACATATTGCCACAGTTCGACATTTGCAGAAGATGCATGCAACAATTTGCGTTCAAAAAGCAACCACACAAGGAGCAAGAAAGCCGCGGCATGGAGCGCCATCCAGCACGCGCCACGATGCCACGTCACGGGACCGGCACAAGATTCGAAGTGAAGAGAAAAAGACCGACGAAGTTGAAGACAACGAGCAAAGGGCATTTTGGCTTACATATTTAGTTTTGAGTTACGGGCACAGGTTTGCCCTAAATAAATAATTTGTATAGTACCAGGTGCTATATTTATTGGTCATATTCTGGTGGAGTTGCTTGGTATCATTCCACGCCCACCACAGGCAAGAGAGAGAAGCCCAGATCCCAGCAGATTGAAGCCAGCAGAATTAACACCTGTGCACCAAAGCACAAGTCGCCGACTACGTGGTGAGCAGCCCGAGTTTGGCCCCCTAATTAATCCAGCAAGACCTGTTGAGACCTCAAGCACAAGCGTCAATGTGATGGCCACCCTGTCGATGCCATCTTCATCTCACCTTATTGTAGATTCACCACGTACACCGGAGGTCTTCCATGGTGACACCTTTGAGGATGCTAAGGACTGGCTCGAAGGCTTCGAGCACGTGGTGCGTTTGAATGGCTGGGACGAAGCCCGGAAACTTCGTTACGTTTACGTCGCCCTGCAAGAGTGGGCACATACCTGGTTTGAGAACCACGAAGCGTCCTTGCTATCGTGGGACGACTGACGAGAGCTAATCGCAACCTATCCAAACACGGACCACAAAGAAAAGGCAGAGGCTGCTCTTTAGGCGTGGGACCAACAAAATAACGAGAGCGTGTCGAACACATAGAAGAGTTGTCGCGGCTTTTCCGCCGAGCTAACCAAGACATGGCTGAGGAGAATAAATTGCGGCATCTAATGCGCAGAGTAAAAAAAGACATTTTCGCAGGCCCAGTATGTAATCCACCGCGAACTTTGACGAAGTTCCGGTCCGTAGCAACGACCTGATATGTGGGGTTTAACGTCCCAAAACCACCATATGATTATGAGAGACGCCGTAGTGGAGGGCTTCGGAAATTTCGACCACCTGGGGTTCTTTAACGTGCACCCAAATCTGAGCACACGGGCCTACAACATTTCCGCCTCCATCGGAAATGCAGCCGCCGCAGCCGGGATTCGAACCCGCGACCTGCGGGTCAGTGGCCGAGTACCTTAGCCACTAGACCACCGCGGCGGGGCGTAGCAACGACCTAGTAAAGGACACTACAACAACGTGCGTGACTGTACAATAGTGACTTCGGCGTTTCTTCAGTTATGGTGGAGTCAACGACCCTCCCCACCAACGCCGACGTCCTCCGAGAAATGGTGAGGCATATCGTTAAGGAGGAGCTCCAGAAACTACAACTCACCCAAAGTCCTCCAACAATGCCCTCAATCGCGGAAGTTGTACGTGAAGAAGTGCGGCAAACAATTCTTCAAGCAAGCCTGAGGTTCCCCACCGCACGCAGCCAGAACGTCAGCCACAGCTGTCGTACGCGCAAGTGGTACATCAAGACATCAGATACCCGAACTTTGGACAAGCTCCCGTTATACCACCGACGTTTCCTTGCAGTACGCAACCGCCGATGCCACAAGTTAGACCCCGTAAAAATGATGTATGGGCCACTGCAGAGCGGCAGCCCCTCGGCTACCACTGTGGGAAGGCAGGTCATTCTTATCGGACATGCCACTACCGTCGAGTCGGGCTACGTGGCTTCCCAGTGAATGCAATTTGCCTTCGTAACGATGAGAGCCCTTAAGAAATAAAAAAAAATTATCTTCGTGCTCAGCCTCTCCAAACTCTCAATGACATGAATCGCGGTCGATTGCACCGATGCGCGATAGGTCGCCGAGTCCATGCCCTTTATCTATTTTCCCTAGGCGTCGTTCACCAAGCCCGTGACGAGAAAACTAGAACGAGCGACCTGTGGAGGCAGGACCGCTGATTTTAGGAAAACTGAAAACCCTCCGTCGTTAACCGGATAAAACAACGACGCTGACCCAATAACGGATAAGATGGACAAGTGTAGTAATGGTGACGTGACATCTGAGCTACAAGTCAAAATCTACGACGTCGAGGCCATAGCGTTAATTGACACTGGTGCAGACTACTCTGTAATTAGCAGCATGCTCGCAAAGAAGCTGAAAAAAGTGCTCACTCACTGGACCGGACCGCAGATACGCACCGCCGGAGGGCACTTAGTCAGCCCCGTAGGATTGTGCACAGCGAGAGTGGGAATAAGAGGTCATGTGTACGTCATCCGTTTTATTGTTCTCTCTGAACGTTCCCATGAGGCAATTCTGGGCATGGACTTCCTGCAAGCAAACAGTGCCATCGTCGACTTGCAAAAATCGCAAGTTTCTTTTCCTAGAGAGAACGCTGTTGCCACGTGTCATGTGGGGCAAGGAATCGTTTCGTCTCTTTGTATCGTGGATGAAGGTTTGACAGTGCCGCCACGTAGCAGCGTGACAGTTACCGTGAAAAGCGACGTTTTTCGTTAATATGCCGGGATAGCTGATAGAAATATCGAACTGCTACTCACAAAGGGGATAGGCGTGGCGAGAGGTCTAGTGAGCCGGCGGAATGGGTGTACCGAAGCGCTTCTGACTAACTTTATCAATGGTTTACAGCATGTAGCGAAGGGAGCAGCCATAGCATCACTTCATAACATTGTAGAAGTCTCCGATGTTTGCACCATAAAAAAAGAACCAACAACTTCCTCAACAGAGGACATTGTCCTCCAGAAAATAGATATTGACCAAGAGCTTTCATCTTTGCCGAAATACCAGATTGTAGAGTTGATAAAAGTATTCACAGAGTGTTTTTCCTCTTCATCGAAAGTCCGACGTACTCCCGTAGCATAACATCGCATTGTAATCGAAGGACATGTTACACCAGTATGTCAGCATTCATATCGACTAGCTCCGAAAGAAAGGGAGGTGATAAAGAAGCAAGTGCAGGAGATGCTCAACGACGATGTCATACAGCCCTCCAAAAGCCCATGGGCATCCCCGGTAGTACTTGTGAAGAAAAAGGACAGCACCATGCGGTTCTGTGTTGACTTCAGAAAACTAAACCTCGTCACGAATTGGGATGTGTACCCACTCCCACGAATCGACGATACGTTACATAAACTGCGCAATGCTCACTTGTTTTCATCGTCGGACCTAGAGAGCGGGTAGTGGCAAATAGAAGGTAACAAACGAGATCGCGAGAAGACGGCGTTTGTGACACCCGACGGACACTGTGAGTTAAAAGTACTCCCATTTGGTTTGTGTTCTGCTCCCGCTACCTTCCAAAGGATGATGGACACTGTGCTCTCCGGCCTCCAATGGCAGTCATGCCTTGTCTGTCTTGATGACGTAATAATTTTTTCCACTAGGCTCGAGCAGCACGTACAGAAATTGTAAACGGTACTGGACGCTATTCGCACGGCTTCACTTACATTCAAACCCGAAAAGTGCCACTTTGGATTCCATGAGCTTCGTTTCCTCGAGCTCATTTTCAGTTCTCATGGTTCCGTCCAGACTCAGATAAGATCACTGAGGTCGATAATTTCCCAAGGCCAAGTGACAAAAAGTCTATGCGACGTTTCCTGGGGCTTTGTGCTTACTATAGGCGCTCCGTTGAAAACTTCTCCAAGATTTCGGAACCACTAACATGGCTTACGAAGGCAGGTGTACCATTCATCTGGCAGCAAGAGCAACAAGACGCTTTCTCTGAGTTACGATGGCGTTTGCAGTCACCACCCATACTCGCCCATTTTGATGAAGATGCCAAAACAGACATTAATACGGACGCCAGCAACGATGGCCTCGGTGCTATTTTTGTTCAGTGGCAGAACGGGGAAGAAAAGTTATTTCTTACGCAAGCCGCACTCTTTCGAAAGCTGAGTATAATTATTCAGCTACAGAAAATGAATGGCTCGCACTTATATGGGCCATCAGTAACTTCCATCTATATTTATACGGTAGATCATTCCGAACCATCAGCGTCCATAATTTATTGTGTTGGCTTGCAAACCTCAAGGCTCCTTCCGGAAGATTTGCTAGATGGAGCCTGTGTCTACAGGAATATGACATCGCCGTAGTATACAAGTCTGGCCACAAGCACAATGACGTGGATTGCTTGTCACCAGCCCCAGTCCAGACCTCATCGCCTGAGCATGAAGAAGATTCCGCATTTCTTGGAGCTGTCAGTGTGTCGCAGATGGCTCATGATCAGTGAATGGTCCCAGAGTTACTTCTGCTCATTCAATACTTAGAGGGGCAGCAAGTAGAAGTACCGCGAGTTTTTGTCCGTAGACTACGTTCTTACTTCCTCCGCAACAACGTTCTCTACAAGAAAAACTTCGAACACCGGTGAAACATTCCTGCTTCTGATACCATCGTCACGGCGAGCGTAATGTTTAGAAGCGTGCCATGATGACCCATCAGCAGGTCACTTGGTCATTAGTAGGACTTTGGCAAGAATCCGCCAGAGATATTACTGGCCAAAATTGATCGATTCAGTACACCACTATATAAGATCATGCCGAGAATGCCAAAGACGCAAAGTGCCACCGCTAAAGCCAGCAGGTCTTTTGAAACCAATAGAGCCACCGAAAGTCCCATTTGAACAGGTCGGAATGAATTTGCTAGGACTATTTTTATGTCATCGTTCGAGAAGCGCTGGATAGTTGAAGCGACCGACTACAGGACCCGGTATGCCGAGATGTCATCTCTCACAAAAGGAACGGCAAATGAATTCGCTCAGTTTTCGTGACCCAGATAGTGCTGCAACAGGGCGCACCTAAATTCTTATAACTGACAAAGAAACTGTGTTCACTGCTAGGCTAGTTCACTGCGATACCATAGAACTACAGCGTTCCATCCGCAAACTAACGGTTAAACTGAAAGGCTGAAAAGGACGCTTTCTGACAAGATCGCGATGTATGTGGACGTCGAGCATCGGACTTGGGGCACCATATTACCGTATGCTACATTTGCATACAATACCGCAGTACAAGAGACAACCCAATTAACGCCATTTCATTATGTTTATGATCGGACAGTAATAACGACATTAGACGTGATGCTGCCTGTCAACAGCATGAATGAAGAGGCTTATGCAGCGTTATTTTGGACCTTACAGGGTTCTTCGTCAGCTAAGCTCATCAAACTACGAAGTGATCCCTGAAGGTCAAGTATGCAGTACACGACGCAAGAATGTCCCGGAAGTTGTACATGTAGTACGGATAAAACCGTACTACTACAGGAACTGAACAAGCGAACTGAAGTCGTCAAACTCAAGGACAAGTCTTATTGTTTACAAACTGTAAGCCAGCTGTACGTATTGGGGCGATGCGTGCTAGGAGGGGGACTAATTGCACAGTTCGACATTCGCAGAAGACGCGTGCAACGATTTGCGTTCTAAAAGCCACCACACAGCAAGACAGCCGCGCCATCTAACGCTATCCTGCGCGCGCCACGATGCTACGCCACGGGACCGGCACGAGACTCGAAGTGAAGAGGAAGAGACCAACGAAGTTGAAGACATCGAGCAAGAGGCACTTTGGCTGACCATTTAGTTTTGAGTTATGGGCACAGGTTCGCCCTAATGAAATAGTTTGTATAGTACTAGGTGCTTTATTTATTGGTAACAACCTGTAGTTTTTGCTAATGACTGCGTAGGCGTCACACGGTGGCAACGCAATGCAAAATTAAATTTTAAATTTGTTTAGCGTCTCAATGTGTAATCAAAAAAACGTGTGTTACTTGCGGCGTGGCTTCGCGTGGGAACGACTCGCTGACTCAATAGTTAATTCTGAAATTTTATCTCCAGGTAACAACAACCAGGCCGTTGCGACGAAAGAAAGGAAATAAATCACTGTCGCCTCGCATGTGTCTTCTTAGCTAGTCCATATATTAGTGTAGTAAACCTACTAGTTATTACTTTACTGCAGTCACGTTTGAGAAACATCACATAATTATGGGTCTGGTTTTGCTATAGTGTGACAAAGGAAGCGTCACATAAATGAGAAATACTTCTTTTTCTGCCACAGCCTCCTGGCCCACCTGACATGGAAGCAGCTGTGTACAATGGGCAAGAAAACTGCTACGTGACATGCCTTGTGAAGAAGCAGCCCTAAATGATACACGTGGTATGAGGTACCATTACATATGCGTATAAAATACTGCTGTTTACTAGTTACTGAGTTAATTTGTTTACTTTGGAAAACGTCATGCATTGATTATGCAGAGATTTCATGCAGTGATATCTGGTGATGTCACTTGTTTTTCCAGACTGCCATGCAACGACAGTATGACTACCCCCAAATGTCAACTCTGCAAGCACGTTGAAACATCAGAATGTCTACTACAACAGGTCATCTCGAACCTCACACATATAATGCTGTATCTGTCAATGTTTTACCGCGCATATCGTGGAGGGGTGCTTTAGATTGGCCACAAGCATTAGCTGCCTACCATCGCATGGAAACTTCACTTTAATAATGTTGAAACTGTAACATTATTAGTTAGATTGTGAGACACTGCTGAGCCTAACAACATAATTTTATCCCAGCCACAGTGGCCATATTTGATGGGGGTGAAACGCTAAGACGCTTGTGTGCTTAAGGGTTTCTGCAATTGGCCTGCACCTCATGATCCATTTTACAAACTGCTGCACCTCACCATTCGTATCAGGGGCGCAGCAAAGACATCTTCCAAATTGTGCCGTTCATTTCAAAAAGTGCCACAGAGCGCCGGCCTGGTGAGGCAAAAGCTCCGATCCAATCATGTTTCGTAAAATAGCATTGTCTGAGCTGGGTGACCGCGAGACTGCGCTTTGATCAGGAGCAGATACAGCCGCAACACTAACATCGTCCTCTGTTATGGCAGTTAGCTGGGCTAGGCACATGCGACAGGGCAACACTTGAGGGGTGAAACCATAGTTAAGGAGCAGAAGGAACACACATTTATCCGTTATAGTCGCGGTGCTATGGGGCACAGTAGCACTGCGCGTGAGCTAGACATCAAGAATCAGCATAACGATATAATCACCGTCAGTAACAGGAGGGGCCGACGACAAAGACACGTACGTGACGGCTCGAGGTGGCAGGCGAACGAAATTAGTTGGGCTCAAGCAGCTGGTGGGCTTTGCAGAGTAGTCCGTAAAGATAGGAAGTTCAAGGCTGAGGGTACTAGACCAACAGTCAACTAAGGCGGAGTGTGCCGAAAGGAAATCAAGGCCAAGTATGAGGTCGTGAGGACAACAGGCTAGCACGGCAAAAAGGACCACGGCGTGACGACAGGCAATGCTGACATGAGCAGTGCACATTCCGATTACTGGTACAGTACCGATATCGGCAACACGTATTGCCTGCGTGGTACATGGCGTCATAACCTCTTGCAAGCGCCGGCGTCAAGAAGCGCTCATAATAGACATATGCGCACCTTTGTCAATGAGGGTGGTCACAGGAACATGGTCAACTTGTACTACAAGCAGAGTATGGTGCGTGGGAAGCGTCAGTAGAGGATTTTCGGTGGTCATTAGTATTACAGCCTCACCTCTACAAGCAGCAATATCTAGTTTTCGTGCTGCGGTCGTCCAGAGAAGCCCGGCAAGGAAAAGTGCCGAGGTGGCGGAGAGCGATATTGGTGACGTAGCGGCGACGGGGAGCGGGAGTGGCGTTGACCGGACAAAGGGGCGTCATTGGAAGGCTTGTAAGATGACGACGAATAGAAATTGAAGGGTGCGGCGACTGAACGTCGAGGGGTCGTCGGGTGCATGTGCGCAAAGATAGAGAAGGTCTGACGTTGTTGGTTTGACTAAATGCGGCGGTAACAGCGAGAAACGTGTCCAGGCTGGTGGCAGCAAAAACAAATAAGCCGGTAGTTGGGTCTTCGCCATTCAGAAGGGTTAGGGAAGGCTATTGTTGGGGGTAAATGGCAAGCGTGTCCTGGGGAGTAAGACGGCACTTCAGGGCGAGTCAAGGGACATGCTGATGGAAGGTCGAGGTTCGCAAACTCCTGCCTCACAACAGCTTGTATTAACGCCACTGACGACTGTTGTTGGTCAGAGGCAAGTGTTGCAAAAACAGGTGGCTGAAGAGGAGCCAGACAGGCGGCTTCGATTTCCCGACGAACAATGCGCGCGACGTTGTCATACGTGGGGGACCGGCAAGCAACTTCACATGAATAGGTTGGGGCCATGGTGGGCAGCCAGTTGAATCGCTGAGTAATGCGGCGCTCTAGGCTTCTTCGAACCGCCGGCAAAAAATAAAATGAATTATGTAAAGAGGTTTATTGAACAAACTGAACAAGCGGGTGGTAGCTCGATAGAAACGCAGGTGGAGCCAGATGACGTAGCTCGATCACCGATCTCGCGCATTTTTCTTGTGTTGATGATAGTTGAGCTGATGGTACCTACGTCTTTCTTATTCACTATAATTACCCACGGCGAGAAAGTTGAAATCATCCTGGTGATCTAACACGTTAGGACAAGCGGGTCAAAGTAGGGCTTGGGACGGTTTACGCGAATAATATCACGTTCACGCCGACGACGATGACTCGGTTGAGTGAGGGGTTCAATGGCGTAGTTCACGGGTGAGGTACGCTTGATCGCGCGGTAGGGGCCATGGTAATTAGAGAGTAGCTTTGGTGATGCACCAGGGGCGTAGAGCGGTACATGCAGCCTTACAAGTGCTCCAGGAACAAAAGTTGGTACAGAATGATAGTCGTCGTCATGTGCCTTCTTCTGGCACACTTGATCGGCTATATTAAGCCGTTTGGCTAGCTTGCGGCACTTTTCTGCGTAACGAGCGGCTTTCGAGACAGGCGTGCATTTGGAGTGATCTGGCGAGTATGGCAGTAAAGTGTCGATAGTGTGCGATGGTTGGCAACTGTATAGAAGGAAAAATGGGAAAAATGCGGTAATGACTTGCGTAGCGGTGTTATACGCCTACGTCACAAATGGAAGAACGAGGTCTCAGTTTGTTTGATCAGAAGCGACATGCGTTGCGAGCATGTCCCCAAGAATATAATTAAACCGCTCAGTCAGACCATTCGTCTGTGGGTGGTAGGCCGTACTTTTCCCGTGTACAATATGGCACTGTTGATGAAGTGCTTGGATTACATCGGAGAGAAAAACACGCCCTCGGTCACTGAGAAAATCGCGAGGAGAACCATGACGAAGCACAAAACAATCGAGTATGAAAGTTGCGACGTCGTGTGCTGCAGCTGTGGGTAGAGCAGCAGTTTCAGCGTACCATGTAAGAGAATCCACAGCCACGATAACCCATCGCTTGCTTGCCGTTGTCAATGGTAATGGTCCATAGAGGTCGATTCCTGCACGGTTGAATGGGCGGTCTGGGCATGGAAGTGGCTGCAATGAACCTGTTGCAGGATGTGGCGGGTTTTTCCGCTGCTAACATTCGTGGCAGCCGCCAATGAACTGGTGGACGAAGGTAAACATTTCACGCCAGTAATACCTTTTTCGTAGGCGCTCGTAGACCTTGAAAACACCGCCGTGAGCACAATGCGGGTCAGAATAAAACGACGCGAAGATAGTAGAGCGCAGCATTCGGGAAATGACTAGTAGCCATTTCCTACCATCTGCTGAAGAGTTGCGCTGGTACGAAAGGCCATCCCAAATACTGAAGTGTGGAGCCTGGTGGCGCAAGGTTCGAGTGGTTGAAAGTGTCAGTGCCTCGGATAACGCGTCGATAAGCGAAGCAATCCAAGAGTCATTGCGTTGTGCAGAAAAGATGGTGTCCTCGTCAAGAGCTGACAAAGTATTGTGCGAGGAAACAGTTGCAATGGTTGGGGATAGGGGAGATCGCAATAGTGCATAAGCATCGGTATGCTTGCGGCCGGAACGATATACAACGCGGATGTCATATTCTTGAAGCCGAAGTGCCCAACGGGCAAGGCGACCCGATGGAGCCTTGAGCGAAGACAACCAGCATAATGCGTGGTGGTCCGTTACTACATCAAAAGTACGGCCATAAAGGTATGGGCGGAACTTGACAAGTGCTCATACTATCGCCAAGCATTCCTTCTCGGTAACGCTGCAGTTCGATTCAGCCTTGGTGAGAGTTCTGCTGGCGTAAGCGACGACATACTCGGTGAATCCAGGCTTGCGTTGCGCGAAAACCGCACTGAGACCGACACTACTGGCGTCAGTGTGGACCTCAGTTGCCGCTGTAGTATCATAGCGACGCAGTATTGGTGGTGAAGTGAGGAGATTAAGAGTACAGAAGGCTTGGTCACACTCAGAAGACCATGACGAAAGATTAGTGGCGCTGCCTAGATATTCGGTCGAAGGCGCGGTGATAGAGGAGAAGTTTCGCACGAATCGGCGAAAGTAGGAGCATAACCCCACGAAGCTCCGTAACTGCTTCATGGTCGTTGGTTTGGAGAAGTCGGCGAAAGCAGGTAATTTTGCCGGGTCTGGAAGTACACCGTCTTTTGATACGACGTGCCCAAGAATCATAAGTTGCCGAGCAGCAAAGTGGCACTTTTTGAGGTTGCGTTGAAGCTGAGCATTCTTCGGGCACGTGAGGACGTGTTTCAGGCGCTCGAAGTGTGTCGCAAAATCTGGCGCAAAAATTACAGTATAGTCGGGATAGGAGAGACATATTTGCCACGTCAAACCACGAAGAAGCGAGTCCATCCGGCGCTCGAAGGTGGCAGGTGCATTGCAGAGGCCGAAGGGCATGACAATAAACTCATATAGACCATCGGGTGTCATAAAGGGTGTATTTGGTCGATCGGCTTCTGCAAGGGGGACCTGCTAGCACCCTGAGCGCAAATCTATAATGAAAAAAAAAAACTCGGCATTTTGTAAAGTATCAAGGGCATCGTCAATCCTGGGTAAAGGATACATGTCTTTTCGAGTGATCTTATTTAGGCGCCGGTAATCCACGCATAAGCGAACGGAACCATCCTTTTTTTAACGAGCACTACAGGTGAGGCCCATGGACTTTGTGAAGGTTGAATGACGCCGCGTTGCAGCATATCGTTTACCTGTCCGGTAATAACTTGGCGTTCCACCGCAGAAACACGATATGGTCGCAGTCGTAGTGGCGCATGGGAGCCGGTATCGATGTAACGTAGAGTGGCAGAAGTGCAGCCAAGTGAAGATTGAACAACATCGTAAGATTCGCGGTACTGGTACAGCAGTTGGAGGAGTTCAGATTGTTCAGATGGTGACAGTTCATCTGCGATAGCGGAATCGAACACTTTCGAAGCCTGTAGATCAGAGTGAATAATAGCACTGACGGCGGCGAGGTCATTTCGCGATGATTTTTGTGGCACGGTAAAAATTTGTCTGTTAGCAATGGGCTGTATACATCCAAGTGATTCTCCTCTAAACAGTTTGATGGTATGCGGAAAGGGATTGGTAAGGCAGATAGCACTGGCTCCTTTATGAATTGAGAGGGCTTAGTAAGAGAGCAGAAGTGGTTTCCGACTCAGAAAGAGGCTTGATGGCTCAAAAAATGCGACTTCATCACGCATTCCGTCGGAGACCACAGGGAGCAAAACAGCTGTTGTCGGTGGAATGTCGGTATCTTTGACAACTAGCTTGTGCGCGGCTCCATTCGTGTGGTCGTACGGCTGGTTGAAAAACGAAAGCAGTTCAAGTTTGGAATGGGCACAATCTATAGAGCGTGATTATGCGATAGTAAATCCCAGCCAAGTAAAATGTCATGCGAGCAGGGGGAAAGGACGATAAACTCAACAATGTAGTGGTCCTCCGCAATTGTGAGTCGGGCAGTGCAGGCGGCTATAGGTCGAACAGGTTCTCCATTTTCTGCACGTAGAGACATCATATCAAGCGGCGTGATCATCTTTCGGAGCTTGCGGCAAAGTTTGGCGTCTATAACAGACACAGCGGCACCGGTATCTACGAAAACGTATGCATGGGCGCCGTCTAGAAAAACTTCGACGATATTTGATATTTGGTGGCAAAGTGCAAGGACTTTAACGTTTCGATAGCGCAGCTCTTGCCTCCTGAACTGCGACGGCTAGTTTCCCTCATTTTGAGGGGGTGGTCGCGGACGCATGGGTGACAAGGAGCGACGATTGAGTGAAGGTGAACGACAAGACGAAGTTGCCGGATAGTCACGGGAAGACGTGCTTGACTGATGATTCGAACTTTCATAAGCAATAGGGGGTCGTCCCATGTAGTTGCTCTGTGATGGGGCGTTTGTGTAGCCAGGCACGCGACGACGGCAGTATCTGGAGATATGGCCTGGGCCGCCGCATGCAAAACAGAACGGCCGGTTATCACGCGTTTGCCAGGCATTTGCAGCGAGGGGCGCCGCCCACGCGACATACGTCAGAGTCGAGTCTGTGGTAGCGAGGGGAGGGGCCCATGCAATGGAAGACTGAGTAGGAGCGGTGACATGCGGCAGCCCATTGAACGGCGAGGGCCGGTGTGGCTGCTGCCTCTTTACTGCGTCAGCATAAGTAAGAGGCGCGGTGACAGCTTGCTGCTGAAGGGGCACCGGAATAGCCTCGGCAATCTTGCACTGAAGCCCCTGTCGTAGCACGGGAACTAAAGGGGTCGGTGGTTGCTCTTGCCGCGGCTGCGGGAGCTCTTGGTGCTGACAAAACGGCAGTAGGAAAGCTGACGTGCAACTACCTCACGCACAAAGTCTTTCATTTGTGCTAGAAGGCGGGAGTGGTCAGGCACGATGCCCAGTGCAGCGAGTGATTGGTTAGGCTGAAATGGTCGACGGGTAGGAGCTCGGTACCGTCGCAATTTGTTGTAGCTCTGGCACAGAGTTACAACTTCAGACATCATACCAGGAGACTTCGCAAGGAGCACTTGAAATACGTTGTCATCGACACCTTTCATAATGTGCTGGATCTTGGCACCTTCGGTCAATGCGGCATCGATGCGCCTGCAGAGATCGAGTATGTATTCGATATAGGCGGTAAACGTTTCACCAGGTTCTTGTGCCCGTGTACGCAGCTGTTGTTCGGCGCGCAACTTCCGCACGGCCAGGCGACCGAAAACCCAGGATATTGCCTGCTTGAAAGCAGCCCAGTTTTTAAACTCGGATACGTGGTTTGTGTACCACAGCTTCGCCAGATAACCCAAGTTAACGTTGACGGTGCTCAACATGGCAGCGTCATTCTACCTGTTTCGTCCGCTGACCTTTTCGTAGGACAACAGCCAGTCCTCGACGTCCTAGTCTTCGGCGCCCGAAACGATAGGGGGGTCTCGCTGGTGAACTGGGCCGGGGCAAGTAGCGACCGCGAGAGGTTGTGTCTGTCGGACAGCGTCAACTTGCACGGCCGATGGCAGGGTGCAGGTTCGGAGTTCCAGGATGTAGGTGATGTAGTTATCCAGCACGATCCACCAAATGTAAAGGGGGTTTATTGAAGGAACGGAGCAAGCGGGTGGTAGCTCGAAAGG
The DNA here is from genome assembly GCA_013436015.1 of Rhipicephalus annulatus. Lineage (NCBI taxonomy): Eukaryota > Metazoa > Arthropoda > Arachnida > Ixodida > Ixodidae > Rhipicephalus > Rhipicephalus annulatus. The sequence continues at coordinate 1,228,887 of WOVY01011856.1, read as the reverse complement.
AATGCAGGCGGACCCAGATGACGGAGCTCGATCGCGGACCTCGTGCCTTTTTCATGTGTTGATCAGAGTTAGGCTGAAGGTATCAACGTCTTTCTTATCCACTATAATTAAACAATTGCCGTCTACCTATTTACTGGCCTTCCTAAACATGAGTGGCTCGAGCGTAAACCACTGGATGGAAAGAGCCTGTGTGGTACTGCATTATGGTAGTGGTTGATTAGCCGCCAACAGGCACGGTGGTGGCTGCGGCACCACTCGGGCCTTTTTCCACCCTATAACTGCGCACGCGTGGGTTTCATTCGGCAATAATTGTCGTGATGAAACTCGGAAAGGTGCCAACTATGGCTGGTGTTACGAGGTCTTTTCTGCTTCGGATGGTTTCCCGAACCAATGCTTACAAAAGGTATTTTTTCCTTCCGGCTGGCCCGGAGAGGGAGCGCATACAGTTCGTCGCCTACGACTGTGTGCTGCATTGATGAACAAGCCCTCACTGACAGAGTCTCGGGCAACAAGGGAGACAGTATAGGGAAGGGGGGATATGAGGTAAGAAGGCGCACAGGCTGGTATTCACAATGCCAACGGCCTATAGGTGGCGCGCCGTGCGATCCACGATTGCTGTGGGATGACGATCAACCCATGAACTCGCCTAGGAAAACATAGGTCGCACGGACGACTCCCTCAAGCTGCTTTCGCCGATACTCTCTGATAGCTGTTCCGGATGATATAATAGTTCGTATTGAATGAACATACCATGCGTTCAGACTTTTGCCTGCGACCAAGCATCTCGCAAGGCTGGGTCTGCTTCCTGAGCCTCACAAAACTCCTGCTGTTTGCTGTTGACTGGCTCGGAACTTTCACTGTTGCTCTCCGCGGTTATGACGCATGCAATCACCTGTTGCTCCTCGCACGCCTCATCTGACAGCTCTGCCATGGCTTTGGTCTCCTCTACTGATCAACACTACTCTGACACTTCCGTTTAACCCTTTCTCCGAGACGCTCTGCGTAATGTTGGACGTGATCTGCACGTCTGTGCCCTCTAACAGCTTATCTGTGATTACACAAAGCACGGCTGACTGTACCACCTCGGACATAACGTGAGGACTTCCTTCAGTAGCTGAGAGTAGCACGTAAGCCAACTCTGCGGCTACCTGTTGCCCGAGCACTCCTGTCAACTTTACCTGTGACTTGTACCATTGTGCTGAGGTACTACTGTCTTTTTAATCACTCTAACTTCTGCTCCTGAGTCTACCAATGACCCATATGAGCTTTTAAGTGTTACTGTTACTAGTGTGAATTGTATCTGTTCCTTGCACTGCCACAACGTGTCTGTGCTGTAGCTATTCCTGAATGCAATGCAGAAGCCGTCACTCTCGTGACCACTGGACCAGTTTGTTGTCGTACTGCTGGCCTAGTGCCTTGCCTTGCTCCTAAGCCCTTATTGGGACAATTCCTGGTAATGTAGTCAGTTTCCTTGCACTCAAAACATTGCCTTTTCTATTTTCTGTCCACGCGTGTTTCCCCGGGTGCTTTAGCTTTTTGCCACTTCTCGAAATGCCCCATCATTTGAGCTGCCTTAAACTTTTCACTTTCGTTAGAGCTTTCCACGAGCCTAGCCACCCCACCGGATAGCAAAAAGGCCCCCTGCTGACTACAAAAAGCTTGCGCTCTCGCTTCCGGGCACATTCATTCAAGCGATCTGCGATAACTAGCTGCTTGAGTTTCTCCAACGTGCTTACCTTCAAACTCTGGACATATTAGTCAAAATAATTACCAAGCCACACAAAGAACTGACCCCAGGGCTCCTTTTCTCTATTTTTGGATCCTGCAAATAGCCTTTTGTACTCCGCCACCGAAAGCCTGAGACCCTCTATAAAACTCGACTAAACCTTATCGCAAGCTTTTTGCAGCTATGCACAGCTGCCCACGTGCCCTTTCGCTCAACTGTGGTAAAAATAGTCCGGCACACTATTCACTCGGAACTTCATAGGCTCCAGCGTTGTCGCAACATACTCGAACCACATTGGCGCAAGTACTTGTTGGTTAGGCATTGATGCCAGTACACCCTTAACAAGCTTGCCGATTTCAGTCACCTGTCTTTCTGTAACCTTCCACCATGCGATACGCTGTCACCACCCTCGTTGGCCTCTGCTTTATTACGGCCTCGTAGCCACTGGCTTTCTATCAACAAGCGCTGCTTCTCCGTTTCTGCCTCAGCAATTTTCAATCGCAGCTGAAGCCGCGCCAGCTGCTATCTCGACGCCGTATTTCATGCACTACTATGACCCCCCGTGCTCCTGTTGGCGACTCCCAATGCTTGCAAGTTTTCTGACCCGTCTCCATTCAATTCCGACATGTTCCTTACTCTGTCTCGCATGTTGTAATTCTTTGTCATAGTTGGGAAGTAAAAACAGCGCAAAAATACGGACAATGACAGATGAAGAGACGACACCGCGCTAAACTCGCAACTTAACTTTATTGAAAGATACATGAACATATATCAAGCATTTGACCCGGTCACGTGGACAACCAAAGGCTTTGCAATAGCCTGCACCCAACAGAAAGTCAAAAGGTGCCCACCTGAAGTAGCCTTGCGGTGCGCTCTTCCTCCTAGGAATCTAGTCGGCTAGCCTTGCTTCATTGATCCTGCAGGGCAGTAGTCATTTGAAGGTGGTTGTCGTCAGTCTCAGCCACTGTCGCTCCCCGATGTCCTCCTCAGTTCAGACATACAGATCCTGCTAAATTGTGCCATTTATATTCCGTTCGGGGTCTTCCACTCATCTGCTGGTAGCGCGTCATTTTCTGCTGCCGCCAAGGAAGCCGAAGACGAGATGTTCATCTGATGGCACCTTAAGGAAACGACCACTCGGGTCATAATTTCAATGGAGACGTTTATTCGTTTCTCTTCTTTGTTGTCTTGTCCCTGCACCCCTTGTTTTTATTCCCTAACCCCCAATTCAAACACTCTTACAATCCATGCGAAACACAGGAATGTCTCTCTCTTCGACTCCCGGTTGGCTGCCGTTGAAAGTGGCAGGCACGAAGTCCTTTCTCCACGGATCTTCTTCGAAGAAGCAGCGCCTCTCGTCACCACTCTACTTCTTTCACTCCGGTTCCCGGAGCGTTCGACGCCCGGCGTCGACGAGCCGTCACAACGCACCTCCCGGGTAGGTCCCGGCAACGCTGGGCTGACAGGCCATCAGTATATTTGGCCCGTGTAGCCGCTGCCACTGGTTTCGGTTGCCTACAGAGGAGCGCGAGTACACCTTCCACAACTTGCAGCCAGACTCGGCTTTCGCCTCTTGTAAGACGCCACCACTATACCCCTTTGGCGAGGTAGGTCTTCGCGTCCTTTATTACCGACAGATAGCCGCCGTTCTACCAATTCAGTGATACCGCTTCCGTTATGGCATGGGCTCTCCGTCAGAGGGGCGAATAACAATATGAAGGTATTTGGCGAACACTCCAAGTTCGAACCCAACAGTCTCATGATAGACAGTTTATTAAAGGCACTGGTGAAATGACTTCTCACCATAAGGCTAAGATAAGAAGAGCTGTAAATACAGTAGAACCTCGAAAACAAAAAGCTGCTGTGGGCATCCAAATTGTGCATCATTTATGAGGCGCTTGAAAGAATCAGCACTTCTCACAAATATAGAACAGAAAGATGTACTTTATACGGAACATTTGTGTGTAGCGCCTGTGTCAACGTCAAAGAGGTATGCATAGCTAGAAGTTTTAGATGCCAAGGAGCACACTAAGACTTGTCATTAGACAAAGCGTGTGTGCCCTTAAAGAAAAAATCTTCTTTGACAGCCCGTAACCCCAGTACAATTATGGCATGGGTTCTCTCATGACAACTGCGTACTGTAGAAAGTATAACTAAGAAGCATTAAGTACACAATCTACCATACCGAGAAAGTACTTTTCCGTTTCCGTTTAGTCTATACTTGACATCATTCGTGTTGCCTGGAACTTTCGGCCGTGTCGAAAGTGGGCAAGCGGCTTAGCAAGCATTAGTTGTATAGAAGCGTGTATTTTCAGCTAAAAAAACGAATACACGTTACGTTTCCAGGCATGTACAAGCATAAGCTCTCTGAACTAGCTCAGTTTGAAATAAAAAATACATTGAATACGCAGTACATTGTCGAAATATTTTTTTACCCTTCAAGGTGTCCTAGTTTGTTATGATGCACGACTGCTGACGCACAAGACGGAGGATCAAATCCTAACTCTGTTTTTAGTGAGGCAGAATGCTCAAGGCGCATGCATTATGTCAAAATTTTTGGAGCTGTTAACCACAGCATCTCTCGTCACGTTGCATTTGAAATACATTAAAATTTCACTTTTAGTTTTTTTACAAAAAATAAATAGTTGAGAGCCTAGAGCACTGGAAATACGATTCAAAGCTCTGGGTCAATCTCATGCTAGTAGTTTGTAGCTGTGTTCAGTAAACCAAATTGCATATATCCATGAAGCCTTCGTGGGCATCGCCTCAACTTGGCAGCAACGAACTGCCCGAGATTCTCCGCCTCGTCGGCAACATGCGACGCAATACTTCAAGCGCCGCTGTTTCATCATCTAATGGCTTCTTGCGTTTGCGCCCACCCTCTGGCTTAGAACTTTCACTGGAAGCAGTTGAAGCGTGAACAGCTGTCCCTGAACGCAATTCTATTCATGTAGTTGATGAGCAAGTTTCTTGTTGCCGAAAATCGCCACGCTGATTTCCGGGCGACAAGCGATCATTTCTAGTTTTCACAAACGGAGGCGGCAGATGAGCCTCCGTGAAAGAAAATCTAGTGTCTCGTCATTGTTGTTAGTCACTGTGGCGAGGAAATCGCGGGAATGCTTTTAGGGCCTAAAATCTCAAATATTTGTATCTTACGCGATGGTACGGACGCAGGCAGCTGCTGCTTTGGCTCTTAGAAAAAAGAAAAAATGGCGAGAGATTGGCATAGCCAAGTCGGCCACTGTCACGTCGTCTCTGTTTCTCTTGCTACACCTTTATTGTCACAATTTCGATTTAGTAACAAACCACCCCGCAATACGCTGGTTGTCTTCGCTTAGGTATCAATCGAGTCGTCTTGCCCATTCGGCTTTTCTGCTTCAAGGATATATCATCCGCGTTATATACCATTCTGGCCACAATTATTTCAATGCTGATGCAGTGCCGTTGTCCCCACTATCCTCAGACATTATAAAACTTCTCGAGGCCATATGTTATCAGGTCGATGACACATCGCTTTTGCACAAAGAATTTACACATAGATTGCTTCACTTCTTGACGCGTCATCCGAGGCACCCACACATCCAACCACTCGAACACTGCGACGCCACCCTTATGAAAAAAATTAATGTCTTTTATAAACATGCTAATGTCATTCGACATCACAATCGTTAAACTGTCTAATATCAGTCTAATGCGTTTTCCTAATGCGTACCTAATGTGAGTCTAGTAGTAATTGACTACCGTTAGTCTATAGATTTATGACATTAGAGTTTCTGATGACTATAGTCTAGCATAAGTCTGCAGAGGCCCGACATGAGAGTTTCTGATGACCATTGGCTAGCGTTAGTCTATAGAGTCCTGACATCAAAATTTCTGATGACCGTTGTCTAGTGCAGTCCCATCGAGCATATGCATTAGGTTGAAATCAAACGTCGCATTGTAGACTAAGGCCCTAAGCCATCAACAGAACTTTTTCTGAAAAGCAAAGCAATAAATTACTTCATTATTAATATGAAAGTGTGCACACATTACAGGATTGTAAAGGAAATACCATCGGACCATTTCCACCAACGAACAGATCATTATTTTGTACATGTCAAAATCTTTCAAGGCCAATAAATAATGCTGCAAGTATATAATGCCTGCATTTGGAAACACGCATTACATTGTCAAGCAATTTAGTTCCGATAGGACAATAAACGGAGCTAGTTCGTCCTTGTTTACAATTCTTGCGAAAGTGCTGTTTTATAAATACAAAGAAAGAAACACCGAATGAGACATTTCCAGGAATAACTGCATTTGTATTTCATTTTCTACTTTGCACTGATGATAGGGTCTCTTGTAGCACCGTCGTGGTGGCACCGCTGCTGTATTTAAAACCTGCAAGAGAGAACATAAAAACTTAGAAGGCACTGAAGCATCCAATTTAGCGCAGCAAATGAATAGACACTGCAATCGATGAGTTCTGGCTTTTCTAAATAGTGATATATATTTATCACTTATAATAAATATCCCATCTGGATTCAATGTCGGACTACATAGCCTTGACTTCATGCTGCGTTGAAAAAAACAAGAAAAACTAACCACTATACATCAGTTCAAAGGGCTGCTGATTGATCAGTAATTAGAGATAAGCCAGCTATCACGAACTGAGGAATCAGCTGATTCGGCTTCTATAGGGCAATATTGCAGAATAACCTCCTTTCACGATTCCAATGGCACCCAATGTATGTCTACGACCTGCACAGTGGGTCTATTCCACAAATTTGTTTTACACAAAAAGGAGGGAAAGGAAGGAAGGGAAGTATGTTTAGTTACAGAAAGGCAGAGAGGTCGGCCTGAACGATAGTTTGCTCTAGCCTGCTACAAAACTTCCACGTTAAAATCCGTCTTCTTTACCTGAGAACAATTGAGGGCTCATGCTCAGAGTTGCAGTCATAGACGTGTGCAGAGTTTCCTTACACTTGGGTGGCGGGGAGGTTCACCACGGCACTCCCACTTACTTAGTTGAGTAAGCTTCCAATTTTGTAGCCCCCGTCTTAGGTAACAAGTTGGGAGAGAGGGGACTGCCCCCACTCCTATGCGCACGCTTATGTGCAAGGTGAAATTGAGCAACAAACATGCACATGAAATGTAGAGCTACGTCTAGGTATTACAGCTACACAACTCGAGTGAAAACAATTAAAAAATTGTGCTTTTTGTAACCTACAGTATATTACACAGATATAAATGTTGTAACATGTTACAGGTCGTTTCTATACACCTTTGTACTAATAACAGATTGGAGGAAGCAAGCAAAATATTTTTGTACCCTTGATTACTTTTTCATATTATTCAATAGCTGAAAATACATATTTATGTACCTTGAAGAGGTGACCAAAGTTTTATAAAAAATGTAATAATTTTACCTAGCTCCATGCTTAGAGTGCACAATCGCATATGTTCACTAGTCAAAATTGCAAATTATGAAATTGACTGCTGGTCATTAACAAGCACAAGAATCCACACTGGGGTGTGTTGGCTCTTGCTGAACGTCTTGATAGAACAAGGATAGGAACTCTTTCTAAAGAAACATTTCAACAGCAGGAAAAACATGCAAACAAAATCAAAAGGGCAGCAACAAGAACTAGCACTACTTACTGTCGTCTTTCTTTTCACAGTTGATATTTTGCCGTACCTTAAAAAAGTTTCTAGGCGATGAATTACCAACCCGACCAAACACTTGCATTAATCAAGTATTTAAGAAAAGAGCACATCAGAGCGTTGAACTCATGACTATTTTAGACCATGCAGATGCCAAAAGTATCGCCTGAACAGAGATAGTACAATTTAGAGTCTATGTACGAGCTCAGCGAGGAAATAAAATTTACACTCAGGAGTAAAAATCATCATGAGTTAAGACGCCGACACAGAAAGATTAATGAATGCAGCAGTCTATGTATTTGATTGCACTCCTGTTTCCTCCAAAGTATGTACCAACATGCCCAGTATGGGCAACATATATGTAAAGTACTCACGGATTGAAACAGGGCCTTCGTAGCGCGTGGCTGCCAATGCATGTGCCGCCGCTCATGGGTGCTCGCGCAACCAGGATGTTGCACTGTTGTATATAGTGAGGGCAAAAACAGCTACGGAGCAGGCTTACTCATTCCGGTCGCTAAAGAGTTGGCATTTAGTTCAAAAAGTGCACACTGCCAGCGTGGCGCTGCAAGGCTCGTGCATTTTCGCATGCATGCAGCCCGAATCGATGGGGACGGTGCGAACCATTTATACTATGACGCAAGCAGACGACACTCTAAATCGGCGCCCTTTGACGTTGGGGCACGTAGGCTGTGCAAGTAAGAAATTGGATACCGCTAAGATGTCGCGCTTGAAATGGGCTCGTTGACATGATAAATAACTGCACAAAAGCATGAAAAGTTTTTCAAGCTTTTTGTCACGACGAAAAAAAAAGCACCAGCCACGGGCCTGTTTCCATGCAGCATCAAAATAATGACTTAGTACTTTCTTGTCTCGCCCCGAGCAATGAATTGTACGGCTGTTCTGCGTGGCAACCTTTTGTAGAGATGTCAGCCACGGAAGAACAAGCGAGCTTCTCGCATTTTTATTGAACAATAGGCCACGGTTTGCCCTAATACATGATATTATTTCCATGTTGCATGAAGGAAAGCATGCTACACATTTTCTTTTTTGTCGAGTGAGAAACCACGAAGTAAACTTTTCATGCTTTTGTGCAGATATTTATCATATCTACAAATGCACACAAGGAGCAGTCTACTAACTGAGTCCTGGGTCTTGTTGCACAGCATGCGTACTGCATTGCCCAAGCACGCAGAACGAGAGGGTCGTCTGCTGGCGTGGCAATAAAAGGGGCGCGCAGTGGCGAGCCAGTTTGGTCGACATGCGAATGTGCGGTAGCCTTGCAGCGCTGCCCTAGCAATGTACACGTGGTGAACTACATGCCGACAATTTGGCAATCGAAAGGAGAAGTCCTGCTCTATAGGTCTTCCCCCTATCGCCCTATCGCCCTATACCACAACGAAACACATTGGTTCTATGCGCACCCACAAGCGACGGTACATATACCACGGGCGACACACTCCGAGCGTCCTGTTTGAATTCGTGAGTACTGTACTCCCAAAAGAGCATGAATTCATTCAGCAATTCGACTTTCCAATCCAACAAGGCTATTCAAGGCACTATCACACAGATTGCACGTCCCTGTATGATAGGCCTCCATGTCTTGTGAGCTGTTTTACATAAACACATTCATGGTATTTTCATAATAAATTGTAGTGGGAAAATCTTGCAAACAATGTGATGAAACATGAGTATGTGCTGCCTCCCAAGAAAAGTTGTCCCTCATTCAGGTGATCAAACTCTCAGGCATAACGATTATATGAGAAGGCTTTGTTAGAAAGGAATAGGTCATTGCATGTTGCATGATGTTACTTAAAACAAGATTGCACAACAACTTGTAAAAATACCACAAATCTGCTCATACATGTGAAAATTTGAAAACAAGCTGAAACAACCCCTGTAAGTTCCTTAAACACGAATCTGCCAAATTCTTGGGGCAGAATGTGCACATAGCAAAAGTGTGCTTATTTAAATTCATTAAATTTTTAGGCTTCAATGTTGTTTGCTGTCCCTTTAAAAAGCACAAAAAATGAATGACACTTCTACTTGTAAAAAAAAGAACCTAAAGAAATCTTTTATTTCCACTAAAATACATTTTGGGTAAAAGCAATCATCACGATAATAAGCAAAACATGATTATAATTAAGATTTCATTTCACACAGTTTTATGGCAATCCAAACAAAATAGATGTTGATGAAGGAAATTTGAAAAAACCAACAAATCCTATAAGAGGGAATGTCGCTGCAGCCATCTTTCTAACTTATGTGATATATAGCACAATGTAACACAAAGACCATGAGAGAGGACGCAGCACGTGCCCTAACTCTATATAAATTGGTTAATTGCAACTGCAGCAATAAAAACTACAGGGTGAGCCTCACGCAATAAATTTTTGTGCTTCCGTTGCAATAACCCATTTTGTTAAAAAAGCACCGGTCTCATTCTTGTGTTATATTAAGGTAAATATTACCTAACGTTTAACAAACAATGCTGAATGTTTTCCCTTGTGCAACCCTTTAACAAGAACTCTTGCCTTGCTCAAGACAGCAGTGACAAGGAACAGCTATTTCCATTATCAAGACGCCTCCAAGTGTCGCAACGTTGGCTCCGACAACATTCCATGTTCAAGGATTACAAACCAAATGATGCATGTTCCATGTCTAAGAAATACTGCACTGAAGTGCAGGACATAGGCTTCCCACACCCAAGCTAAAATACAGTGTATGGCATACATTAATAGGTAGTATGTGTCCAAACTATCACTCTGTGGCAACAAAAAGAAATGCCTACCACGTAATAAGGCTTGTTAGGGCCTGCAGGAAGACCGCTCCAATCGTGCACTGCAACCTGTCCTCCGTGCCAGGATCATGAACAGCTGCAAATGCTGATACATACATAAAAGGTACCCCAAAATATTACTTTCACACACAACAAATGTTATATCACACGCAGATAGCGAGTACCAAACATGTCTTAGCAAAGTTTATACTGATACATTAAAGGGCAATTCCATGAATAAAAGGATCATGGCACAATCAGAACAGGCAATTTTGGACTAGCCCCTTCTTGCTGACAATTGACAGAGTGCCACTGAATGTTTCGCATTCAAAAAACTACGTAATAGCACTACGCAGAGCATGCACATGTGTATGGGTGATTTAAATGATGAAAACAGTATTTGCAAAGAGTGCTTGGTTTATGCACACATGGCGTGTGTAAGAGCAAGCCATACGTATTACATCATAAATGTAAGCTATTCAGGAAACAAACTGTTGGTACTCTGTAGCAAGTTCCCGTGTAGTTTGACTTTTGTTCACACAAGCTATCTGTAGGAGTTCTTTCATTACATAAACCCTTCGCAAAAATATTAATACTCTGAAACTTTCTGTCAACATCTGGAAACATATGAATAAGATCTTTTTGCTCCTAATTTACTGCCTCACAAAACAAAATAAATTCTAAATCCCTGAATGCTACGATTTGGTTTACATCCTCGTCACGCAAGCAAGTAGGCGATATCGGTACAACACTGATGTAAAAAATAGAGCACGAAAATACAACTTGAAGCACCACACAATCAAGCAACAATTATAGTTTATGAGCACAATGTAAGGTATTTGTGATGAAGCACCTGGTATGCTTCAAGGCGAAAACAAAGATTCATATAGCTAAGAAAAGTTCCCACAAATATTGCAACAATGGGTGTCATGTATAAGTATAATTACTGTATTGAATTCATATATTCTTCTACTAACACTCGATATGGACATATCTTCAATGCAGTGGTAGGAGTACTCTTAGTTTCAGCGCATAGTGTATATTGATAAAATACGTATTCTTCAAGTTAGTTCTCTTAAAATATTTATGAGGCAGCTAAGGTGAAATTCTAACCACAGAAAAATTACATGGATTTTCGGCACAAGAATTCGGAGCACAGCCACGAAAACATACGTGTGTGCTTGGTAGGGCTGGGAGTTTTTCTGTGTATACGTGCCCAGTCGTGTGATTGTTTTAAGCGTAAAAACGCACAAACTATCGAGTTGGGTGAACGTGAACTGCTCTCGCGACACCAGTATGTTTAAAAGCAGACACTCTTATAGGTCGACAAGGGATCAAAGAATAATCTCGTGAAGTAAACAGCCAAGGAGTAACCGCACGACAAGAGGCTTGCATGACCGAAGGATAGAACACGTAGCGCAACGCGAATCTTTAAAACATGCAATCAACGCGCACAGCGACTGTTTCTTACGGTGATATAAAATAAGCCACCTCAAAACATACCTGCCTATCGGGACTCTGGTTCGTCATCCTCGCTGTGCCAACAAGCCACCCGGGCCACTGCTTCGTGCATACCATTTGTCACACAATGAAGTAACCTAGTTACGTAGTTTTGCGACTTTCTTCAACTTACCGAAGTTTTGACATTCGCTGAGCACTCTTCAGTCACCCGTCAAAATGCTCACGCTCTCGCATAACATCAGTCACTTGTTGTCACAGCAGGGGTCGTGGATTGTCCTCGGAGGTACACTCGACATTGAATCATGGGAACAACACTAGTAATTGATAAATGGAGGAAGAAATCACTGTTCAGAGTGAACACAAGGCGTGCCTTCGATGTGGCTGTTTGGAGCGGACACGTACGGGGAGTGATCTATGCTACTCGATCAAAGCAGCAGAACTCCCGACACGCGGAAACTATTCCGTAGACGAATTCCAAAGAAGGATAAGTATACAATGCACGCAATATCTATCAACACGGCAATTATGTAACAGCGGACTTCCAGCACACGTTCTTTCGTGAAGCTAGTGGTAAACCTGCAGTACAACGAGGCCTGTTGCAACTGCTAATTTAAAGGCTTAACAAAAATAAGTGTGCAGGTGGCAGCAGTAACGTGTCACTATACAAATATTTTATAACAACAATCAAGTGTATTCATAACTTTTCAAGCCAAATGAAGCTTTCTTAAATATTAGTTCGCAATATTTGTAGTTATGCAGTTGTATGTATTTTGTTTTGCATTACAAAAAAAGGTTTTCCAACTCATGTCAAAAGCGATGGTCATCTCTGAGTCTCTGCAACACAAGGCCAATAAGTACAGATCTCAGAGGCAATGCTTTTGCAGCTGCGGCTTTGTTCGTGTGCAGAAAAGAATGAGTGGCATGCATTCCTGCTCTACAGAGAAGAAAGGTATCTGATCGGGTGTCCGTTCCTTTACGTCTCTACGCAGTGGCGTAGGCAGGGGCTGTCACGCCAAGTCCGTTACCCCTCTCTGCCTTCCCCCTCCCCGCACCTTTCGGGCGAATTTTTTTTTCGGCGTGGCATACATAGAGCAAAATGAATGTTTGCCTCCCCCCCCCTCCCCGAGATCGATGAGGGATTTTTTTCCTTACCCTCTTTTGGTTTTTTCTTTTTTTACCGTAGTACGCCGCTGTCACTGCGTGACAGCGATGGCTCCATTTTCACAACAAGAGTGGGAAAGGGCTGAGAAAAGGATTCCTAGTAGTACATCAACAGGCCCAGAACGCATTCCAATTAGGCTGATAAAGACATTAGGTCCGAAGTCTAAGCAGGCTTTGAGAGAGGCAGTGAGCACAATAATAATATATGGTGAAGTTCCCGATGGATGGAAACTTAGCAGGATGAGCATGATTTATAAAGAAAAGGGAACAAAGCTGACATAAACAACTACCGTCCTATAACAGTGACATCAGTGGTCTACAGGCTGGCGATGCAGATTATAAAGCAAAGACTGCAGGCGTGGATAGATGATGAGGGGGTGCTGGGGGAACTGCAGAATGGGTTTCGGAAACACAGGAGGTTGGAAGACAATCTGTTCTCACTGACGCAGTGCATCGAAATAGCAGAAAAGGAACACAGGCCTCTGTGGCTAGCATATTTGGATATCAAGGGAGCGTATGATAGCGTGGTTCAAGAGGAAATGTGGGGAATACTGGACACACTAGGCGTGGAACATGTAGTCACTAATCTTTTAAAAGGTATCTATAAAGGTAACAAGGTAGTTATAAAGTGGGAAAAACAGGTATCCAAGCCTGCAGAGGTAAAACGGGGGCTTAGGCAGGGGTGCCCCCTGTCACCCTTATTATTCATGATGTACCTACAAGGATTACAGGCAAAATTAGAGGGAAGTGGACTGGGCTTCAACCTCTCTTTAGTCAAACAAGGAAAACTTATTAATCAGGCACTACCAGCATTAATGTACGCAGATGATATAGTGCTAATGGCCAACAACAAGGAAGATTTGCAGAGATTGATGGACATCTGCGGTAATGAGGGAGATAGGTTAGATTTTAGATTCAGTAAGGAAAAATCAGCAGTCATGATTTTCAATGACAACAAACGTAGTGAGCTTAGAATACAGGAGGTCACGCTAGAGATAACAGATAAATACAAATATCTGGGCGTATGGATAAGCAATGGGACCGAGTATCTGAGGGAACAAAAAATATACGTGACAAATAAAGGTAACAGAAATGCAGCAGTCATGAAAAATAGGGCACTGTGGAATTACAATAGGTATGATGGTGTGAGAGGAATATGGAAAGGGGTCATGGTTCCTGGGCTGACGTTCGGCAATGCGGTCTTGTGCATGAGATCAGAAGTTCAAGCAAGATTAGATATTAAGCAACGTGGAATAGGTAGTCTTGCTTTATGAGCCCACGGGAATACACCAAATCAGGGAGTACAAGGTGATATGGGATGGACATCATTTGAGGGCAGGGAAGCTAGCAGCAAGATAAAATTTGAGAAACGATTGAGAGAAATGGGGGAAGAGCGTTGGGCTAGGAAGGTTTTCAGCTACTTGTACATGAAGAATGTCGATACAAAATGGAGGAAGCAAGCCAGGAAGTTGACTGGTAAATACTTAGAAAACAGCAGGTGACCAAACCAAAAAGAACTATCGGTTAAGAAAAAAGTGAAGGAAACTGAGACTGACATGTGGAGAATGGGCATGATTAAGAAGTCCGCACTAGAGACCTATCGAACCTTTAAGCAGGAAATTGCCAAGGAAAGGATCTATGATAATACTCGGGGTAGTTCTCTACTGTTTGAGGCCCGGACGGGAGTACTGCGAACCAAGACATATCGGGCCAAATACGAAGGGGTAGACACAGTATGCAGTGCGTGTGGAGAGGAGGAAGAAACTGCCGAACCTTTGATAATGTTCTGTAAAGGGCTTCACCTTATAGTTCAGGATGATGGCGCTGCGTTTTTCAAAGCACTAGGGTTTAGGGACCGGGAGGGCAAAATAGACTTTAAGCGGGTAGACTTAACTAGAAGGAGGTTATCTGATTGGTGGCTAAAGTCAAGGCACGAGTGAAAATTAAACTCCTCACTGCAAAGTACAAATCCTCAAACTCACTTTTTAAGGAAAAAAAATATAGTTTTTGGTTCATTAGGTATTACGGCTTGGTGGCGCTAGCCACCGCCCGATCTAAAGGGTACAGCCATATCCATCCATCCATCCATCCAGCTGGCGTTGTGACAGCAAAACAGTCGTGGGGTGAGTGGCATGAATGCTCATTAAAACTTCTCTCTCCCTCTCCTTCACGCCTTTGCTCTCCACCACGTACCCGTGGCGGGGAGGGGGGAGAGCGGCACACATTTGGCAGCTGCCACTCCCAGCCGTATTTTTGTTGTAAAAGTGTGACTGATATTTAAATACGCTTTCAATTGCCCACTACAACGATACGATGAGTTTATCTCCTGTGTTGCCCTCGGTGTCCACTAAGCCCTGCCGCGGTGGTCCAGTGCCTAATGTACTCGGCTGCTAACCCGCAGGTCACGGGTCAAATCCCGGCTGTTGTGGCTGCATTTTCGATGGAGGCGGAATAGTTGTAGGCCCGTGTGCTGAGATTATGAAAGAACCCCAGATGGTCGAAATTTGCGGAGCCCTCCACTACAGCGTCCTTCATAATCATAACGTGTTTTTGGGACGTTAAACCCCACAAGTCAATCAATCATCGGTGTCCACTGATCGGGTAATGTAACCATCTTCCTCCATGCACATGGCAAATTGGCACGTCTATGCAACTCTTTTGGGTACCGCTTCAGCGTAAGTGATCCATGCTATGCTTGTTAGTTTTAAATACATATTCAAAATATATGCGCGCGAGGTGGTAGAAAGCACCCCTGAATGCCTGAGCAAAGTTTGCCTCCACACTCCACATCGCGCTTATGGCACGAATATCTCATCATCATTATTATTATTATCAATAATAATAATAATGATAATAATAATAATAATAATAATAATAATAATAATAATAATAATAATAATAGTTGTTGTTCTTTTAGATGCACCTGTACAAACTTATAATTGTTTCTGGGCACGCTATGTTTATAAGTGAATATCACAACTTAGATGCCTCAATAAATGTAAAATTTGACCGTTGGCAGCATCCCGCATCCTGCAACGTAGGCAACAATAGATGCATTCAAAAAATAATCACCACGAGATGATGTGTCATTATAGCGTCACATGATAAAGTCATATCACATCGCACTCCATCCTGGCTGTCTGGCTGGCTGGCTGATTGGCTACGCAAAAAGGCGTCTTTAACCGGGGAGGCAATGCATAACCACATTAGTTGCAGAAAGTTTTCGAAGGGCGGCAGGATGAAAACATCGACTTATTGGAAAAAAGAAAGAGATGGCTATCGCCTTCGGGTTGTCTTACGTGAATGCATAAGAGACCCTGGATTATTATTATTATTATTATTATTATTATTATTATTATTATTATTATTATTATTATTATTATTATTATTAATATTGTGTAGCTGATTTACACATTCACTTCATGTCTATGTTATATTTACTGAAACATGATCGAAAATCTATGAGAATACAAACTGTTTAGTGTTTTAGATTTCCGAAAGACAACTTGTACGTGAATGTCGAGATCAGCAAGTAATTGAATCAGACTTAGGTGCACGTTAAGAAATCACAGATTGTCGAAACTTCTGAAGCACTCCACTACGGTGTTCTTCATAATCATATAGTGGTTTTGTAGATCTAGAATTCCCGCGATTATTACATTCAGTAGTAAGAATTTGAGTTTTTGTTGGCTATAAGAGATTGACGCAATTTTTTTTTATTTTGATGTGTTTTAACATTCGAACACGCACTGGAAAATCTGTGTACTCTGATCATCAGAAATCCTGTTGCATGTTGTCATCTGAGTCTCCATTGCACACCTGATGCTAAGAGACATTAGGCTTTGCAGGTGTAATGTCAATGTAATGACTCATTAGGTGTGCATTAGCTGCAACTTAGACTCTCTAAATTCATTTTCATATGGGCAGGCTCTGCCCTTCAGTATTCGGGATGGCCTTTTGTGCCGGCACAACTACTGACCAGATAGTAACATGTGGATACTAGTCATTCCCCGAACGCTGTGCTCTACAATCTGCTCGTTGTTTCATTCCGACTGCCAATGTGCTCACAACAGTGTCTACAGGACCTACGAGCTCCGGCTGGGTATTTCCGACTTTGAATATTTACATTAATTCGCCAGTTCATTCGCGGCTACCACAGGGTTCAGTGGCAGGAAAACCCACCACATCCTGCACCAGGTCTATTCCAGTCACTTCCATGCCCAGACCACTCATTCGACGGCATTGGAAATGTAGTTCACTGATCACTACCAGTGAGAGTGGCAGGCAACTGATGGGCTATCGTTGCTGTGGGCCATCTTAAACGGTACAACTAAACTGCTGCTCTCCCCACAGCTGCAGCACAAGATGTCTTGTCTTTCATCCTGAATCATTTTGTGCTTCGTCATAGCCCTCCTCGCGAATTCCTCAGTAACCCTTGGCTCGTATTCCTCTCCGATGTAATCCAAGTATTTCTACAAGCCTCTCAAATTATACATTTGAAGAGTACAACTTTCCACCCTCAGCCAAACCGTGTGAGTGTGTGGTTTAGTGACGTATGTCACATCTGATAAAATAAAATGCGACTTCATTCTCGCATTTGCGACATACGAATATAACACCACTACGCAAAAAACTACCGGGTTTTCCCCATTTTTTTTCTGCTGTACGGTCGCCAACCGTCATACATTATCGACACTTTTCTGCCATGCGGCCATATCCCTCTGAGTGCAGGCCTCTCTCAGAAGCCACTCGTTACGCAGAAGAGTGCAGCATGCTAGCCAAGCGGTTTATTAGGGCTGACCAACAGCGCCAGAAGGAGGCCCGCGACAACGACCATCTAGCAGCAACGTTCCTTCCTGGGTAACTTGTATGGCTGCATGTACCACTCTGCGCTCCTTGTTTATCGCCTAAACTACTCGCCAGTTATTACGGTCCCAAAGACGTGGTCGAGCGTACATCACCAATGAATTGCACCTGCACTCTCGTACGCCACCGAGCGACCGTCGTCTGTGTGAATGGGATATCGTTCACGTAGACTATCTCAAGCTGTACTTGAACCCGCTTGTTCCCACCTGTCAGGCCACCAGGATGGCTTCATCATTTTCGGTGGGCGGGGGGGGAGCTAAATATAATAAACAGAAGAAGGCGTGATATCATGGGCTCAACTATCATCACCATGAGACGGAGCCACGTGATCGGTCATCGAGCTTGGTATGCCTGAAGAATTTTAACGCGAGAGCATCAAGAGCTCGTTTCGCAGAACTTCCAGTGTCGGCGTCAGGGTCGTCTGTTAGAAAGGAAAATAATCGCCATCTTATGCGTGGCCGAAAAATCGAGAATGATGGAAATAAAATAAACTAATAAGTACTGAGTCAGTATGGGGATTGAATTCGGGTCGTTCGCGTGGCAAGTGGATGTTCTTCCACATGGCCACGCCCCTATTTGTGAATGCAGTGGAAACAACTTCATCTGCTTAATTTTGCCGTGAAAGTAGCTTTCATGCATTAAAAACACACTCGTCGTGTATACATGCTTCTGAATGAAACATGGAATGTTGCAGTAAGAATGCGTGCTACCAGCGCCCAGTGTCAGCGGGTGTCAGAACACAGGTTTAAAGAAAGAAGGAAGTGCCTGGAAACTGTGGCACACACCCACACTTGTGGATTGGTCAAGAACCGGTTAGTTCTGACAAAATACTGCTAATTTGTTAGCTCGTGGTTTTCAAACTATTAAAGAAAACGGCAGAAGTTAAGTGAGAAATGGGCAATTAGAAATATCGGATCTAGAAAATGAAACAGATGGTTTCACAAACAACAATAAATAAATGAATTACTCAAGCGATTTCAAAAAAAGTAATCTGGGAGGGATACTAGGTTTTACAGTCTGAATTTTTTTGAGTATTTAACAGACTCTTTCAAGGCATCGGCCACTTTTCCGTCAGTGTGCTCTAGGAAAAAAAGCCCCCAAAGAGAGTACAATCGGAGTGCTCATCTCCAATCCTACGAGACGGAAGACGGCATTTGTTAAGATTTTGCGCAATGCAGCGTATTTTTTACACTGCAACTGATAATGTTCTGATGTCTCAGGGACTCCACAAAACCAATAGTTAGGGGAAGCAGCAAGGCCAGCTCTGTGTAAATAAAAATTGAGATATGCAGTACGACACGACAGCCTTGCGATTGCGACTTCAAATGCACGCGTGTCACAAATTTTACTGTTCCAACGAAAATTTAGGTGTTGAAATTCCAATTTGTTTATTATAAAAGGCGAAAAAAAATCTTCTAAAATAACTTCAATTCTAAACCTAAACCTCTCTAACGAATAGGTGACCAGTAAAAGAGCGAGGTATTGTGGGATGCACCATCTGCTACGGCTTCCGGTTCGAGAAGAGTAGACGGTGAACCACTTCGCCGTAATCCTCAGATTATTCTAGATTTGCACGCGTGGTCACCCGTTTGTTTTCGTCTTGATAAACCATGGTCGGTTGTTCAGCCATTCACTGCTCCAACTCGAGTGGGAAAGGCAAACGCATGAGTTGATTGCCATAACACGAAGAAAGAAAAATGAGGTGGGTCGCGGCCAATGTCAACCTAAATAGGTCGTGAAAATCGGAATGATAAGTGGTCTCAAGCTTAGCGCAGTAGACATACACAACCACGTGACGATTGAAGCGCGACTAGGTGAAGGGTGACAAATAAAATAAAGCAAAAACAAAACATTTTTTAACATTTATTTTCAACAGTTTTAATTTTATTTCTTACATTAGAACTTGAAAAAAGAATTTCAAAAAGCTTTCGTATGTGGTTGAGCGTCCAGTTTTTTTTCGTTTGGTTTACGAAACAGCGGGCACATGCAGGCAGTCTGGTAACATAGGCCAATGAGTTCAAGGCGTATCCAGGCGATAGGCTATCAGAGCTTGTGTCGGCGTGTTCTTTGGTTTGGCGCATTACTGGGTCAACGAGGCATCGCCCACCTTTCCGTGGGGTTTCGTGCGTACCTACAGAGGTATACTTCTTTTAAATGCAAAGCAATTCGTAGCAAACTTCAGCGACTTTGAGCGTATCTATCTATCTGTCTATCTATCTATCTATATATCTATCTATTTATCTATCTATCTATCTATCTATCTATCTATCTATCTATCTATCTATCTATCTATCAAGCCGCCTACGACTTTTAGTTCTCGTGGCCGTTTCGATAATGGTATCAATACCAAACTTGGTATAGCATAACATGACTGTATGAAGAACATGTTTGAATAGTCATAACATCAAAAATCTTGATATGCATTTCATGAATGCCATGATTTACATTTCATGATCCTGGTGCTCTTGCGGTGGTTTCGCTCAGATGACATCTTAAGAACTGGTATTGTATGGCATAATTGCGTGGCGAACACAAGCAACAGACCCTAACATGAAAATCATGGCATGCGTGTAATGTAACAACATGACTACATACCACGCTCATAATGAGCTCCCGGCCATTTCGCTAGCGTCACTTATACCTAATTTGGTATTACTGTACGTGAATGAATGACAATTGAGACTGGTGCAAACATGACAATCATGAGATGCGTGTCATGTAACAACGTTACATGCCACGCTCATGATGCACTGGCGTCCATTTCTCTAGCGTCGCATATACCAAATTTGATATTATGGGACGTGAATGAATTATGTATGTATGATAATGGAGAATACCTTAGTAACCTGCGCTTCGCCGATGACATTGCATTGCTGAGTAACTCGGGGGACGAATTGCAACTAATGATTACGGAGTTAGACAAGGAGAGCAGAAAGGTGGGTCTTAAAATTAATCTGCAGAAAACGAAAGTAATGTACAACAACCTCGGCAAGGAGCAGCGCTTCGAGATAGGTAATAGTGCACTTGAAGTTGTAAAAGACTATGTCTACTTAGGGCAGGTAATAACCGCAGAGCCGAACCACGAGATTGAAGTAACTAGAAGAATAAGAATGGGGTGGAGCACATTCGGCAAGCACTCTCAAATTATAACAGGTAGACTGCCACTATCCCTCAAGAGGAAGGTATATAACAGCTGTATCTTGCCGGTACTTAGCTACGGAGCAGAAACCTGGAGACTTACAAAGAGGGTTCAGCTTAAATTGAGGACGACGCAGCGAGCAATGGAAAGAAAAATGGTAGGTGTAACCTTAAGAGACAAGAAGAGAGCAGAGTGGATTAGGGAACAAACGGGGGTTAAGTATATCATAGCTGAAATCAAGAAGAAGTAATGGACATGGGCAGGGCATGTAGCGCGTAGACAGGATAACCGCTGGTCATTAAGGGTAACTGACTGGATTCCCAGAGAAGGGAAGCGGGTTAGGGGGAGACAGAAGGTTAGGTGGGCAGATGAGATTAAGAAGTTTGCGGGTATAAATTGGCAGCAGCAAGCACAGGACCGGGTTAACTGGCGGAACATGGGAGAGGCCTTTGTCCTGCAGTGGACGTAGTCAGGCTGATGATGATGATGATGATGATGATGATAATGGTGCAAATATTATAAAGATGAGATGCGTGTCATATAACAATTTGTCTACAGGCTACCCTCATGATCCGCTCTTGGCTGTTTCACTTGCTTCACATGTACCAAACTTCGTATTACGATACGCGAACCCACATATCAATCAATCAATCAATCAATCCATCAATCAAATTCAGCAGGAGAGTGCATGTCACTGACATTTGCGCACTCTTTTTAATATTAGGTACAGTTCTCATATTCCAGCATGAATTTGTAAAAGTGAACCACGACCAAGGCAACCAGTGTGCTGCTGTGGAGATAATGTACCAGTGTGACGTAATGTCAGGTTTCGGCCTAGAACCGCTAGCCAAGCATCAATCGAGCCACGAGTGCACACACACACACACACACACACACACACACACAGACAAATTA
The DNA here is from genome assembly GCA_013436015.1 of Rhipicephalus annulatus. NCBI lineage: Eukaryota > Metazoa > Arthropoda > Arachnida > Ixodida > Ixodidae > Rhipicephalus > Rhipicephalus annulatus. The sequence continues at coordinate 1,207,200 of WOVY01011856.1, read as the reverse complement.
TATTCAAACGGAGAAAGCAACTATTATTAGAGCATCTCTAAACATAGTCTGTCACATGCAGTTCTATACGAAATCTCTTACTGAATTAAAAGTCTCTCGTCGCTTTTTGCTTGGGCTTGGACGCCAATCACACGGAGTGACGTGCCGTCTGTCTCGTCGACGTCTCAACTTTAGTTGGCCCAGGCCATCTCATGGCGTTCTGCCTTAGTGGCAGCGGGAGGGTAGCGGTTGCTCGGAAGCTGCGCACTAGAGCAACAGATCTCAGCCGCCGCATTCGTCCGCAACACACCTGAGTCATGCCAGCCACCTTGAAAAGCAGTAGGACCAGCGGCCCACAGCAAACGTTAACTCATAACCACTCGGGACGGCAGCCGGAACAGCGGAACCTCGCCTTGTCCCTGGCCCAGTCCCCAAGCCGGAGTCCAGGCCTCATTAACTGGTTGTCCAGCTGTCAGAAACAGCAGCCGGATTAGCAGCGGATCCTGGTCTCTGGGCCAGTCACCCAGCCGGAGTCCAGGACATTACAGCGCCTAGAGGACGTCTCCTAGTTCTCCGGACCCGGATTAGCAGCGGATCCTGGTCTCTGGGCCAGTCACCCAGCCGGAGTCCAGGACATTACAGCGCCTAGAGGACGTCTCCTAGTTCTCCGGACCGCACGTCCAGCCGAGAACCGTCTGTCCTTGCCCGCTTCGCTGCCTCGAGCGCTGTCACGCGCTTCCCGATCCCGTGCGCTTTTCTTTGTCGTGTTCACTCTTCCGTCCGTATTATCACAATACCCCGGGTTTCAAGAAAGTTGTTTAAAACTTTTCCGATGGGTAGAAGTGAAGAGCAAATGTCACAGGGGTGTGGTAAAAAAGTCAGTGGACATGAAGAGTTCACGAAAGGGAAATGTCCATTTGAATGTGTACACCATGTCAGGTCGCAACACGATACTTGGAATGCGTCTGTGTACTACAGAACACGATGTACAGCACCCTTATACATGGCTTAAATAATCGGCGCCAACGTTATCAAATCCCTTGATCTAGTCAACGGTAAAAGTGTTCTCTTGCAAGAGTAAACGCCAGCGTAATACTCTATTATTTGGATGTTTGACGCAGTTTAGGTACTGCAAAGGCTGATGCTCCGATTGTGTGATAAATGGCTTGCCGTACATATAAAGGTGGAATTACTTTACTACCCATACAATTGCTAACACTCCCTTTTAACGGTGCAGTACCGTGTTTCTCTTGGCAAAAGGTTGCGGCTACCGTAAGCAACTGGGTGTAAAAAGGTATCATTGCCTTGCTGTAGCAGTACAGCACCAAGACTAACGTTTGAGGCATCGGTGCGTAGTACAAATTCTTTTTTCATGTTGGGCGCTTATAGGATGGGAGCTTCACCAAGCTTACTCTTCAATATCGTGAAAGCTTGTTCTTGATCTGGTCCCCATGTGATGTTTGTGTTGTGCCCTTTTCGCAAAAAATTCTTTAAAGGCTTCGTGATTTCGACGTAGTTGGGTATAAACTTTCTGTAGTACGCAGATAACCCCTCAAATGACTGAAGTGCCTTCTTCGTTTCTGGTCACTTGGCGGCTAGAATTTTATCAAGAGTCCTGAGTAGAGATTCAACTTTGCCATCTACAATTCGATGACCTAGGAAACAGGTACTTCATTCTCCTTTTTCACACTTACTGGGCTTGAAAGTCAGAAATGTCTTTTGAATTCTCTCAAACACATGTCGCAGAGTTGTTAGATGTTCACTCCATGTGTTTGTGGCAATGACAACGTCATCGAAATAGTGATAGACATTTGGAAGGTCACCAAGGACGGCTCGCATGACTCGTGCGAAAACAGCCGGGGCTGTTTTGATTTCGAATGGCATGTACAGGGAGTGGCACAACCCGAATATACTGGAGAATGCTACCTTTTCGAGGCTGTCCGCAGACATGGGCACCTGCCAGTATCCTTTGGTAAAGTCAAATTTTGAAAAAAAAAACTTGCTCTGTCCTGCAAGTGAAAGTACTACATCAATACGTGGTATGGGCTCACTATCGGCATTCAAAAGTTTTTTGAGCTCTCTAAAGTCGATGCACAAGCGTATCGTGTTGTCTGGTTCTTTATCAACCACGATAGGGGCATGGTAAGGCGATTGCGTTTTCTCAATTGTGCCCAATCTTAACATTTCTTGCGTCTCTTTTTCTACATTTTCTCGCAAAGCTAATGAAACAGAATGCTTTGGAACATGTATTGGGTTTTCCGAACTCAAGCGTAGTGCGCATTCAACGAGCTCTGTTTTTTCTGGCAAGTCAGAAAATATTCCTTTGTATTCTTTAAAGAGGTCATGAACTTGGGAGCATTGTTCGGTGTTCAGAACCGCCGATACTTTCAAGTCAGTGGCTGTCTGTGTACGGACAAGGCTGCGAGATGGAATCTCGTGCGAAAAATTGTTGCTGGACGACTCCTCCTATATATTCGAAAAATCTTGATTAAGCTCAGTGACCACTGACCGGTTGCGGGAGAATGAGCTCGCGTTCCTCACATATCCTCAGCATGTTTATGTGGAATATCTTGATCTTGCCGCTTAAGTTCAATACATAGTCGACGTCATTTTTTCACTCGATGACTTCAAATGGACCTTTCGATAGCATTAACAATTTGTTTGTGTCAGTAAGCAGCAAGATTAATACTTTATCACACACATTTAACTTGCGCGGACGGCTCTTTCGGTCATAGTAAAATTTCTGTTTTGCTCGCGCTTTGTCCAGTTCCTCATGGACATGCTTGCACTTATCTTCAAGATGATTCCTCAGGTCAACGAGGTACGTATACGTGGTGCGAATTTCGTCAATGATGTTTTCATTGATCCATAGTTCCTTGAAAACGATCAGTAAACCTCGGACGTGCCGACCATAAATCAACTGGAAAGGTGAGAAGCCCAGACTCGCTTGCTGTAGCTCTCTGAAGGCGAAGAGTAGGGGTGCAAGATGTCAGCCCCAGAAACGAGGTTTCTCCTGGCACATCTCTTTTAACATTGTCTTTAGGGTTCCGTTGAGCTTTTCAACTAGTCCGGTTGTCAATGCACGGTAAAATGTCGTCCGCAGAAACTTGATCGGTAAAGCGCGACCAACCTCTTTCTTCAGCTCTGATGTAAAGCTCGTCCCTTTGTGTGTTACTACATCTTTTGGTACGCCGACACAAGAAAAAAATCTCGATTATTGTTCCTGCCACGTGCACTGCATCGATTGCAGTAAGTGAGTAAGTGCTATTGCATCTGCACATCGAGTGGCAAAGTCTATGAGCGTGAGCACATATCTGTTTCCCCGTTCTGATTTCGGTGATAACCAACCGATGAGATCGACTGCCACCCGGTCAAAAGGCGTACGTATGAGAAGCATATGGCACAATGGCGCAACACCAACTATATCTTTTGTTGTTGTCTTCTGGCACAGATGGCAGGATTTCAGAAATCTTTTGACGTCCCCATGCTGATCTGGCCATTAACAATCTGTCAAGACGCGATCTGTTGTTCGCCGTATGCCTTGATGTGCAGCCATAATACCTTTGTGCGCAACTTCCAGTATTCACCTTCTGAAAGACGTTGGCAGGAAAAACTGGTTGAGTGTACTTCGTGTAGCAAGTTCATACTTGTGGCACAAAAGTTCACCTTTTTCAAAAAACGAATAAGAGTGTCCTTTTTGCGACTTGAAGCTTCTGCCCACTTTTACGAACAGTGACTTCAGCGTCTTGTCGTTCTGCTGTTTTTCTGTGAACTTCTCTTTTCTTACATCACTAATATTTACGGCTGGTAAACATAATGGAGTTTTCTTGCTTTCTTGCAGCTTGCTGGTGGCGGAAATGTTGTGCGGCATCTCCTCTATACAGACGTTTGCCGATTTGTCGTCGCATCCGGTGACCACAGCGCGCCTGCAATTAGAATCCGGCTCGAGTGGTTCTATGACGCCAGGAAGGTTGCCAAAAATAACTTCATTGAGACAATTATCCATACATAATGCTTTGTTTTCTCCACTAAAATATGGTGTATGGATATCTATTCTCGCCTCCGGAACCACTTTACCGGATCCATCCGTTAACACCACTCGGCTTAGTGCTCCAGTCAAGCAATGGTCTAGAACTAAGTCTCTTCGTATAATTGCTGTATTGCAGCCTGTATCTCTTACTCTTAGACCCAAGACTTGTCTTTCGACCACTGGCATTCAATCTAACAGAAAAACAGGTTTCCGTAACTTCACGTCGCGTCTACCTTCTTGGCGTCAGACAACTTTGCCATGTGAAGGATGACTACTCTGGTTGGCTTTGGTTTCATGAACGCATGCAGAATTCTGCCCCTTCTGTGCCTTCGCGTGCTAGCAGTTTTCGCTCTTATGACCACTTTTCCCGTATATGTGCACTTCGTCTCTTCCTTTGTTGGGCGGCGACATTCATGAGCTTGGTAGCCGATATGATTGCACAACATGCACCACAGGGTTTCTTTTTTGTGCAACTGAGGTATTCTTGTTCTACTCCTTCACGTCATCCAGTACTCTTCCCAGAATGGAGAGGTTCTGCGCAAGATAGCGGTCAGTAGCGTCAGCGAGCACCTAAAGGGACTTGCTTTCGCGTTCCCTAAGGAATACTGTCAGCCAGGGATGGCAACACTGAAGAAACTGTTCAGCGATCATGTGGTCTCGGAGGTTGTCGAACGTTCTTTGGACATCGGCCATACCAATCCCGTGATCAAAGTATCCTGAAAGTCTTGCAGCTAGCTGTCTTCCAGTTTCTCCATCCTCCGGTCATGCCTTTCGGAATTTCTCACGATATCTTTGCGTGGTAAACCGAAATTTTTACAGCAATGCCTTTTTCACTTTATCATAATCTAGAGGAGCTGCAGTCATGCGACTGATCGCTGTTAGTGCTTCACCAGTTAAGCACATGCTCACTGCCAGGGCCCATTTATCTTGTGGCCATTTCTGCCCTGTTGCCATGCGCTCAAAGTTTTGCAAGTATGCACGCAGGTCTTCGCGTCGCTCGTTGAACAATGGTAGTAGTTTTTGTGGGTTGAGAACGGAAGAGACATGATTCTGCAGAGGAATATGCTCAGAGTTAGCTGCTGGAGCTCCACTAGCTCCTTGTTGAAGCTTCAGCTTCAGCTCAAGAATTTGTCGAGCTTTTTTGTCTGCTTTTTTGCTCGCCTCTTTTTTGGCAGCACGTTCATTCGTTTGTCTTGCCTGTTCATACTCAGCGCACTTACGCAATTTTGCGCCGGACAGTCCTAGCTGTGACCCTACCGCAGCCGATATCTCAGTATGCATGACAGAGTGAATTTCTGTGAAGGTCACTAGAGGGACGATACTTTTCTTTGATGCTTTTAACAGCGGTATCCTGGCAGGCTCGCCAGATTGTGACGTAATGATAGGTTTGGGCCCAGAACCGCGAGCCAAGAACCTATCAAGCCATGTGTGCACACACACGCACAAAATATATTTACACGGGGAAAGGAACTATTAATGGAGCATCGCTAAGCATAGTCTATCACATGCAATTTTGCGAAATCTCTCACTAAATTAGAAGTCTCGCCGTTTTTTGCTTGGGCTTGGACGCCGATCGCTCGGGGTGACGTGCCGTCTGTCTCATTGACATCTTCAACGTGAGTTGTCCCACGCCATCACGGCCTTCTGCCTCAGTATCAGCACAAGGGTAGCACTCGCCCGGAAGCTCCGCACTAAAGCAACAGCTCTCAGCCACTGCGTTCGTCCCAGTAACACACCTGGGTCATACCAGCCACCCGAAACGGCAACAGGACCAGCAGCCCAAAGCAAACGGGAACTCGTAACGCCTTGGTACGGCAGCCGGAACTTCGAAACCTCGCCTGGTTCCCGGGCCAGTCACCAAGCCCTAGTCCAAGCCTCGTTCACCGGTTGGCCAGCTGTCAGCAACGGCAGCCGGAACAGAAGCGGATCGCCTTGTCCTTAGGCTAGTCACCAAGCCAAAGTCCAGGACAGTACAATGCCTAGAGGACGTCTCCTAGGTCCGCGGACCGGACGTCCATTCGAGAACCGTCTGTCCTTTCCCGCTTCGCTGCCTCGAACGATGTCACGCCCTTCCCGATCCCGTGCGCTCTTCTTTGTTGCCCATATTATCACAACGAGCTATTAAAATACCCATTTTCTAAAAAGCAACTACTAGCAGTAACGATACAAGTTTTCAGGTTGGTTCTGCACCAATTCTTGACCATACTGCATGCCGACGTTCGCGAAGCAGATGTGCAGAAGCAATATGTACTTGGAGGGAGACCAACCTGTCCGTCGCTAATTTGTGTACGTCATACTTGACTTTGGGTGCACATTCGGGCATTCACTTCAACAGCGGTGTGATGCTGAATAAAGTTAACAGAAGCAACTCCCCATAAATAATATCAGTTAAAGACTGAAAATGTGTAAAGACCACTCTATATGGCGAAATAATGCGCATAAGTTCTAGTTGCAGAAATAAGTAATCGTCGAAATGCTAAAAAGCGGTTGCTGCCCCATAGTGCAGCTTGCGGCAGTTCGCGCGTGCGAATCGCAAATGTTAAAGCAGGCACGCTAAATACCCATGAAACGTTTACGTGCGAAAGCGCACTGTGTTCAAATAGCTGAGAATAGACTGCTGTCACTGACACGCATGTACCTCCCGACACAAATCAGCGAAATCTCGCAAAGCACATGCACGTGCGGGAAATATACTCAGGTTTCGACAGCCGAACACAGCTTCTTCCACGAATTCGGGTGGGCGTAACACCAGCAGTTCTCGGGGAAGCACTAACACGACGCACAAGCATATGTTAATCGTTCTTGCGAACGGCGCACCATAAACCGAAGTCGCAGCCGAAAGCGCTCACAGTGATTTTCTCGAGTATATGAAGCCCTACAAACTAATCGCTGATCAAATGCATGCACATGGCGCAAAAAGAGTTCAAGGTTCCGCCGACAGGTCGAACAAATCCACCCGGTAGATATATACCCACAAAAAGACTCTCCTTCATGCGGTGGCGCTGTGGTGCAATGGGTAAGACATCGGCATCACGTGCATGTGTTCCCGAGTTCAATTCCAAGGCTGTGCTTTGCATATAAAACTCTCAAATATAGGTGACTGTGATACTAATGGTGTTCTAATAACCTGTAATAATATCTGCCGCACAATCGGCGAGAAACCACTCTCAAAGGCGTAAAATATTGTTTTT